>OY728156.1:924277581-924902581 GCA_963277665.1 Viscum album
ATTCAATATCATTTTCTTGTAATTTGGATCATACATAAAATTGTACATATATAAATCCCTAGACAAATTCTTATAAATATCCTTTGGTATCTCTCGAATGTTTTATCATCCACGTTTCTTAATGAAAATTAATCATTTCATTTGATACCAACGATTATAACAAATGATTCCCATACAATGAAATCATATTTATTTACTTTAATATTCATTACATTAAAAAACACATGAATGAGGAAAATAATAGTTCATCACTTTTGGAATCATGAAATATAGTATTCTCATTTTGTAAAAGATCAAAAACATTCCACACAAATATCTTCCCATTTATTACTATTCAATGATATGGACAACATAAAACCTTTCATCATAACCTATGGAAGGGTATAACAATAAAGAATGAAATTTTATTATCAATATATGTAAACATGGGGGGTATATAATTATAAAATGAACATAAAGGTATAATAACATGATAATAGAATTTTTAAACCATTAACTACATATCAAATATTAATATACGAGTCATTGAATAAATATTGGATTTCTTAATAAATTAATCATAATGGAATCTGTTAAAATGAGACATGAGATAAAAAAAATAGGTATTAAAAATACATTTGTGGACTATAGATTAATATAGAAAACAAATTCCTTAACATTCAATGATCATTTATCTATAATTATCAGGGCACTCCATTAGTAGATAAACCATTTAGATGAGAAACACCAACATCCCTAGTATCATATATTTTATAATTGTGATATTAGTTCACTCATAAAATCATCAATGAAGTCATGTATTACTCCCAAGGTAAAAATTGTGGGAAATTTCCATTAATAATCTTTGTAAACTTAAAATACCATAATATCATTTAATGTTCTTTACTAATGTTTTTTTACTACTACTTTCATTAATTTGTGTATAAAAAGAATTAAATCATCAACTAATTCATTAGATGATGATATTGGACCGAACCATATTTAATTATAATATAACCACTATACATTTTAATAACTGTAAACAACATCAATTTATATGACATTAAAACTTTTACATTATAGGAATCATTCATATGTCCTCCACAAATTGTATAGCCTTCAACATATCATAATCCATGAAATAAAATGGGTTTCAGAAATATTTCCTCAGAATATTATATTTCTTAAAGAGGAAGAATTCATTATCATTTAACAATTTTATCCTAGTTTAAACCATTAATAGATGAAAAATCACAAACAATATTTCATTGTATAACACGTGGAAGGGAACTTGTTTCATAAAAATATGGCTATCATTTTGACAAACTATTTATAGAACTAAAAAGAATGTTAATATTGGTTTATATCCCAAAAATATTGTGTGTATCATAAGGGGGTTCCATCCTAAATGGGTAAGGATATTAAATCACCACATTATATATTTAAAAATTCAAATAACCATTATATGAAAATCCTCTTTTAAAATATTCAACGCTTTCAAAATCCATTTTCATTGAAAATAACATTGAATACTTATGATATATTATTTAAAAATTATGATACATTTTTCTTGAGAAAAATATTATTAATTATTTGAGATCCATATTAAAAAGAGATTTTTTTTAAAATTACATCTTTGTAAATCCATGAATATATATAAATTAATATTCAATGAAAACAATTTGCGATATGATGATACATTTTTTATTTCATACACATTAACATATAGACTCTTTCTCTATTTAGTTAATAGTAAAACAACCATTATTTTTGAAAAATGGAAACAAATTTAGTTGAAAGAAAATTACAACATCTAAAAATTAGATTAATAAATCATTCTAAAAAATCTAAAAAAATGTTACTTTTTTTTATAAAACATGCTTTTAGATAAAAAGATTTTTTGGAAAAAAAGATTTCATTAATTAAAAAATTCATTTAAACCCTTGAGTATTTAAAAAAAGAAAAATTAATGGAGAACATGTATTATATATAAATATTGAAGTTGAAAATAAATTATTTTTG
Source organism: Viscum album (assembly GCA_963277665.1). Lineage (NCBI taxonomy): Eukaryota > Viridiplantae > Streptophyta > Magnoliopsida > Santalales > Viscaceae > Viscum > Viscum album. Next base: position 924,279,583 of record OY728156.1, read on the forward strand.
TGAGATATATATCATAATATTTCATTATTGGAAGCATTATTATGAGAAATCCTAATAATTGATGATATTACAACATAACATATCTTCCACTTTAGTAACATTAAATTTTTATCACCACAATATAAAAACTATAAATGAAACATATAATATCATTAAAATATGTTAAATAATGATAAAAATATACAATTGGTTTTATAAAGACATTATAAAAGAAGATATTTGAATAAGATAACACATGTCCGAATGATAGAAAAATTGAGAAAAAAATACATTACCACATTGGAAAATTTTGAATCATAAAACCATAAAATTTAGGTCTTAAGTTGAATATTTATATAAAAATATTTTTCAGGAGAATTTTCTTAAAATACATTCATGGGACGTATACAGACCGCATAAATGTAATATGGGATGAATATGGAATGCTCCTTAGAGAAGATTAAATTGAAATTGAACTCTATTATCATAAAGTTACAACACAATTCATACACATGGGATCCTAATTTATAATAAAATTATTTTTATTATAATTTTATTATAGAACCATTAATATATCTATATATCATAACTTTTATGATTTTTTATAACATTTTTTACACATTAATTAATAATTTTTTTCTAATGAAAAATTTAATGTCAATACCGCTCTATTTTTTGTATAAATAATGATTTTTTTGGTCCTATAATTTGATAATGGTACTATAATATACATAATGATAACCATGTTTTAAATATATTATATATTCCAAGAATATATTGTTATAGTAATTTATAATGGAAATTGATAGAAAATGAAAAACACCAATCATGGAGATGATGGGTTGTACATATATTATAATGTTGATCGTGTTTTTATTAAATATTCAAAGATATAAATTTAAATGATTTTTTATAATTATTTAATAAAATTATGTCACATATATAACTAATATTTACTGAAATTATCCTTATTACATTCCATGTATTGTGTGAATGAATAACTTTACATCATGATGCGGTAATCTATTATACACATGAGCAACGTTAATATATTAACAAAAAATGGAATTTTTGAAGTTTTCATTTGATAAAATAATTCCTAAAAAATAGTATTATCAAAAATATATTATATGTATCACAAATATAAAATATTTTGATCCCATTATATGTGGTAATTTATAGATTAATGACATCAATTCACAATGTTGAAGTCCACAGTAGCCGCCAATTATGATTTTTAAACCTATATGATGGAATATGAGTTGATTTTTGTTAATTAACATAGCATAAAAAATTCCAGTATATTTAATATTTTTATTTTATTATATCATTATGTGAGAAAATTTATTGAAGTAGTTTTACGAATAAATAAACCTAAAATATTTCTTCATAAAGTCTACCTCTTTTTTGGGTATCTATTTTAGGATTAATCGAGAAACATTTCTATGATAAATTTTTGTATAAATAAGAATTTTGGATTAGAGGAGGGAATTTGTGTAGTTAATTTTGAATGACGTGGAGGAAAAAAATTTGATATAATGTTTGAATTTTAGAGTATAAGGGGTGACCTTTTTTATGTGAGGCGTGTGATAGATTGGTAATTTTTTTATCGAAATAATTACACCTTAATTTTTTCACGAAAAAATGATAAAATAATAAAATATAAAATATAATATAAGGTATATGGTATAAATAATTCAATATAAGGGGTTTTGAACAATTATTTGGTAATTGATTAGAATTATATTTTTAGTTTAACCACCCGATAAACACAATCTTACTAGAGTCATGATAAATAATTTATACATTTTTTATAATTCATTTGTTCAAAATAATTCATTGAACATATTAGTGAATAATTTTTTTTAATATAATCTTGAATTAAAAAAAGATTCAAAATTCAATTTTCATAATGGAAAATATTTGGATGAAAATTAATCGTGCATATAATATGAGAATTCATTTTTTCGAAGAGAAATTGCTCAATTGTGTTTTTTTTCAATTTCTATATTAAATTGATTCAACTAAAAATAATGGGAATAATATATTTAAAATTATACTAATTTCACATAAAAAATTATAATATTATTTAACTTCATACATAATATAAATGAAAAGTCAGTTTTTAAATAAATTTCTGTATATTTTTACTATTCATGAAAAATTTATAAGTAGATACCATATTCAAAAATTCAACCTAATATAATTATAAATGGTTATTTTATTCATATAAATTATTTTTAATATTAAATTTTTATAATTTGAATGAAATTTAAAATAAAACCATCAATTGTGAAGAAAAAATATTTTTATTGTGCATTTTTTTTATAAACATGATTTAAAATAAACATTATGTAAAATAATCAATATTATATAGACGTAAATTTAAATAAGATTATATATAAACTATATATATTATTCAAAACATTTATTTTTATGGATTATTTTAATTAATAATACATGAGAAACGTTACTCACTACAAAAAATAATTAAAAAATTGTTTTTAAAACCCTAAATGAAAATAATAATAAAGTAAAATATAATGTTGATTAAAAATAAATTATGTTGATTAATTATAAATAAATAAATATTATGTTCTTTTTAAAATTGGTATTTAAAATTAATAATTTATTCAATATAAATGATACTTCTACAAAAACTAGTATTTTTATATGTTTTTGGGAAAATGCATAATTTCTGAAAAATCTCAAAGTTTTATTATGAGTAAAATAAAGTTTGATGATTTCAATTATAAATTTCATTTTATCAAATAAATTTTCAAAATTAACTTTTAAAAATTTATTAAATTTTATCACAAAAATAATTAAAATACATTTTTAATAATATTTTTTATAAAAACAACTATATTCCAAATTGTTGATCAAATATATACATTGAAATTATAAATAAATTTATATTAAATTGAAAATTTATATTTATATATCATATATTTATTAATAATATTTATACCCGAAAAATATAATAGAAATGTTATTATAATATTATTTGCTGTCTCGTTAATTCTCTATGGGTCATTCCATGCACAATATCAAAGAGAATAGTTGTTACATGTTTCACAAGTTATCATAATAATGTAATTAATTTAACTATGAAAATATCATAAAATATCAAGATGTTATGACAACCATGTTGATTTATGGTTCCATTTTCTCACTATATTCATTTATATTTTCTATTTACATTATTGTAACCATTTCATTTAACAAAATATAAAAAAATTAATTGTATTATATTAATTACATTATACATGATTTTATACCCAAGTGATTAACCAATCCACTCACATTAAGGGTATTTGTGTTTTAAATAGGAGTAAACATATGCTTTTCCAAAAAATCAATTATCCAAATCCCTAGATATTCCATTTTTTTGTATAGTAGATATATTATTTAGGTGATATATTTATAAGGAAAGAAGATGATGATTTTTCTTGTTGAGCTTCTATAGGGCCTTAAGTGGATTAAATTAAATTTTTTTAAAACAATTATCCTTTTATATAAGATATGAGTGACTATACAAACAAATTTATTAGTGTATTTGTACACATTTTCATTTATCTACAAACATTGAAATCATATACATTTAACTACATAAACATGTATACTTTCATTATCATTTCATTTATTATATATATATTTCTCCATATCTTACACATGAAAGTGTATATATTTGATAAAAAAAAGTCTACAATTATTCCTTACATGAATCAATGCAATTCATGTTGAAAAATCTTTTAGTATATATTATGTGGAATTAAATTTAATTTTTTTTATATAAATTAATTATATTTCACAAAATCATGTAAGATATGAATTATTGAAAAAATATTTTGATAATTTATAAGATATTTAGTATTGAACATTATTACACGTACTTCCAAAAAACATTTACATTGTTGTGTATTACACGATGTATTTCATTTTATTGGTGGAATGTATAATTATATATCCCATTATATCCCAAGAAATAATTATGGGATATAGAAGACTGGGTAATATGAGATTCTTTAATAATTATTTGTTATTACATTGACTATGGATTTGAAAACGTTTTTATAATGACCAAATTCATTGAATCATTTTATATCTGTCATTTTATATCATTATTCAAGCAATATTTAACTATTTACATTATATTTTTGTAATGAATTATATTATGCTTCAATTTTGGTTAATATGGAATAATTTTCTATAAAATATTTCTATATAACATATCCCATTATGTCGTCATATATTCCACTATAAACTACCCCTTACTATGATTTTCAACCACTATTATTTTTTGTTTCTATAAAACATTGGGTTTTTAAGGTACATTTTAATGTCCTGAACTTTTCATGTATTTTTTTTGAAAATTTTATGGGATTGTATCAAGGACAACAAATTAAATAGAACATGATTATATGTCACATGGTTCCTAAAATAAATGATTACAATTTATATTTTTTTACTAAAAAAACCTTGTGTTATTGGTTTAATTATCTTTTAAAAGAGTGATCAAATTTTAAATTTGAGGGAATTGTTGTGTTCAGAGTTGGGGGTTATTCTTAGAAAGGACCTTACATCAACTGGCATGATTCTACATAGGAATTTTTTTGGACATTTTAAAGAAGAATACAAATAAACATAGAAAGCTTAATTTATTTTTATTTTAACATTTATTAATGATGCAATGATAATAAAGTTGCTTCCTTTTAGAATGGAATCAACTTCAAAACATTAAAACTCATCAAAATAGATATGATAAAACGTTTTTATTCATTTAATTTCTTAGTAGGAATATAATATCAGTTTCAAGATCCATAGAGGGTCTGGGAATAAAATAATTAAAATGCGTTGGAAAATCCTCTCATTGATGAGTGTCTAACGATGGTGGATCGATGATCAGATTCTAAAGAGGTATTAATAGATTGATGAATGAAATACACAAAACTCACAATTCATCAAGAATTGATCCAATATTTCAGTTAGGGGTTCTTTTTATTATGATTTTATATTAACCATTATTGATTACAATAGCGAATGACGACCAACCTACAAACTGGTTAAGCCGCGATATGATCATATATTTGGGATAGTTAAAAATAATAGATTAAATTGGTAGTTACATATTTTTTATTTTAATTACTTCTTCTTAAAACTGATAAAATGATTGAATTTAGGATGATATAAACAATGTTCTGGATTCTTTCTAAAGGGCGTTTTTGTTACCTTTCATATCCACCTTCTTTTGTTCTTCACTGATAGAACCTCATAGTCGTGTTGGGATTTTCTGAGAAGTTCTATATGTGACTGGACCCCCAGATCGATGAAAATGTTGTGTGAAGACCATTGTAGATGAGTACATGAAATTAATATTTGATATCACCATTCAATTTGAATAAATGGAAATCCATAGTGAAGGTGGTAGGGCACAAAAGGTGGATCCACTTGTTGTTGCATGCCGCAATGCGGACACCCGGTGGCCCGGCTGCTGGCGAGGATGGGGGTAACAACCTAGGTGTCTAATGGTGGAGTGGACTACGAAGGCAACCTCTTATCACATATGACTTCTTGTCATTTATTCCTATGCACCATGTGTGGGTGGTGTGGTCGACTCGTTAGTTGACCGTGTAACTCATAGGGGACACAGTAGTGCCACATCTCAGGTGGAGAAAAAATGGCCCTCTTTAGAGGGACGAGATGAAGAAACTAGGATATCTAGTAAGTCATATCTAGTAATCCCAACTAATGTGGATTAGTCCATGTGGGTTGGGTCAGCCCGAGGGGTGGTGTTAGGTGGGAAAAAGTTTTAGTCAGGTCCGGTCAGACCAGACCCGGACCCAACCGTACCTTTTTTACTCAAATTCGCATAACATTAAAACATTTTGTCTGTTTGACGATTCGTTGGAAGCATTGGGATCATTGTGAGAAGAGTTCTACTTTGACATACTCTAAGTGAGTTTATTTAAAGGTTGCAATAAAACTTATTAGCACGAGTAATAGGTTCTCCCGAACAAATGTACTAAGGAAAAAATAATGTGGTTGTTTATGACTTAGACTCTATGTCTTACATACACCGTGCATATAACCTTGACATTGTACCCTACCTAGAATGGGTGTCATACATATACTATATATATTTCCTAGACGGAGTCAGTACTACCCTGTCCCACCCTGGCACGAGTCCTCTTGTCTTTTATTACACACAATGTGTCACTAAAATTTTATATGTTAGTGACATTCCCTGATTTACTGATACTCTTAGTGTTACCTTAACTCCATGTGTTACAACTTTAGTGTATTTTGGAGTCTTTTGAAAATCTGGTTTATGATCCATAGACTTATAAATGGTATGATCACACACTATTGAAACTGTTTATTATACTTATTAGGGGATGTAGTTCTTGTAAATATTTCGTAGTATATTGGGTGTATTTATTTTGGATTCCATTTGTGGTATACATAGTGTTATTCCATTGTTTTATTCATCACATGATTCCTTAGTTGTATATTTCTTAGTCACGACTATTTGGTTTTCACTCCCTATTGTGTATTGTTTTAAACACTATTGTGCAGGCTTTGAAAACATGTGTTGTGACTTGTATAGCTGATAAAAAACATTGACAGAGTCCTTGGTGGACTAGAGAATGGGTGGTGCGTCCCGGTGACCCGAAAAGCATGCTACAATTCAGTGACAATCAGAAATCTTATTGTACAAACCATTCATGTAGTGTTTTCCATAGATGAGATATACTATATTATTTTTTTTCTTTTGAGTTGGTCTTGTATTCTAGAACCGGATCTTTTAGTATTTTTCCCTACTCTATGTGGGGTTCTTTAGTAGATTTCTTCCATGTTTATATAGTGTATTCAATTTTTTAATTTTAATTGAGATTGGTGTGTGCATACATTTACTAGGGAATATGCCTCCCACTTGGGGAATATGTCTACGTGATTCTAGTCTTCATACCGTGGCCAATTAGAGGTGTGATGGGGGTTGAAACGACACAGGTCCCAGGGGATGGGTTGTGAAAGAGTTTAATCAGAGGGTGGTTGGGATTACTCTTGTTTTGGGGCAATAGTTTTATTTTCTTAGAGTATAGAATTTAAGGTAGGGATTCTAGTGTTGGTATACCGACTGATGTATCCATACAATAGGATCTTAAATTCTACATTCAATGTTGGTACATGAAAATATTAGTTACAGTGGAAATCAATGGTTCATGAATCATACATGAATTGAGTGTGTTCTCGTTTATTACTTGATTTAGAGTAATCTCAACATGTATACTCTATATTTTTAGGTATATCTTGTTTTTTTTTCAGGATGCTTCCATACAGATAGAAAAGATTTTACTGTCTTAGAGGTTGGTTAGCCAATTAATGTGGTATTAGTGAATGGAAAAATTCCTAGGATAAAACCTCTAGGTTGTGTACAAGCGATACCACAACCCAGATAGTAGTAGTTCCTACCACCTATACTTATAGATGATTCAAATAGGCTTGGTGCTTGGGAAGTGTTTTATACAAAGATACATCCCATGGTCTATGGTGAGACGGATCCAACGGTAGCTAAGGACTAGTTGGAGTCATTGATGTTAGTATGCATCATAGTGACGAAGACTCCAAACCAAATGGAAGTCCAATATGTTATCCTTTTTCATTACTTGGCATAGAGATGGTGTAGATTGATAAATCATAGCCATGATGTGGAAACTCTATTCTAGTCATACTTTGAGTGCCTTTTCAGGGTGGGGGGAGTTCATTCTAGCGATGTTAAGCTCTGTGCTTACACTTGAGATACTACACCTACAGCAGGGAATCCAGTCAGTAGCAGAGTACTCAATGAGATTCCAAAATATTTCCCATTATTCTATAAATATAGTGTGGGACCATTATTCAGGGCACATAATTTTATACAGGGAATAAAATAGGAGATTAAATCATTGATGATATTCCATAACTTCACTACGAATGTTGTGGTGTTGGAGAAAGATCTAATGGTAGATAGATTCTATTTGGAGTATGCATCAGTAGTTGGAGCTACCATCTTGAAAATAGTAGTGAAGTCTTTGGTAAAGGGTATCCGACATCTGACACATTGGTCCAATTGGACTAGGAAATCCAATGTACGGCCCAAGAAAATGGGATTAGTGGTGTGGGGCTACCTGGGCAGGGTGAGTCAGCTGATGGAAATAATGTGCTACTCTTGTAGTGGTGAATGGAATATGGATATATATTCTTCAACCACCCATATGACCAATAAAGAGATGGTCAAGGGACCTATGGGGAAACAGTGGTGGTAGCAACATGACGGTCCACCAAGCAGTAAATGTGGAAAAGGAGCAGGATGATGGAAATATGTTCTCAGAATACCTACTCACAGAGTGTTATACTTCTATATTGTCATGTACCTATGTATGACACTGATATCCCCACTTTAATATCTGAGGGATACCACAGAGCATCTTGAAAAGAGATTACAACAGGAGGACTCTAATAGTAATAGTTTCATGAGACTTAGTGATTCACCGTAGGTGGCCTTAGTTTTGTTTTCCAAGAATATAGACAGGAGCTTGATGTTATGTGTGGAATTCTGGGGCCTGAACTGGGTGACCGTGAAAAAATATTATCAACTATCGTGGATTTATGACCACATCGATCAGATGATGGGAGAAAGATGGTGCTCGAATATAGACTTCTATTCAGGCTAACATTTTCTTTAGTTGTGGATTGAGCACATCAAAAATACTTCAATCAGATTTAGTTACATCAAATATGAGTCCATACTGATTCCATTGGGCGTGATAAACACTTCAGTATGGTTTATGGTACTCATGAACTATAAATTATATCCCTACCAAGATATATTTTGGTGAACTTTATTGATGACATATTGGTGTACATGGAGTCCTAGGAGGATCATGCAATATATTTGATAATGGTCCTATAATTACTCTATTGAGTACCTACTTTATAAGACGCTCTCAAGGATATTGTTCTAAAAACTAGAGGTCCACATTCAGAGACACGTCATTTTAGAGACTGGAGTTGTAGCAGATCTTGTAATGATGGGGGCAGTACATTCTTGAGAGCCACCCAAAAACATTACCAAGGCGCATGGTTTCCATGGCTTGGATAGGTACTATAAGAAGTTTGTACCTGACACTTATTGAGTAAAATAATCCATGAATTCTTTAGCATGAAATGGGGATCCATTTATGAGGACGGGGAAGTTCCGGGAGATCTTTCAACAACTGAGGCAGTGAATATAGAGCCCTACAATCTAGAGATTCCCAAAGGAGGGTGTTTAGTATGTGAAGATCTTCGTTGAATCAAGAATCAATATCTGTTTTTTTCAAAATGTATGGTGAACTGGAGATTGCATATTTTTCATGGTTGTTGAGAACACATGAGCAGAAATATATAACCCAAAATCTGGAGACGGTGGTTGAGTTCTTCTCATTGAATATGTGGAACACTACCTTATGGGTGAGTAGTATATTACCTACTCACACCAATAATGTCCCAAGTATATAAATTTTAGAAATATCTAAACCCGGGACATGGTTGTTGGATAGTGTTCCTCTAGGACTATGACTTCAAGATAGTATATAATCTTGGGAAGGGGAATTTATTGGAATATGCACTCAATTGAATATCGACTTCAATGATACTAAACAAGACCTCAATGAAGTTTTCATAGATTTAGATATACTTTGTTGATGGAGATGAAGCATCTTATCACTATTTAATGGTGGTTACCCCTCCACTCTTATAGAGTGTCACGAAGGAATAGCTCAGAGATATCGGTAGTGAAACTACACATGATCAAATATCCATAGGTGAGGAGGGGGTTCCAAACATCCCCATTGGAATTACATCCATGTGTGGTATCGATGTTCTAGGGATTTCGACATTAGTTTGGATGTCCAGGGTTAAAAATGAATGTAGAAATTTATGCCTTCAGATGCCTCACTTGATAGAAATTGAAGGCCAAGAACCATGTTCTAGCAGGTTTTAATCAACCCCTAGATGTGCTGAAGTAGAAGTCTGATAGATTATCGATGGACTTCATGGCAAAATTACCATGTATATCCTAGGTGCACGATACCATATGGGTGATCATTGACCAACTCACTAAATTTTCCAACTTCCTAGATATTTGATAATATTGTTTTTTTGATATCAAGTGATACATATACATTCATGATATAGATATACTTCATAGAGTATTATCTACTATAGTGTCATATCATTACACATACATTAAATACCGATTTTAGAAGGGGTTTTTGTAGGATGTTTGGATGATCACCTACCCCAGGAGGACATTCTACTTTCTTTTACCCGTGATTTTGGCTGCAGTTGGGATGATCACCTACCCCTGGAGTTGTTTTTGTACAAAAAAATATACCAATCAACAATAATAATGGTACCATTTGAGTCATTGTAAGGGTGACCATACAGGTCACCACATAGATGGAATGACCTAGAAGATTCATCACTTAGGGGATCAATGTCGGTGCATGGTACTACATAGGAAGATCAGTTCATCTAGAAAATGATCAAGACTATATAGATATATCAAAAGTTTTATCATGATAGGTGAATGAGACTATTAGTGTTTGAGAAGGGATTTCATTTGTTCTATTAGGTCTCCTATCATATTGGGATACAGAGATTTGGTTGGGGTGACATTTATCTCTAAGGTTCATTGAATCTTTTCTAAAACATCATAGAGTGGGAGAGGTGGTATACCATTTGGATGAATCACTACATTTAGAGTTGGAGGATGACATATTTCATGTATCCTAGTAGAATATTAAAATAAATTACCATTCACATATCATTGTATCAGTGATCTGGACATTATGATGGGGAGACATTAATTAAGTACCTGGTGGAGATTTAGTATCAAATGGAAATAATCCTTATTGGGTAGTTGATTCCTCTGGTGCATATTCATTGGTTTCATGGTAATCTCCAGGAGTTCTCTTGAGAGTAGGTGGATCATATTCACATTCTGTATCCACATTTTTATCACTTGTTTTGGTTTTCTGGGATGTATATCAATATGATGGGGTGAAGGTAATGTCCCACATATCCCATGTAAATTTCTTGAAATTTTTATAAGATTATTTAGAAACATGGTTATTAGATAAAACATGATTAAGAATACCCATGATCCAAGAATAAATTTTTTATCATTATTTATGTTTATTAAAAATATTGAATGTTCTCAGTTTTGGTATCTTTAAAAAAAAATTCTCGGATTTGAAATCTGAGCGTAATTTTGTGTTCAAAGAACCTGGTCTTGCATAGTCATGACTTAACATTGACTGTCTTCGGTTGACTGCAGAAAATAATTTTTGGGAATTTTAAATAATAATAAAAATTAACGTAAAAAGTTTATTTTATTTCCCTTTTATCATTTCCTGACAACGCATTGAAAAGGAAACTGTTTCCATTTATAAAATAAACTACATGGAAACACTTTTATGAAGCAAGACAGTGACGCTGAAATGTATTTCTTAATTTTATATAATGGAAGATATATGATATCAAAATAATTATCCCTGGATCCTTTGAAAAAAATGATCAAAACTCATTAAAAATCCTCTCATCAATGAGTTACAAAGAGTAGAAGATCATCGATCCGATTCGGAACTACCATCGGCGGATTGACAAATGATGAATGAAGAACTCACACTCAATCATCCATCAATCTAGTATGTCATGTATGGGTTCTTTTTTGGGTTATTTTTCTTTCCCCATTATTTTTTACAATATTTATCCTGGACTGACCTATGAACAGGTTGATCTAGGATTTGTTCATTTATGCGTTGATGGATAAAAATGTGGGATTAAGGTAAGATTTATATATTTTAAATTTTTATTATCTTCTCCATAATAATTCTATCAAAAATGAATTTAGTATAACCCAAAGAAATGCATCTGTCCCATCTCAATGGTGTTCTTTGTGCCTTTCCTATCAACAGTCTTGAGTTATTTGTTGATGGACCCCTATGGCCACGTCGGGATTTTTCAGGACGTTCCAAATGTGAAAAGACCATAATAGAGACAATAATATTGTTTAAATCCCATAGATGTTCATTTAATTCATGAGGATCATAGTTAACTTTTTGGATCGAAATATGGATCTCCATAGTGATGGTGGCATCCCACGGAAATAGGAGTCGCTGACTCCGCGAACATCGACAGAGTAGTCGCAGACAAAGATAGGGCTTGTGTTTTAGACTGACCATAGTGGAGAAGACCGTTGACTCTCCCTCCTTCTACGTCGGACCACTTGTAAGATTTTCACACAGTTTGACAGCCTACTATATTATGTGTAATGGATTTGATTGATTCCTTGCCCCGAGTGCTACCAATCGTCCCACTCTGACAGGTCGCGGAGAAGAAACGGACAAACCTGGTATGCTGGAATAGTGGCCCAATAGTTCAATCTAGGAATGATGTGTCTGGTCATCCTATATGGTCGTGTTAGGCTAGACCAGTGCTAGGTAGGGTTAGTTTGGACCATACCCATACCCAAATGACCCATTTTTTTAAAACTCCTGTAACTCTCAAACTGTTTGTCAGTTTCATGAGCTATTTACAACATTGGGACCCTTGCAATGAGACGATCCTTTTGAGATAATTTATGTGAGTTTATGTGTTAGTTTTCGTATGAAATATTGGCTCAAATATTAGGTCCTTCTAGGATATTTTTCTAAGGACAGAATCATGTGGCTGCCTATGAATTAGACTATGTGTCATACCTAGAATGGGTGTATTTCCTATGTTATGTGACATACCTATAGTAAATATCTTTCCTAAAAAATTTTACATACTTAGACAATGTGAATAACATCTAATGTTTTTTTTACCGATATGTAATAAATACTTTCGTGATCCACTATTGTGAGAGTCCTCATGTCTTTGACGACACTCCATGTGTCATCGAAAGTCATTATGTTACTGATAATCTGGGTGTTACCTACACTCTGTGTGTTAATACTTGGGGGTATTCTGGATTTATGAAAAAAAATCCTATTTACATATAATATAAATATACATAATGTGATATTGCTCTAGTGACTATCTTGATTATACTTCCTAAGGTGTACACTTAGTTTACATCTTTGGTAGTTCGTGTGGTGTATTTCTTAGTGATTCATTTGTGGTATACTTCTTGTGATTCCTTTTTGGAATTTTCTTGGACTTATTTGTTTCATATTTCGTAGTGATGCAGTTTGGTTTGGTTTCCCCATTGAGTATTGTTTTAATCACCCATACATTGGTTTCTCCAACATGTGTCATGTCTTTTTAAAATGTTCAGTATCTTTCCTAGAGTCCTTGGTGGATAGGAGACAAGGGTCCTTCAGGATGACCCAATGAGAGTAGTACGTTTCAGAAACATTTAGATAGATTAATGTATCTACACATTAGTTAGGGTTTTCTACATATGATATCCAGTAGTTTGTACATTTCCTTTTCTGTTGGTCATGTAGTTTGGACTATTTTTATTCAGTTATGTACCTTAAGATGAGTGGGTTTCCATAATTCTTTTCATACATGTTTACTTGTTTTTTTAGTTTAATATTTTTCATTTAGATGGTTGAATGAATACATGTTCTAAGGAAAAATCTTCCAACGTTTGGGATATGCATACATGGTGCTAGTAGTCATCCCCTATGATATGGGTGGCAGACTTGGGGTAGTCCTGGAATGACTACCAGGGGACGGGATGTGACATACAGTATTTGGTAAAAATATTCAATAGCTAATTTATTTTTTTGATTAAAAAAATACTTTTATTGTGTTTTTTTCTATTGGAAATGATTTCTGTATTTTTGGTGTGGAAAGTGGGTGAATGTTTCTAAATTTGGTGTCACATTCGATAGTGCACAGTCAGAAAAAGGTTAGTAATGTCCATGTAACCAAAAATTTTGTTGTTTAATGAAACATTCATAGTATTTCAACCCATTTATATCTCCATAGTAAATAATAAAATCATGATATTTTTAGGTAGAGTAACTTTGAACAGTTTCTAAAATGTTTAATAAACCATGCTGCCTAATTTTGATGTTGTGGGTTTTTTCCATTAACAATCAATTGGTGTAAACACTATTTATAATCAAAGGGGAATGTCATGCAATGTGACATATGATGTCCAAAATAGTTATATTATCCTAATTTGCATCTAAAAACCCAATTCTTCTTCCATGTCATCAACTGTCAAACATATCACTATTTTTTTAGGAATTTCCCCTTCTATGAGTACTTTATCAACAATTATTAGATTATATAGGTATCATTCTTTTGGATAGGCTACCAATATTATATTTATACAACTATAAACCACATGTATAAAAACTATAAAATTCTCCATGGTTTCTTGTTCTCTCTGTTGAAAACAAAAATATGTTTTATATGGAATCTGATTCAAGGATCATATATTTTTGGGTTTGGTTAGATTAGTGATTCTAGGTAAATAAATTCAATTCCACATTTTAGATATATACTCAATAAATATTATCTCATTTCATAAACCAATTATTAGTGCATTAATTTTTAAACAGTGGTCAACTATATACATATAATTTAATTATTTTATATAATCATAAAAATCCAAATTATTCTAATGATGAACCTTGTGTAATTTAGTCTCCCTAATTAGGTGGAAGACTAAGATGATTACGTGAACATGATTTTTGTTATGGAATGTGTAAGAATAAATGATGAACCTAGAATATGACAGCCAAAAATATAAATGAAATATTTATATTGTTGAAAAATGATTATTTATAGTTTAAAATTTTCATGTTTATTTTGTAATGGTGAAAAACCATGTGTTGAGATAATTTGTAAATGGGGGTTTCTATTGAAATGATGAAGACATGATTTGGTGGTAGATAACATAAAATATTATATTTGGATAATTATTTTAGGTTTTTTATTCTATTTGGTATTTTATTATTGTTCTTTTGGAATCACTTCTTCTAGGTGGGAAATTTTTCTCCATTATTGGCGTAGTTCTAAAGGTGTGACTATTTGATTAGTAATCTTATATTTCCTTAAGAATGTATATTGTTCGTGGACTAGTATATTTCTCAAGGGTTTAATATAGTTCTATGATATGTATATTTTCTTATGTCTGTCTACTGTTACAAGATAAGTATGTATCCCAATATGGGACTATTATTCATAGATAATGATATTTTGTTACAAATTTATTATAATATCAGATGGTAATATTTCCCCACTATAATGCATATTGTTAAATTGATAAAATCAATAGATGTTCTAAATATTCTAGGTTTTGAGTGTCCCTATGGATATTGATGAGAAATGATATCAATTATTTAATTAATTTAATATATTTTTACTTGGATATAATTTTAATATCCTCATAAAATTTCCCATAGTTATTTTATTTTTATATGTCATTCCAGGTTTCCAATTTAGTATTACTGACACCCTACCAGTGTATGGTTGGTACATGAGACGACTTTATGACTAAATGAAAGGTAAATTGAAATCATTCCATGGATCACGGTATATTCATTCACCTTTGATAGATAATTGGATATAAGTACTAGACAATGGTTTAGATATATTATGATGAGTCATTAATTTTTATATATTTATTTCTTTTGGGATATGGTGGATTTTTTTCTATTTTTTTCTATTAGACAAGTATAAAATTAAATTTTATATTTCATGGGTTATAATTTTATTCAGAATAATGATTTCATTATGTTTACTACACATTGTGGATAATTATTTGATTATCTTTCTCTATGAAATTATTTCACTATAATTTGCATGTATAGTATCCTCATTATCACATTATAGACCATCAATAGTAGTCTGATGCCTCTAGAATAGAGGGAGTAAACCTTATGGTCATTTAGAGAACTCTATCCCATCTTCCATTATCCATAATTGATCATAGGGAAATTAATTTTTTTTATCATAGTTATTTATTTTTCCAATCTATATATTTAAGTTATATATTGGATTTTATTCTATCATAAATATGGATAAATTATATCCTCTATTGTAGTAAACTAATTTAATCATAATTATTGTGTTTCCGTGAATGTTATAAATCATTATGATTTTGATTTTTTTAGTTGGACTATTTTCAGGTAAAGTGATAAAAATTAGTTTATATTTTTTATTTTTGTTATTTTCATTCATCATAAAAATTGAAATAAACTATTCATCCAATAATCATATTAGATTTGATAGATTCACATGTCATTTTAATTGATTCATAATTTCATTTGATATATATAATATCCATTATTGATTGAAATTTTATTTCATTGTCATTGAATTAAATTATTAATTGTAACCATCTAAAAATGATATCTATAAATGACTAAGATTTTTCCATATTAAATGTACTCAACATTTTATTAGGATTGGTCCCATTTTAGAAACTCTAGTTGAAATATTTACTACAAGGATCCCATATGTGGTTAGTTGAACATAAGTGATATGGTATCCCTACATATTAGTGGATTTAGGATATTGAGACTTCCAATGTTCTGATGTTCCTCTAAATTATAATATAGAAAAATTATTTGGTTGTATGCATATTTTCATTTTTCCACATATTGTGAAATTTTTTATTATTTTCATGAGATTTTATGAGTATTGTTTTTGTAGAATAATTATTCCATGATAACTACACATAATGATCTATGAGGGTGGTGATAATAAATCAACCATAGTAGGTTTTTCCAAAACCTATTTTCATACTAGAATTGGTGTTTCAAGATTAGTTTCTATCAATATTGTTGAGTGTTGTGTAGGATTAGAGATAGAGAGTTTATATCATATAGTAAAAATGTAATTTATTACTAGAATAATTTATATTAATCACCCACTATTTTTCAGGGTAATCATGATGTATCATAGATTTTGATTGATCATGTAAATATAATTGCTTGGTACCTCATTGTATGTAAATATTGGGTGTTGAAATAGGTCATTTATTTAATTAGGGGATCACTAAAGAGATTATGGCAAGGTGTAGAATAAGAAAACTAACTTGTATGACTGTCATTTGTTGACTTCAAGACCCACTTCTATGAAAAATTATTACCATATTCCCTAAGATCTAAATAGGAATGTGAATTCATGTGTCTTCTATAAAAAATATATTCTATGTTAGGCCCCACCACATATCTCTGTATGATGTTTCTAAAATGGATCACAACATTAAATGAACTATCCCTCCTCATAAGGGAGAGGATACCAATTAGTAATAGGGGTTTAAAAATGAACCAAGAAAGGATATAACAAATATATAATAGTGTATAATCAAAGGCGAAAATTCTAAAAAACCGGTCACACAAGAATATTAATTAAATTAGAGAATTATAGAACCTAATAAAATTAAAAAATCATGCTAGAGTGATCAATAACAAATTATATTATCGACATCTAGGATCTATAAATAAATAAAAGATATATCCATACTACATGAGTTATCTTGATTAATCCGGAATTACTAATTCGTGAACCAACCTATAAATGTGAACAATTGAATGCTTTTAAGGTACCAAAATGAAATTGATGCCCAAGAAGTGTGTGAGTATGTAAATTTGTAGGGAACCACATCATGTCTTAATACTACACAAACATTGGAACAAAATGGATAGATGAAATGATAAGAATAATAAATAATCAACTTTGAAAAACAAAATAATGTATCATCCTTGATTAGAGTTTTGGATTGGTGTTAAAATTTTATTACTAATGTCATGATGAATATTCCATCTTAGAAACAAACCACCATTGTATAGTACACACATGTCTCGAGATAAGACAACTATCCATCATATATCATCTAGTAGACAAGCCTAATTGACCATTACAACCCTTAACTAATGTTACAATGTTCTATCAAAGATTATTAATATATGGTAATCTTTATCCACACATTTAGGATATCATAAAATTGAAAACATCACAATTAGAAATTGACATCGAGGATTCATTAAAAATAAATAATTCTAATTGCCTATATATAATCCTCATGGATGATTTAACAAATTAATAACTATCAAGATGATATATAATTCAAAATAAAGGGAGGAAATAAGAAATTCAAAAATCCTTGTTTGAATAATTCTTTGGAGAACTAATAAAACAATGAAAAATTCCGCCCAAGATCATATAGTCAATCTACATGGAATTAAAAAATCTTGGAACTACTTACAAACTATCACAGGTGTGTCAAAAAGATTATAAGAAGGTATGCAAGGAATGAATCGATGATTTTTAATAGTCACCCACATTATTTCCAACAACCCGTGATTTGGAATATAATATCACAATGTAACATGTACCTTCAATTAACAAATGGACATTATAGTCATTCAAAATGGTCTTATAGTACCTCCATTTAAATACCAGCAATGAAGAATCTAAATTTGTATAAAAAATGTGAGGAATAAATGACATCATTGGAATTAATTATTACATTATCATGAGAAATATGATCCTATATCAAAGCTACCAAATACACTCTTCTACTAATGATTAAAATAAATTACATTACATTGGATAAGCTAGGCCTCTCATCCAATACACTATAAGACAAGATCCCAATAATAGAAGGTATATAACGTATAATTTAGCTCAATAAGTGAATCTAAAATAACTTGACAAATCAAAATTGGTCTACACTAAAAAATATATTCCCATGAAATCATAGAAATAACATATCATATCAAAAATACTTATTAAATAAAAAAGGGTTTAAAACACTACATATCTTGTCAAACTATCTAAATACCCTTGTTGTCTCATATTCAACACTTGGAATTTATGAAACACTCGACATTATCTACCAAATGACATATATAATGTCTCAGAAAATTCTCATAGAGGGTAACACATGGGTCCCCAAGGTCAGTCACTAAAATGGAGTAATCAGAATGAGGATCCATGATAAAAATTGTTAAATTAGGCGATCACCAAATTCTTAGAGGATACATCATCCCATAGTATCATCCAAGTCATATCATAGCTTCATAATCCCTATAAGTATACAATATTGGTTATTCATTTTAGTTTTCATTCATGGAAAATAATTAAATACTAGGCTATACAAGAACAAGTCAACTCATTGAAATCCAAGCCCACTCCTCCAAAAATCTATCCAAATATGTTACACGCTTATCAAGGGTACCCACATATCATACTATGGCCATAAATCCCATTTAATGACACAGATCCCTCTTAATGGTGTCCTAAATTCTGGGTTACATCATATTCTTGGTCATGGAATTCAGTGGTTGTGGTTTCATGCTAGACGCAAACTCAAATTCCAAGGCCCTTTGTCTCATTAAATCAATTCACATAGAATAAATTAATTTAATTTAATTTTAATATAATAAAAAAATCATTTTTTAATAATAATAGCCTTCATAAAAAACTAATGATTTCATAAAATAAATTAAAATAAACTCTATGCATATGCTGTAGATATAGGTCAAAGAAAAAACCTTATGATAATGATTGAAAAAATTAAAGTATTAGTCTGATAACACAACATATGATTATTAAGAAATGCACCTAATCATTGAATATTAACTATAAATAAAAAATTTATTGGAGGCCCTAACTCATTTCGAAAACCCCCTAAAAAATAACTATAACAATTAAAAAGTAATTAAAATATATAATTACAATTTTAAAAACGGAAAAACTCACTATATCATCTCATCACATTGAATCCACTACAAATAGGTTGAAGTATAATCTGAACCTAAGATCAGATATATACCATGAAATGAAACAATACATATGCCTAATATATCACCTAAATTTTTCTCAAAAATAAAAAAACACAAAAAAATATCATCGAAATGAAACACATTTTAAAAGGTAAATGATATCTTTTTTTAAGGAATCTAAATATTCTTTCTATTTAGTAAGAATGAAATATATATCGGTAGTGGTGAATCTCACTATAACCATTTTGTTAGATATACTTAAGTGCATCCACGAGATCCATTATCGAAACCTTGTCGAGGCATAATTATGGGAGACTATAGTAGTACTATAGCAGGTACAGTTCAGTATAGTTCGGTATAGTAGAAGCCAGAACTAATGAGCTTGGTTCACCGATTTGGGATTGGTGTTCTTAAGTCCTTCGGGCCACCCAGGTTTTCGGGTCAGTTGGGCATTTGGGAATCCTTAAAGGTATATGGGAATCCTCAAGGCCTCCAAGCCACATGTTTTTTCCCAAAAAAACTATACAGAAAATGAAGCTACCCAAGAGGAGGATTTAGAGATGGTGCACTCACAAGAGTAGAACAAATGGATTTCCATTAATGATAGGAAATGGATACACCATCAGGACCAAACTATGCTTGCACAATAAGCTTATCCATACAACCATGCAAAGGTAGAGAGCTACCCTCATGATGCAGATGCTAGGTAGAGGCATTTCTTAGTAGTTATAGTTTTGTAGAATTATCGAAGACCTTCAGGTCATGTAAATTCTCTTAAGACTATGGTCCATGTAATCACATAGCCCACATGTCTTGTCAGGATTCCCCCACATACCTTGAAAGGAGGTTTACAAAAATCAATAAAAATGATGGACTTCAGTTCATTTTACTGGATTGATGAAGCAACATTATTATAATTACAACAAAATTTCACCAATAACAATGAAATTTAAATTGGGGGATAAGGAATGAGGATTGTTGGCCATCAGATCTAATGTCCACTACCTTTTACACAAAATGGGGGGGGGGCGGTGCCCAATTATTTATCATTAAAACACCCAAAATAGGATTTCATAATGTAATTATAGGGCTAATATCATGAGTACCTTCTGTAAATTACCACCTCTCAACGGATCAAAATTTCACACATTGAATCTATGATTTGGGATTGATTCCTTAAGCAAACCATAACCCCTTCATCCATCCATGAATGCCCCCCAAACACCACTATTATACCCTAAACCCTATACCCCATCAAAAACAACATTTTTATTTTAAATAGACAAAATCTCATACTGATATTTCATCCATAAAAATCCATTCACTAAATAATGAACACATATTATATCTAAAAGTTTTCAACCATCACTGAAAAAAAAAATTATTCACATTTCATGTTACATCCCAAGTAATTAATGAATAATAGATATTTTTATCTATGTTTATTAACGATTAAGATAGTGTTATAGAGACTTAAAATGAAAATAAATACAATCTTATGCATGAAATACACTAATATTCTTAAAAGATTGTTTTACTGCCTTTTGATGGAAAACCATTTTTGAATCTATATTTTGACAATTTTATAAACTATGTTTGTCAAAATAAACTTATTCTTTATGATTGGGACATAAAAATTTACCTTGTGTGAATTTTTGGTATTTTTCTGACAATATTCATTTTTTTAATGAATAGTGAAAAATACTGCATTTTACATCAAAACTACTTTTTAATATAATTTATTTATATGATTAGATTATGTTTTGAATTGGTTTTGAAGTGAAATTAGAATATATTTTTACCATTTTATCCAATGGTTGTCATTGGAATCAATTTCACATTGAAATTAGACTTAAACTGGTGTCAATCTTTTGATACTTATTGTTTTGTAAAAACACGCTATTTGCTCTGGTAGCGGGAATTAATTATTAAATTAATTAATGTGACTTATCTGATTTGAATTTTGTAAAATAGACTTCATTTTTGAATTCGGAATATCAAATATAGCTTAGGGTGAATTTTAGGTAATTTTCTGAAAAACTTCAATTTTTGATAAATAGTGAAACCACTAAGTGGTAATCAAGAAAACTGAATTTTCAGTTAAATGAAATTTTACCACTAATGTGTATTGAATTTTGAAAATCTGACATACATGGTTGTGATTAAGAAGTAAAATGTGGTTAAATGAGATTAAAATAATTTTTTTTGTGAATAGTATCTTATTAAGTTTTTAATCGCGATTAGTGGTAATTAGTGTAGTTTAAGGTATATATAATGCTTTAATAATAGGAAATGACCTAGACACATGTCCCAACCTTATTGGTTGTGTCATGGCCGAAAATCACAAGCCATGGGTCAACTTGGGGACCCCATGGAGACACTTTGGTTTGGAAATGACATAAATAACTTTTTATTAAATGTTAAAGTAAAAATGACACAAACATAATATGTTTCACAAAACAATTTTTACATGGGTTTATAAAGATCAGATATTTGATTATAAATAGTCATTGGAAATCTAAAAAGATTTCCTATATCATAGTATTTTTTTTATGATTTTTAGACATTAAATAAATTAAATTATTAATGACATAATAATGATGCAGCGATGACATCATTATTTGACGATTTAAATAAAATGGAAAGATAATGTAAAATCTATGAACTACACATGTCCAAAACTTGTTGGATTAGTGGAGTTTGAAGACTTATCACCTTATCCACTAATTATATCAATGTGGGACCTTTTTAAACCGAAAAACATTTTCAAATAATGTAATATTTCTTTACTTTCCAAAAGATCCCCTCCTCTCCTCTTATAAAAGGCCCCCACCTCTAACTCATTTCACACACTACTCAAGCCTTTAGCTCGGCCAACCCCTGCCCATTTACTCTCTCCACATCCCTATCCTCATCCTAGAGGATTCCCTTTGGGCATAATCCTTTCAAAGGAAGCCTTTAGGCTCAAATCAAAAGGAGTTACACTTTTTAAGGTAATTCATTCTCTCATGTTCAATTGTTTTATTTTGCTTCTCCAACCCCCTAAACTCTTTTTATTTAATTGTTTTGTAACAACACCAGTATCTTCAATATACTAGGATGTTATTATAAGATATATTTGAGCTACACTCTCACACAACTGCATCAAATGGTTAAAGAACATACGGTTTCTGTGGTTGGCAAAATTCTGCCTCCCGAAACCATGATTGTTCAATACTCATTTAACACCTTCAAAGGTGGCCATTATGATGTCACTATTTTTATATATGATATATAATATGTTTATGTTTTCCTTAAGCTTCTGTTTTTTTTCATTTTGGGCATACCTTTATGGTTTCCATTATGGGTAAACACGATATCTTCATTTTAGGAAGTGCGGACTACCGCCCCTTAAAGTGATTTGATTCGTTAAATAACATATGTGGGACATGTAAAGGATGGAACTATGATATTATATATGATATTATACTGGAATTATAATATACATTTATATCATTATGATTCCATTCTATAAAATACGAAATAGAAATGAAAGTAGCGTTCATGCGTACGTACGGCTTACCGTCTCCATGAACGGTGCATTTCATTTCTTACCACTAAATGATTATGTAATATTATAAATGCATGTATGTACTGGATATATATGACATATATGATATCTACATCATGAATACCATTTTGTATATAATGAACCTTTGACCAAATTAACAACATGTAAGTGTAAGAAGTCTATTTTTGACTTAAGAACCAAATACCGAAAAAATGAACATTATTAACTTAACTGATTACATGATGTTCATAACATGGTATAAAAGGAATAATGAACTTGAAAAAGGTTCATAAGAAAGTATAGATTAACTCAAGTTTATTATTCAGGGGATTAAAGAACGGTCGGGTCATGTCGGATACGAGGTATGGGACTTCGTCTCAATCTCCTTTCATTGAGGTATATTTTATTTTATACACAACATTCTTTTATACGGTGTATAAACCCCTTTGACTTTTACGTTTATTCAAAAGGAATCTTTTTATATGAAGCGTTTACTAAACGACAAAAGGGAAATTTTTTTGTTGTACGTATGCGGCGACAACGACTTCTCCGCCGTCGTGACCGTTATTTGAGTTTCGGCTTCCTCTACAAGTCATACCTTCTTTTTAAAAGAAAAATAAATACCATGTTTTAAATTTCTTTTGTTTGGATATTGAAAATGGTTTTCATAATGTTTTTATATCAATGTGTTGTATTGATATCTCGTGATTGAAATGTGGAAATTTTATGTTTCCTTTATGCATGTTTTATGTGATATGATTATGTTATGGTTCTTGGGCATTATTATGAAGACGGGTGGTACCGTGATAAACTAAGGAAGGGTGAGCCCGTTATAGCTCTCCAATGCATTGGGTAACGCGAAGGAGTGAAACGTTAAGGTTTCTCCGAAGAGATTTTAGGGAATATACTGTGATGGGAATTTCAAACGTAACCAAGAGGGTTACTCCCTACGTAAGAATGTTATGAATGCCTCAAGTTACCATTATGCCTTATGATTTCTATGATTTATTCATGATTTTATGAGGTATGTTAAAGTGCCTATGTTTTAATGGGTAAAGTATGATTTCATTCTTATGTATATATGAACTCATGTTTCCTTTCCTTGTTTTTTTATAACCCATACTGAGTTTTTATGCTCATCCCAAGTTTTTGAAATGTTTTTCACAGGTCAAGGGAAAGGTACATGATAAGATGATAGAGTCAAGGATGTGTCAAGAAATAATCCATGTTTTATTTTAAATGTGTTTCCATTGATGGGAATGAATAATACTATCTTTATGTAACCACTTTGTTTATATGTGGAATGTAATGCAAGTTTTATGATCTAATTCTCTAAAACTCTAAACCCGAAAAGATCCTCAATGTGTAATCTTGTAATAACTCAAGATTAAGTAAGGTTTAAGGCTGGGGCCTTATAGTTGGTATCAGAGGTCGGTTTAGATAACGTTAGGTGTTAGAATTCTATTAAATGATTATCCAAAAATACTTTTTTTGAAATGATATAGCATTTAAAGATTACCATGTTGCTTCATCTAAGACATGTTTGTTCAGAATGGTTTTCCGCAGAGGAAACAGGGAAGCAGTGCTAGGAAGGCATACATAAGGAAATAACCTTCCGAATCAGCATCCAGAAATGGTCGGAATTCGAACTGAACAGTTTTTTGTAGTAATGGCGCAGTTGACTCAAGCGATAAATGGCGGTGGTATCCATGCATGAGATCAGCCAGAACAACCGCAGAGGAACATGTCAGTGGTGGAACATTTCATGAGGCAACATCCACCATCATTCAGAGGATCATCTGACCATATGCTAGTTGAAGGGTGGATTAAATCACTGGAGATGATTTTTGATGTCATGGGGTGTTCAGACAAACAAAATGTTAGTCTTGCTATTTACCGTTTGGAGGGTGAAGCAGATCAGTGGTGGTCTATGGTTAAAAATATCAGGGACGCCGATGAGATTGATGCTCTTGACTGGGATGAATTCAAAGGTATGTTTCTTGAGAAGTATTTTCCTAAGGATGTTCGACTTAGGATGGAAAAGCAATTCTTGGAATTGAGGCAATAGGAAGACTCAGTGGCTGCATATGAAGAAAGGTTCACTCAATTGGAAAGGTATGCTCCAAATTTTATCCAGGACCTTGATAGTAAAATCAATCGTTTCTACTCAGGATTAAAGCCAAAGTATCGAAGGGCATTAGCTTCTCGTGAGTTTAAAAGTTATGAAAAGCTTGTTCGATGTGATGAGAAGGTGGAAATGGAGTTTTCCGATGACCAAGTTATCTATAACAACCAGCAGAAGAAGAGACCGAGGTGGCAGGAGAAAGGTAAGAATTCTTCAAAAAAGTCTGATGGTAAGAGAACTAAGTTTCCAATTTGTGATAAATGTGGCAAAAGGCATGCTGGGGAATGTCTTCTGAATTATGGTAAGTGCTACTGATGTGGTAAGATGGGACATAAGGCTCGTGATTGCACTAAAAAGGATCAAGGTGAAGGTAAGAACAAATTTGATTTACAGTTAGTGAAATGTTTTAAGTGCAATGAGATGGGTCACTATGCAAATGAGTGCCCGACAAAGAGCTTGAGTGATGGGAAGCAGTTAGACTACAAGTAGAAAGGGGTGGTGAAATCCTTTGCAACTACTTCAGCAGATGTCGGGCCATCAAATGAAGTTGTATCAGGTACTTTGTTTGTTTTTTCAGATTATGCCAGCGTGTTGTTTGATTCGGGGTCTACACATTATTTCATCTCTGAAACCTTTTCTAGTAAAATGGGAATACCATCTCAAGAAATGACTCATGAACTTTTGGTAAAAACACCTGGGGGAAGTGTCGAGGAAAAAATAATTTATAAGAATCTTCCAATCCTTATCTTTGGAAGGAACCTACTTGCAAACCTTATTGTTCTACCTCTAGTAGAGTTTGATGTTATCCTGGGTATGGATTGGCTCTCTATTTACCATGCTAAGATTGACTGTAGAGCTAACGAAGTTTCTTTTCAGAAAGAATTTCAGTTTGTTTACAGGAATGAACCCTTACTTTTGATAACATATCAAGAGGCCGAGAAACTTGTAAAAGATGGAAATGAATGTTACCTTGCACAAATCGTTGAAAATAAAGGAACTGTTTAGATTAATGATGTGCCAGTGGTAAATAAGTATCCTGATGTTTTCCTGATGAGTTGCCTGGAATAATACCAGATCGGGATGTTGAGTTTACTGTTGACTTAGTTCCTGATGCTAAGCCAATTTCAAAACCCCCTTATCGAATGGCACAAATTGAACTTTTAGAGTTGAAGGAGCAATTTCAAGATTTATTAGAGAAAGTTTTCATTAGACCTAGAACATCACCATGGGGTGCTCCTGTTTTATTTGTTAAAAAGAAAGTTGGTTCTATGAGACTTTGCATTGATTATAGAGCCTTGAATAATATCAATGTTAAGAAAAAATATCCTTTGCCTCATATCGATGATTTATTTGATCAGCTCCAGGGAGCTCAGTTTTTTTTCAAAGATTGACTTGAGATCGGGGTACCATCAGCTGAATGTTAAGGAGGCAGGTATTCAGAAGTCCACGTTCCGTACGAGATATGGCCATTATGAATTTGTAGTAATGCCTTTTGGGCTAACCAATGCACCTGCTGTATTCATGGACTTAATGAATAGAATTTTCCATGAGTTTTTGGATAAGTTTGTGGTTTTTTTCATTGATGATATTTATGTGTTTTCTAAAAGTAAAGAGGAGCATGAAAAACATTTATGGGTTATCTTGCAAACCTTAAAAGAAAAGAAACTATATGGGAAATTCAGCATGTGTGATTTTTGGTTGCAACAAATTTCTTTCCTTGGTCACATTGTTTCTAAAGATGGAATAACTGTTGATCCTGCAAAAACAAAAGTTGTGGAAGAATGGCCAAGACCCACAAATGTAATCGAGATTCGTAGCTTCCTTGGTTTGGCGGGCTATTACCGAAGGTTTGTTAGAAATTTTTCACGGTTATCTAGTCCAATGACTAAGCTAACTCGGAAGGGTGTTAAGTTTATCTAGACAAAAGAATGTGATGATTGTTTTCAGGAATTGAAAAGAATATTGGTGAATACTCCAGTTTTGTCACTACCTTCCATTAATGGTGTGTTTGTTATATATACAGTGATGCTTCATTGAAAGGACTTGGTTGCGTCCTAATGCAGAATGATCAGGTAATTGATTATGCTTCACGACAGTTGAAAACTCATGAGGTAAATTACCCTACACATGATTTGGAATTAGCTGCTGTTGTTTTTGCTTTAAAAATTTGGAGGCATCATTTGTATGGAGTAAAGTGTGAAATATATACCGATCACAAAAGTTTAATGTATATATTCACTCAGAAAGAGTTAAACATGAGACAAAGGAGATGGCTGGAATTAATCAAAGATTATGATTGTACAATTCATTACCATCCGGGAAAAGCAAATAAAGTGGCTGATTCTTTGAGTCGAAAAAGTAATCCTTCATTAACAATGTTGCGTTTGGAACGTGATCCTTTGGTTAACGATTTGATGAAATTTGGCATAGAAGTTGTTGGTGCAGGAAGTCCTTCTGTTTTGTTTCACGTATCAGTGAGATCTTCTCTATCAGATAGAATCAAGCAAGCACAGAAGCAAGAAAGTAAGTTGCAGAAAAAGGTAGATCTGGTTCAGAAAGGTAAGTTACCTGAATTCAACATTGATAATGATTGTGTTTTGAGATTTGGGAAGAGATTGTGTGTGCCTTGTGATTCACAGTTGAAGAGAGAGTTGTTATATGAAGCTCATAGTTCTCCATTTTCAGTTCATTCGGGCAGTACTAAGATGTATAGAGATCTGCGGGAGTATTACTGGTTGGATGGAATGAAAAGAGATATTGCTGATTTTACTGTGAAGTGTTTGACTTGTCAGTAGGTTAAAGCAGAGTGGCAGTTACCGAAAGGGATGCTTTAGCCTTTACCAGTGCCAGAGTGGAAATGGGAGAATATATCCATGGACTTTGTTGTTGGATTACCGAAGACATCTCGAGGTTATAATGCAATCTGGGTTATTGTTGATCGCTTGACCAAATCTTCTCATTTCCTTGCTATACGAGATACTTTCACTCTTGATCAACTTTCCCATTTGTATCATAAAGAGATAGTCAGGTTACATGGAGTTCCTCTCTCCATTGTATCGGATCGTGATCCCGGGTTTACTTCTAACTTTTGGAAAGGCCTTCAGAAGTCGTTGGGTACTGAATTAAATTTTAGTACAGCTTTTCATCCTCAATCAGATGGGCAGTCAGAACGAACAATTCAGACATTGGAGGATATGCTACGAGCTTGTTCTATGGATTATCAGGGAAGTAGGGACCAACATCTTTCTTTGGTTGAGTTTTTATATAATAACAGTTTTCATTCCAGTATACAGATGGCACCATTTCAGGCATTATATGGGAAGCGATGTCGAACTCCAAATTTCTGGGATGAAGTGGGTGAAAGGATGTTGATAGGACCAGAATTGGTAGAAGAGATGGCAGAAAAAGTTCAGCTGATTCAGAAACACATGAGAACAGCTCAGAGCAGGCAGAAGAGTTATTCGGATAACCGGAGGAAGGATCTATCTTTCGAGGTAGGTGATCATGTTTTTATCAAGGTTTCTCCTTGGAAAAGTGTGATGAGATTTGGTAAGAAAGGAATGTTGAGTCCAAAGATTGTTGGACCATACGAAATTCTGGAGAGAGTTGGATCAGTTGCATACCGAGTGGCTTTACCTCCGAGTTTATCTCAGGTACACAATGTTTTTCACATTTCAATGTTGAGAATGTATATGCCAGATCCATCTCATGTTTTGAGTCCAGAGGTAGTTCAGATGGAAGAGAACCTATCTTATGAGGAACAACCGGTCCAGATTCTTGACCACAGGGAGAAAGTGATACGGAATAAGGTGATTAAGCAGGTAAAGGTTTTGTGGAAAAACCACATGATTGAAGAGGCAACATGGGAATCTGAAAATACAATGAGGGATAAGTACCCCATTTTATTCGATAAGTAAATAAATTGCGGGGACACACTTTTCTAAAGGGGGGAAGGATGTAACATCCCAAGTAAGTAAAGAATAATAGATATTTTTATCTATGTTTATTAATGATTAAGATAGTGTTATAGAGGCTTAAAATGAAAATAAATACAATCTTATGCATGGAATACACTAATATTCTTAAAAGATTGTTTTACTGCCTTTTGATGGAAAACCATTTTTGAATCTATATTTTGACAATTTTATAAACTATGTTTTTCAAAATAAACTTATTCTTTATGATTGGGACATCAAAATTTACCTTGTGTGAATTTTTGGTATTTTTCTGGCAATATTCATTTTTTTAATGAATAGTGAAAAATACTGCATTTTACATCAAAACTGCTTTTAATCTAATTTATTTATATGATTAGATTATGTTTTGAATTGGTTTTTAAGTGAAATTAGAATATATTTTTACCATTTTATCCAATGGTGGTCATTGGAATCAATTTCACTTTGAAATTAGACATAAACTGGTGTCAATCTTTTGATAATTATTGTTTTGTAAAAACACGCTATTTGCTCTGGCAGCGGGAATTAATTATTAAATTAATTAATGTGACTTATATGATTTGAATTTTTTAAAATAGACTTTATTTTTGAATTCGGAATATCAAATATATCTTAGGGTGAATTTTTGGTAATTTTCTGAAAAACTTCAATTTTTGATGAATAGTGAAACCACTAAGTGGTAATCAAGCAAACTGATTTTTCAGTTAAATGAAAGTTTACCACTAATTTGTATTGAATTTTGAAAATCCGACATACATGGTTGTCATTAAGAAGTAAAATGTGGTTCAATGAGATTAAAATAATTTTTTGGTGAATAGTAACTTATTAAGTTTTTAATCGCGATTAGTGGTAATTAGTGTAGTTTAAGGTATAAATAATGCTTTAATAATAGGAAATGACCTAGACACATGTCCCGAACTTATTGGTTGTGTAATGGCCGACCAAGACAAGCCATGGGTCAACTTGGGGACCCCATGGAGACACTTTGGTTTGGAAATGACATAAATAACTTTTTATTAAATGTTAATGTAAAAATGACACAAACATAATATGTTTCACAGAAACAATTTTTACATGGGGTTATAAAGATCAGATATTTGATTATAAATAGTCATTGGAAAGATAAAAATATTTCCTACATTATAGTATTTTTTTTATGATTTTTAGACATTAAATAAATTAAATTATTTATTACATAATAATGATGCAGCGATGACATCATTATTTGACGATTTAAATAAAATGGAAATATAATGTAAAATCTATGAACTAAACATGTCCAAAACTTATTGTATGAGTGTATTTCGAAGACTTATCACCTTACCCACGAATTATTTCAATGTGGGACTTTTTTAAACCGATACACATTTTCAAATAATGTAATATTTCTTTACTTTCAAAAAGTGCCCCTCCTCTCCTCTTATAAAAGGCCCCCACCTCTACCTCATTTCACACACTACTCAAGCCTTTGTCTTGGCCAACCCCTTCCCATTTACTCTCTCCAAATCCCTCTCCTCATCCTAGAGGATTCACTTTGTGCATAATCCTTTCAAAGGAAGCCTTTAGGCTCAAATCAAAAGGAGTTACACTTTTTAAGGTAATTCATTCTCTCATGTTCATTTGTTTTATTTTTCTTCTCCAACCCCCTAAACTCTTTTTATTTAATTCTTTTGTAACAACACCAGTATCTTAAATATACTAGGATGTTGTTATAAGATTTATTTGAGCTACACTCTCACACAACTGCATCAAATGGTTAAAGAACATATGGTTTCCGTGGATGGCGAAATTCTGCCTCCCGAAACGATGATTGTTCAATACTCATTTAACACCTTCAATGGTGGCCATTATGATGTCACTATTTTTATATATGATATATAATATGTTTATGTTTTCCTTAAGCTTCTGTTTTTTTTCATTTTGGGCATACATTTATGGTTTCCATTATGGGTAAACACGATATCTTCATTTTAGGAAGTGCGGACTACCGCCCCTTAACGTGATTTGATTCGTTAAACACCATATGTGGGACATGTAAAGGATGGAACTATGATATTATATATTATATTATACTGGATTATAATATACCTTT
The DNA here is from genome assembly GCA_963277665.1 of Viscum album. NCBI lineage: Eukaryota > Viridiplantae > Streptophyta > Magnoliopsida > Santalales > Viscaceae > Viscum > Viscum album. The sequence continues at coordinate 924,311,054 of OY728156.1, forward strand.
ATATCATTATGATTACATTCTATAAAATATGAAATAGAAATGAAAGTAACGTTCATGTGTACGTACGGCTTACCGTCACCATGAACGGTGCATTTCATTTCATACCACTAAATGATTATGTAATATTATAAATGCATGTATGTACTAGATATATATGACATATATGATATCTACATCATGAATACCATTCTGGATATAATGAACCTTTGACCAAATTAACAACATGTAAGTGATAGAAGTCTATTTTTGACTTAAGAACCAAATACTGACAAAATGAACATTATTAACTTAACTGATTACATGATGTTCATAACATGGTATAAAAGGAATAAAGAACTTGAAAAAGGTTCATAAGCAATTATAGATTAACTCAAGTTTATTATTCAGGGGATTAAAGAACGGTCGGGTCAAGTCGGATACGAGGTATGGGACTTCGTCTCAATCTCTTTTCATTGAGGCATATTTTATTTTATACACAACTTTCTTTTATATGGTGTATAAACCCCTTTGACTTTTACGTTTATTCAAAAGGAATATTTTTATATGAAGTGTTTACTAAACGAAAAAGGGAATGTTTTTTGTCGTACGTATGCGGCGACAACGACTTCTCCGCCGTCGTGACCGTTATTTGAGTTTCGGCTTCCTCTACAAGCCATACCTTATTTTTAAAAGAAAAATAAATACCATGTTTTACATTTCATTTGTTTTGATATTGAAAATGGTTTTCATAATGTTTTTATATCAATGTGTTGTATTGATATCTCGTGATTGAAATGTGGAAATTTTATGTTTCCTTTATGCATGTTTTATGTGATATGATTGTGTTATAGTTCTTGGGAATTATTATGAAGACGGGTGGTTCCGTGATAAACTATGGGCGGGTGAGCCCGTTATAGCTCTCCAATGCATTGGGTAATAAGAAGGAGTGAAACGTTAAGGTTTCTCCGAAGAGATTTTAGGGAATATACTATGATGGGTATTCCAAACGTAACCAAGAGGGTTACTCCCTACGTAAGAATGTTATGAATGCCTCAAGTTACCTTTATGCCTTATGATTTCTATGATTTATTCATGATTTTATGAGGTATGTTAAAGTGCCTATGATTTATGGGTAAAGTATGATTTCATTCTTATGTATATATGAACTCATGTTCCCTTTCCATGTTTGTTTATAACCCATACTGAGTTTTTATGCTCATCCGAAGTTTTTGAAATGTTTTTCACAGGTCAAGGGAAAGGTACATGATAAGATGATAGAGTCAAGGATGTGTCAAGAAATAATCCATGTTTTATTTTAAATGTGTTTCCATTGATGGGAATGAATAATACTATCTTTATGTAACCACTTTGTTTATATGTGGAATGTAATGCAAGTTTTATGATCTAATTCTCTAAAACTCTAAACCCGAAAAGATCCTCAATGTGTAATATTGTAATAACTCAAGATTAAGTAATGTTTAAGGCTGGGGCCTTATATTGCCATTAGAAATGACATCAATTGGAACTCTCACCAACCATTCTAAGAAAATAACTAATAAAAAAATTTCTGAATTTTGTTCTACCTATCATTATTGATCAAAAAATACATACATTTTTCTACTACGAAACATAATCCACTTATCTCATTATTCACAAGAAGTTGAACCCCCAACTGTCTAATGAAAACTAAAATTGAGATTATGGACACATTACACAATGCTAATGACATCCATTTGTGTCTTATACAATTGATCATCATAAATATATTTATCCACATGATAATATCCACTTAAATATAGGATACTATGAACCATGTTTATCCCAAAAATTTTAACCAATTACTGAAAAACATCCTCCAATTATTGACTGACCTACTAACTACATTCCCCATGAAGCCCCCAATAATGTTCCCATCTCACCATCTGAAATCTTCAGAAAAATTCCAATAAGTAATCCTTTATATGAATCCACTAAAAACACATGGATACACTGATAAAATAATAATCAGATGAATCATTTACCTCCATTTCATCGATTCAATCAATGACCCACATGCAATGTAATAAAAATATTCTAAAATGCGTCCCTATATTTCCATACCTCAAAAAAATTTCTCCCAAAATCAAACCTCATTATATTTATTCTTATGATTCAATTAATGAATCATATAAATGAACATGGATTCATCCGAGGAAATCTTTTCATAACTCATATTCCAAGTATCAAAAAATAGATTCAACCATAAAAGAATTTCATTAAAAACTAATTTGAAAGACTCATCTCATGACCATTTTACTGAATCTAGGATTCACCAAATAATCATATCTTCAAAAATATTTTCCAATGATTCATGAAATTAAGAATGAGATGAAACTATTTTTCACACCTTAAAAACAAGTATATAATTTTTTCAATCCATATGAATAATTATTGGTCCACGACAAGATGATATTCAGCATGATGGTGATGAACCGACTCATAAACTGTATCATCATAATAACAAATATTCTAATTTAGTCATCAGGAAATAATATAATATTCAATTACATATTTAAATATTTCATTTATCAATTTTGAAATGCCAACGACCGAAATATTAATCATTCACACATAAATGTCTGATTCATTTTCCACTATATCATGTAATGGAATGAAATGAAAATATAATATTTTTTATACAAAACAAAAAATAAGCACAAAATTATAGTATGTTCCCAATTGATGGAAACATTACACAAATAGTTATCCCAAATAGAAATTATAAGATTTCTTTTCTCTAAATTGATAAACATATCTCCCTACCATATGAATTTTAATAAATGAAACCATGAGATCCATTTTAATGGGATAAATAATTAAACACATGTTGTTACCTATGTGATGCACTCACACTGATTACAAAAACCCTTATTCTCTCGGATTTCACATAACCATTTGCGTTAATATTTAAATAATACTATGTGTATATGGAATGAATGTTCCCAAATTTACATTAGAAATAATGGGAATTTACATTAGTACCACCCATCTATAGAAAAATAGACTCATACTCGCAGGACATATATTGAGAAATTTGTTTGAATAGGCTCTTTAACATGTTATCCTTTCAATCCAACCACATAGATTTCTACCACATGATTCAATATAAAATCATACACTAATTATTGAACGTTTTTTAGAATGTGAATCCTTAGTTAATATTGTTAGCCAATAATGTAGGCCCACTATTATAATCTATACATGATGAAATTTCAATATAATTTCAGTACACCACAAGCGATAATCATTCCTTTTCTATATATCAATTACTCGTCTCAATCACCAATTCAAAAATCAATATCATATTTATTTTTCATTCCTCAAATGAAACTATAAGCCAAGGAGTTCACCTTTTTATAGTTACCTTCTGTTATAAAAAAAATCGTGAACTCATGAAACACTAAGTCAGTTGTCATGTACTCATGGTCTCTCACTTTTTCATAAAAATATCACACTTGAATTGGGTAACATATCATAGAAAATAAATAAATATCCTATCTTTATTTTCATCCATGGAATCACTATTTTAAACCCAATATATTGTGTACTCATATACAAAACCCAAATTCCATTTTAATCATATAATATTCCATAAGTAACAAACCTAATATAAGAATTTTCATTGTAAAAATTGACTCAATCTAAGGAAAAAATGGAATTATTCTCCATTATGTAGAATTAAAAACTATCCTATAGTGGAAAATAATTATTGGTTTTCACTATCAAATGAAATGGTTTTTCATCATGTGATGTGACACAAATATACTTTTTTTACAAAACATATCCTAATGATAATTTTTTTCAAGAACAATAAACCATTTTTTCTAGATATAATTCCTTCAATGATAAATATAAAAACACATAGGTTGACATTGGATAATTAATAAACTGAAACAGAAGGCCAAATTCAAATAAAATTTAGCAATGGGGATGTGTATCTAGTAAACCATCATAAATCCTTTTTCAGGGTAATATTAATATATGTGATGTAAAATGATTTATAGGTTATTATTGAAACAATATATTACAAAACATGAATAATAACTACCCATTTTTTGTTTCCCACTAAAAACCCTGCCCTTCATGACCATATTATGGAAACAGCATGTCCCTTTTGAGTGGGAGTGTACCATGACCAACAATAATCTCACCATAAATCCACATTCCCTACCATCAAAAGGATTGTTAAAATACCTATCTAGATTATTAGAATTTCAATGAGTAATAATATTTTAAAAAAGCATATAAATATATTACAGAACATAAAATTGTTGAACATATCATCAGTGACAAAAAACACATTAATAGGTGCCATGATTTATTTGAATATTATATTAAAACAAATCTTGTGTTAAAATTCCTACTTCAACTCTCATGTAAAATTCAAATCAACAATTTGTATTTTACCAAAGGGATAAGTGAAAAAATCAATAGTAAACCATAAATTCAAATATGATGTGAACCTAATAACGTGATGATCATATTAATCAATAAATAAAACACAAGTAAAAACAATTTATAACCCCTAAAAACCTAAACATCCAACTCATTAATGGGTTCATGATGCACCATCATAGTATCCATTAAAATATCAATCACATTCCTAAACTCATACCTACCATTCTGTATATATTATGACATATAAAACATTTTTTGATTCCAATTTACAATATCCGACACTAGGTCACTCATAATGGTATCAAGCCCATATCTCCACATGACCACAAGAACACCTCCCTGTGTTCTAGAGTATTTCTACTATTTGTGAGGTTCTATAATGATACTATGTAATGGTAATATCATGTATATTTGAGTGAAAATCATCAAATAAACAACCATATAATAGATTATAAAAATAGTTGGAAATAAATTTGATCAGCATAAAATAAAATAAAATGTATCATGATAACTGGAACAGTCAGGAACAGTAATATTTAAAAACCCCAAGGATCCATTACTAAAATATACTAATCTTGTTTATATATAATCAATCCTTCTTGATAATGATATATCATGAATCCACCAAACCAACCCATATAACCAAGTGAATGTCTTGGTGTAACACAATACATTTGTAGTGAATGAATGCTTTGATTATAATACATAGTAGGGAGATGTAAAAATTATCACGTACCATAATATAAATTATGTGATACGTTCCTGATACATTATTAGAATAATTAATAATCTATTGGAATCAAGATAATCGTCCAAAAAAATTTATTTGGTCAAATGATACTCTATTTCATTTAATTATATATTTACATCCCTTCAAGTAACAGAAAACCCACAATTAAATATAAAACATAATTTAGGGAATGTTCAATGTCCATAATCAATCCTCATTTCCTTTACTACAATCAACAATGTAACACCCCAAGCTTTCGCGATACGCCTCTCTTTCAATAATGCAATAGCTTGCATTGTACGCAAGTTCAAGATTCTAACACACCGCGACCAATCAAAGTTGAAGTTATGAATAGTAATACCCAATTTTTGGAATTATAAAAAATTTATATTTCAAAATGGACTTCATTTTCGGATTCGGAATATCGAAATTAGCCTATGTTGAATTTTTTTTATTTTTCTGAGAACTTCTAATTTTTTAGGAATAGTGAAAATACTTAAAACAACTATTTTAATCAAAATAATTTATAGTGATAAATTATACTATTTAGTGGTTTTAATGTATAATTATAATATATTTTTACCAATTTATTCAATGGTGGTCATTATAATTAATTTAACATTGAAATTGGACATAAACAATTGCCGATCTTTTGATATATATTGTTTCTTAAAAACACGCAAGTTGTTGTGAAAGCGGGAATTAATTATGAAATTAATTAATGTAACTTATATGTTTGGAATTTTTTAAAATATACATCAATTTTTAATTTGGAATATTAATTATAGCTTAGGGTTAAATTTTGGCATTGTTCTGAAAAACTTCAATTTTTGATGAATAGTGAAACAACTAAGTTGTCGTTAAAAAACTAATTTTTCATTTAAATGAAACATTACCACTTCTGTGATATTATTTTAAAAAATCTAACATACATGGTTTTCATTAGCATGTAAAATGTGATTCAATGGGATTAAAATAATTTTTTGGTGAATAGTAACTTTTATGTTTAATTAATCGTGATTAAAAGTAATTAGTGCAATTTAAGGTAAAATGATATTATAAAAATATGAAAATACCTTTACACTTGTCCTAACCCTATTGGATGAATCATATCCGACCAAGAAAATCCATGGGTCAACTTGGGGACCCCATGGAGCCACTTTGGTAGGAAAATGACATTAAAAACTTTTTATTTAATGTTAAAATAAAATGTCACAAACAAGAGTTGTTTTACTAAAACAATTTTTAAATGGTGTTATACAAGTAATATTTTTTAATATAAATATTAATTATAAAGATAAAAAGATTTAATACATCTATATATTTGTTTTATAATTTTTAGACATTAAATAAATTAAATTATTTTTGACACCATGATGATGCAGCGATTACCTCCTTAATTAACGATTTAAATAAAATGAAAAGACAATGTAAAACCTAAGACATAAACTTGTAAAAAACATATTGGATGAGTAAATTTCCAAAAATTATCACCTTATCCTAGAAATATATATGTTTGGGACCTTTAGAATCCGAAAAATCATTTCATAATAACGTAACATTTCAATCATTCTAAGAGTTCCCCTTCTCCTCTCTTATAAAAGGCCCACACCACTGCCACCCTACTCACACCATCAAATCCATTTGGCTCGGCAAAACTATACCTAAATAGTCTATAAACTTCCCTACCTTACTCTTAGAAGCCTAAATTTGGGCAGAAGTTTTCCCAAGGAATCCTTTGGCTCAAATCAAAAAGAGTTACCGATTTTAAGGTAATGACTTCTCTAATGTTGTTTTGTTTTATTTTGCTTCTCCAACCCCTTAAACTCTTTTTATTCCATTATTTTGTAACAAAACTAGTATCTAAAATATACTAGAATGTGTTTATGATAATTATTTGGTTTAAACATACACAGTCATTCATCTAATGGTTATAGAACATACTGTTTCTGTGGGTGGTGAAATACTGCCTCACGAAATGATGATTGTTCAATATTCTTTTAACACCTCTAATGGTGGCCATTTTGATTAAAATATTTTCATATATTCTATATATATATATTATTTTTATGTTTTCTTTATGATTCTTTATTTCTCATTTATGGCATACATTATGATTTCCATTATGCGTAAACACGATAATTTCATTTTAGGAAGTGAGGACTACCGCCCCCTCAAAGTGATTTGAATTGTTAATGCCATATGTGGGATGCATAAAGGATAGAGTAAATGGTATTATACATTATATTATACTGGAATTATTATTTTCCTTTATATAACAACAACTTCATTCCATTAAATTTGAAATAGAAATGAAAGTAGCATTCATGCGTACGTATGCTTTACCGTCTCCATGAACGGAGCATTTCATTTATTACCTCTAAATGTTATGTAATATTATAATTGAATGTATATAATTGATATATATTATGTATATGATATATAAATCATGAATATAATTATGGATATAATGGATATTTTACCACATGAACAAAGTGTAATTATAAGAAATTTCTTTTTGACTCAAGTACCTAAGATCGACAAAACGGCCATTATAAACATCAATAATTACATAATGTTCATGACATGGTAATAAGTGATATAAAGGGAATAATGAACTTGATAAATGTTCTTATGATGGTAGTGATTAACTCTTGTTTATTATTCAAGAGATCAAAGAACGGTCGAGTGAATTCGGACATGTGGTAAGAAAACCACTTAACCCAATTTCTATTCTTTGGGTTAATCTTCTACATTCAAATTATGTCATGATATTATTATGTAATCTCTTGTATTTGTACTTTATTTATGTGTAATTATAGTGAATACACATAATATATCTACTTTATTTAAAAAAATGATCTTTTTAAGGGTCTTCGTCTCAATCTCCTTTCATTGAGGCATATTTTGTTTTATACAAAACTATCTTTTATACGGTGTATAAACCCCTTTGACTTTAACGTTTATTCAAAAGGAATATTTTTTATAAGAAGCGTTTAACTAAACAAAAAATTGGGAATGTTTTCATTGCCGTACATATGCGCCGACAACGAATTCTCTGCCACAGTGACCATTATTTTAGTTTTGGATTCCTCAACAAGCCAGGACTTTTTTTAATGAAAAATAAATACAAAGATTTAACTTTCTTTTATATTGATATTGAAAATGGTTTTGAAAGTGTTTTTATTATATCAATGTGTTTCATTGATATATTTTTATTGAAATGTGAAAATGTTATGTTTCCTTTATTCATGTTTTATGTGATACGATTATGTTATGGTTTATGATAAGTTTAAACCTATTCATATGAGGAATGCATTGGACTTAATAAGTGACGGGTGGAGCCCACTACAGCTCTTCGATGCATCGGTAGGTCTCATGAAACAAACTAGTGTCTTGGCACGAGCCCTTGACAAAATCTTATTTATGTTCTTGGCACGAGGCCTTGGCTACGTGGTTATGATAGTATGGAATTATGTATTCCATCATTATGAAAGTGGTTAATGATATTTCATGTGATTATTCGACTAGTAGAATATCCATTGAGTAAGTAAATGGAATTATTTAATTTAATTTTTTCCATATTATGCTGATGTTAATGTTTAAAAATGATTTTTTAGTTATACATTGCCTTAAATGTTAATGTTTATTTATGAATGCTTCCGCAATATTGTTATCCTTACTGAGTATCTAAGCTCACCCCTTTCAATGTTTTAATATTTTCCCGGATGTGAAGAATTATTTTATGAATGACCTGCAGGGATAGTCAGAAGAGGATATGAGTGTGGACTATAGAGACTTTGTTATTGTAGTTTTTCACTTTATTATGTAATGTAACATTTATGAATGTATCTAGTGTTTCCAAGGCTACTAAACTAATCGGTCTTTCCAGACATGATCTTTTGTGATCATGCCAATGTTACGAAGTAATGCACAGACTCTGGGTAACTGGGGTCAGGGTGTTACATTTGGTATCAGAGGTAGTTTAGTTCTAACCTTGGAAGCTAGATTTAGTTAATCTCTGATTAGAGCACATAGCCCAAAGATAGACTTTGAGGATTAGTATTGAAGAACATCCTAGAATTTTGGTATTATATAGATTTTGTGAGTTTTACGAGCAATACATCCCTATCTGGATATGAGAAGGTAGAGGAGGATCTGGCACAGATGTACCTAGGGGTAAAACCCGAAAACACCGCTTTGAGCTAGACTCGAACAGGAACTGGTTCACGACAACGGGCCTTGCTGCACTCTTGGTTACGACACTCCCAGGGGATATGCATAGGATAATTATCATTTTCTGTACAGACCATTATGAAGGGTTATGAGTATATACATCCTCAATGAAAACATTTTTATGATTATAGATTATATAAATAAATAGTTCAATTTATGTTATGTATTTTACAAGTATGGAATTATGTATTTTGATTCATAAACTAATCTAGTTTATGGCATTGTTTAAAAATGGTGCCTAGTGGAAGGAATGGAAACATTGTCGATGCATGCACTCCATGTATGGATTTCCCTCCTGCTCAAGATAATTATTGTAGAGCTGGAGATACAACTGGTGCTGATCAACTTATTACCATACTGGGACAACTCACTCAGGTTATGAATAATAACCTTACTTGTATGGAGCACCCTGATCCGCAACTTGGAGGATCAATGTTAGACCGCTTCATGAGGAAACAACCACAAACATTTAATGGAGTACAAATACATTAGTATATGAGCAATGAATAAACTCCTTAGAGAAAATATTTCACGCCTTGGGGAGTAGCGTAAGGGAGAAGATTGTCATGGAAGTCTACTGCCTCACTGGAGATGCCGATCAGTGGTGGTCGCTGATTCAAAACACATAGGAAGATGAAGAAGCATCAAGTATGGAATGGAGAGAGTTAAAAGAGATTTTCTTAGAAAAATACATTCCACATGACCATCGAGCAGATATGGAAAGGCAATTTCTATGTCCGAGGCAGAAGGAGGATGAGAATGTCGCAAAGTATGAGGCCAAATTTACAAGGTTAGTGAGGTATGCTGCAGATTTTATACGTAACCCAAGAAGTAAGATTGATCGTTTCTTTGATGGGTTAAAACCATTTCACCGTCAATCTTTTGTATCACAATCCTTCTCATCGTACAAAGATATTGTCTCGTGTGCTATCAAGACAGAAATTGAATTCTCTAAGTCTTATGACAACAAAGTAAAGCAAGAGCAGAAGAGAACGGTGGAACAAGAGACAGATAAAGGGAAAAGGGAAAGAAATATTTTCCATTATGTGATAATTGTGGGAAGAATCACCCCAGTGCTTTCCTAAAAGTAATGGGAGTTTGTTATAAATGTGGGGAAAAAGGTCACCATGCTCGTGATTGCAAGGGATTGAAAGAGGATATCAATGTTGAATGCTACAATTGTAGGGAAATGGGGCATTATGAAAATGAATGTCCTAAGCGTTAGGGAAACATACCTCAGAAAAGGCCAAGGGATCAAGGACCATCTTATGCTATTACTACAGTTGAAGTGGAATAATTAATGTATTGGTGCTTTTGGACTCAAGGATTATATTCTGGTTATAAGAATAGTGTGATATATATAAGGATTCTACTGCAGTACTTGTTGTTTCGGTAAGGTTTTAATATAATGAAGGTAATCATATTTTTAGTTTGTGAAAAATAGAGAAACTTTCATTTTTTTGGGGAATCTGATGTTACAATTGATTTTGGAATTTAGAGACCTTTTAGAGAAAGTATGGAAAGAGGTATTTTGGATAACTATAAAGGTTGGAATGGATTAAGCTGATCTTCAGATAGTATTGTTTAAGGTTATAACATTTATGAATACTTTTTTTGGAATATTATAGTACTATAGTTTAAGGAAAAGGACAATCTGCAGGGTGGGTCATAACCCGTCACATCAGAAAAAGCTGCAGGAATCGAACCCACAACCATAGTGCGACAAGACATTATTACCTACCACTAGCCTACAGGAAGTCCCTGGTTATTACAAAATATTTTTCTTAATCTAAATGGTATGTGGTAATATTTAGAACATTATACAATTAGGATAAATAGAATATTTTTGAGTTTTCTAATCATTTGGAGTGAATGATGGGTTTGTGGTAAAAATTTATAAAAGCCTACAGGACAAGTTTGTATATTTCCTTACATTCTTAGAAAATCTATTTAATAAATTCCTCAACTTTATAAAAGGTAACTTAAAACAAAAATGTTGTTGGTTAAGTTTTCCAACTGGGGATTCAATGACCATTAACCCAATCACAAGTTTGTGATTTTCTTGTGGTTAACATTCTCCTAATACTATTTTCCACAACTCTCCATCAGACCTTTATGGTTCGTTTCTCCTCCATATCCATATTTTCATAGAATCCTAGTATGGTCTATCTCAGGTGACCTTTGTACTTATCTTTCTTTATTTTAATGTTATATTCTTATTAACCCTATTTAAGATGTCGGTTTTCCACAAAAGAATTTTCTATTTTCAACCTTTTATTTTCTAAGAACATTTTCAAATTGCAAGGACGCAATTTATTGAATGATGGGAGAATGTAACACCCCAAGCTTTCGCGATACGCTTCTCTTTCAATAATTCAATAGCTTGCATTGTACGCAAGTTCGAGATTCTAACACACCACGACCAATCAAATTAGTAGTTATGAATAGTAATACCCACTTTTTGGAATTATAAAAAATTTATATTTCAAAATGGACTTCATTTTCGGATTCTGAATATCAAAATTAGCCAATGTTGAATTTTTTGTATTTTCTTGAGAACTTCCAATTTTTTAGGAATAGTGAAAAATAATTGAATTTTTTTAATCAAAATATTTTATAGTGACAAATTATACTATTTAGTATTTTTAAAGTATAATTATAATATATTTTTACCATTTTATTCAATGGTGGTAATTATAATTAATTTAACATTGAAATTTGACATAAACAATTGTCAATCTTTTGATATATATTGTTTCCTAAAAACACACTTTTTTTTGTTGTGAAAGCGGGAATTAATTATAAAATTAATTAATGCAACTTATATGTTTTGAATTTTTTAAAATAGACATCATTTTTGAATTCGGAATATCAATTATAGCTTAGGGTGAAATTTTGGCATTGTTCTGAAAAACTTCAATTTTTGATGTATAGTGAAACCACTAAGTGGTAGTTAAAAAACTGAGTTTTCGTTTAAATGAAACATTACCACTTCTGTGATTTGTTTTTCAAAAATACAACATACAAGATTTTCATTAGAAATTAAAATGTGGTTCAATGGGATTAAAATAATTTTTTGGTGAATAGTAACTTTTAAGTTTAAATAATCGCAATTAAAGGTAATTAGTGAAATTTAAGGTAAAAATGATATTATAAAAATATTAAAATACCTTTACACTTGTACTAACCCTATTGTATGAATTTTGTCCGACCAAGACAATCCAATGGTCAACTTGGGGACCCCATGGAGCCACTTTGGTAGAAAAATGACATTAAAAACATTTTATTTAATGTTAAAATAAAAATGTCACAAACAAGAGTTGTTTTACTAAAACAATTTTTAAATGCGGTTATACAAGTCATATTTTTGACTATAAATATTAATTAGAAATACAAAAAGATTTTCTACATCATGAATTTTTTTTATAATTTTTATACATTATATAAATTAAATTATTTATGACACCATGATGATGCAGTGATTACTCATTAATTAACGATTTAAATAAAATGAAATGATAATGTAAAATCTAAGACTTGCACTTGTCAAAAACTTATTGGATGAGTATATTTCTAACCCTTATCACCTTATAATATAAATATTTATATGTGGGACTTTTATAATCGGAAAAATCATTTCATAATAAAGTAACATTTTAATCTTTCCAAGAGTGCCCCTTCTCTCCTCTTATAAAAGGCCCCCACCACTACCACCGTACTCACACCTTCAAAGCCTTTTGGATTGGCCAACCTCTGCCCAAATACTCTCCCAACATCTCTAACTTACTCTTATAAGCCTCAATATGTGCATAAGTCTTCCCAAGGAAGCCTTTGGCACAAATCAAAAAGAGTTACCGATTTTAAGGTTATCTCTTCTCTAATGTTGTTTTGTTTTATTTTGTTTCTACAACCCCATAAACGCTTTTTATTCCTTTATTTTTTAACAAAACCAGTATATAAAATATACTAGTATGTTTTTATGACAAGTATTTTGTTTAATCTTACACACACCTTCATCTAATGGTAAAAGATCATACTGTTTCTGTGGGTGGCGAAATACTGCCTCACGAAACGATGATTGTTCAATATTCTTTTTACACCTCTAATGATGTCTATTTTGATGACATTATCTTCATATATTCTATATATATTATGTTTATGATTTCCTTATTCTTATTTATTTCTCATTTATGGCATACATTATGATTTCCATTATGGGTAAATGCGATAATTTCATTTTAGGAAGTGCGGATTACCGCCCCCTCAAAGTGATTTGAATAGTTAATGCAAAATGTGGGATGCATAAAGGATAGAGTAAATGGTATTATACAATATATTATACTGGAATTATTTTATACCTTTATATAATAATAACTTCATTCCATTAAATACGAAATAGAAATGAAAGTAGCGTTCATGCGTACGTACGGCTTACTGTCTCCATGAATGGGGCATTTCATTTCTTACCTCTAAATGTTGTGTAATATTATAAATGAATGTATATAATGGATATATATGATGTATATGATATATAAATCATGAATATAATTATGGATATAATGGTTATTTTACCACATGAACAAAGTGTAATTATAAGAAGTTTATTTTTGACTCAAGTACCTAAGATCAACAAAACGACCGTTATAAACATAAATAATTACATAATGTTCATGACATGGTAATAAGTGATGTAAAAGGATTAATGAACTCGAAAAAGGTTCTTAATAAGGTATAGATTTAATCTAGTTAATTATTCAGGAGATCAAAGAACGGTCGAGTGAATTCGGACATGAGGTAAGGGAACTTCATAACCGAATTTCTATTCTTTGGGTTAATCTCATACTTTCAATTTATGTCATGATATTATTATCTCCTATCTTGTATTTACTTTATTTGTGTGTAATTATAGTGAATACACATAATTGATCTACTTTATTTAAAAAAATGATCTGTTTAAGGGTATTCGTCTCAAACTCCTTTCATTGAGAAATATTTTGTTTTATACACAACTTTATTTTATACGGTGTATAAACCCCTTTGACATTTAAGTTTATTCAAAAGGAATATTTTTTATACGAATCATTTTACTAAATGAAAAAATGGGAATGTTTTTCTTGTCGTACAAATGCAGCGACAATGACTTCACCACCGTCGTGACCATTATTTGAGTTCCGGCTTCCTCTACAAGCCATAAATCTTTTTTAATGAAAAATTAATACAAAGTTTTAACCTTCTTTTATTTTGGTATTGAAAATTGTTTTGAAAGAGTTTTTATTATATCAATGTGTTGTATTTATATCTTGTGATTGAAATTCGGAAATCTTATGTTTTTTTAATGCATGTTTTATGTGATACGATTATGTTATGGTTTATGATATGTTTAAACCTATTCATAAGAGGAATGCAGTGGACATAATAAGTGACTGGTGGAGCCCACTACAGCTTCTCGATGCATCGGTAGGTCTCAGGATACATACTAGTGTCTTGACATGAGTCCTTGACAAATTATTATTTGTGGTATTGGCACGAGGCCTTGGCTACGTGGTAATGATAGTCTGGCATTATGCATTACATCATTATAAAAGTGGTTATTGATATTGCATGTGGTTATTCGACTAGTAGAATATCCATGTGAGTAAGTAAATGGCATTATTTAATTTAATTTTTGCCATATTATTCTGAAGTTAATGTTTAAAAAAGATTTTGTTTTAGTTATACATTGCCTTAAATGTTAATGTTTATTTATGAATGCTTCTGCAATATTGTTATCCTTTTTGAGCATCTGAGCTCACCCATTTAAATGTTTTAATATTTTCTAGGATGTGAAGAAGTATTTTATGAATGACCTGCAGGTATAGTCAGAAGATGATATGAGTGTGGACTATGGAGACTTTGTTATTGAAATTTTTCACTTTATGATGTAATGTAACATTTATGAATGTATCTAGTGTTTCCAATGATACTAAACTAATCGGTCTTTCGAGACTTGATCTTTTGTGATCATGATAATGTTACGAAGTAATGCACAGACTCTGGGTAACTGGGGTCAGGGTGTTACAAACAATAACTACCTCTACCCATGAATGAGTGTCTCTATGTATTAAAATCACCTCAAGGGAATCATCTTACTCTCATTTAGGATACCATGTTCCCAAAAACATCTTGATGAGTGGTGGACACTTGGGTATCATCTAGAATCATGCACCCTCAATCTCTCTTTGTAATGCCAAAAAAAGTACATCAACATTGATCACTAATTTTACAACATTTTAATTTATTTGAAGGGGGTTTCATGAAGAAAACTGGATCATCGAGTAATAAATAATTACTTTATGTCCTATGAAAACAAAATTAATAACCAAAATGGATCTAATTATCAATGTTATTGATATCTAGTAACTCGTGAATCTTATTATAAAATATCTCTGGTGTATTCACTTGATCATAGGGCTACATCCTTAGAATATATTTTGTAGATCTAATAGTAACCCTCATGGAGTCTTATATCCCTTTTCTATATATGTACAACATATCAATACGTCACATTTTTTTTAAATCATGATCGTTGTGGAAATTAAAATTTCTATATTAGATTTCCAATTTGAATCCGAATAGTCAATAAATAATAATGGAATAAAAAAGTTCATGTAATTTATCTTATTATGAAAATTACTAAATACATGATAACATTTTATTTTATATTGGATTATAAGAACCACCGATATAAATTCACTTCAATACTAATGAAATCAGATCACCCCCGATATAATTATAGTATTCCCTAAATATACTATGATATGGGATCCCAACTATATGGATTATTGATGGTTATATTCTATGTGTGTAGGAGATTCCATGTAATTTAGAATAGTCAAAATAGTGATACATCAAATGAATAGTTCCCAAGATTCGTAGTAAATAATATATCCTATCAAAAACCAATAAATAAAAAAATTATTTTCATGAAAAACTATTATAGGTAATGTATCAATAGAACATTGAGATAAAATGATCCACATGGATTATAGATAACACCTACTAACATCTCTGCCCAAAACATTATTTAAATGCTTTGGGTCATTTCAATGAAGGTAATCCATTAGTTTCCCCTAACCCAATCACCACAGAGGAGGGATATTGCTCTAGATCATTCATCATAAATATAATGTATGGAATGTTATCAATACATAGATAACATATTTTCAATCAGTATCATCCAATTCACATCATGGAAACCCATTATTTATGGTTATGAAACAGTAGAAATAGTCCTAATAGAGGAAACAAGGAACATATCTATATCATGGGATATAATAAACCTGGTAAAATAATCATATCCTATGAGAAAACTATGTATGGAATAAAAATATAGGCTGCCAAAATGTCAAGGGTCCTTAAATGGCCTGATAGGGCTATCAAACTAAATTAATAGCACACCCCTCAGGGAAATTTCCTTGAATCTCGAAAACATATCAATCTATAAATTCCCCAGCAGTGATGCAGTGTCATGATAGTACCAAAGGAAAAGAATTACCCTTGAAATATTTCATCGTTAATATAGGGAGGTAATTCAATTAAATTAAAAATATTATATTATTTAGTTTGTATTAAATTAAAACATTTTCTAATAACATGTGGTATCACATGGATAGTATGGAACACACCCACATGCATTAACATCATTAAAAATTCATAGGGAATGAAAAATGTCCATCAAACTCATCTTGAGGAATTTTTAATTTAAATTATTACTTCTTCATCATTTCCTAGGCATTTTCCATACTATTCAATATCATTTGATAATAACCAATCCGCACAATTCTTTTGGTCGCACTAAACAATACACAATAATAAAATATTAATAATTAAACATTATTTAAAATTGGATAAAATTATAACAGATTGAGAATAAAAAATAGTTCATATCATGATAATAAAACTACTAGAGAATGGATGTGTTATATGTTGGAAACAATCCCAAAAATATTATAAGAATAATAACCAACTCCAAAACCTTATTTGTATACAAATTCCGCCAAATCTAATGAATAAAAAATAAATTCAGAGGAAAAAATGATGTGCATAAAATGATAAATTTAAAAATGTACACGGAGTATTAGGATTCAATATATAAAAATAGCATCAATTCCCCATCTATTGGGATTACTTCCATCATCCTCCAGTTTTAATAAGAAAAAAATGTGAACCAAAATCTTTAAATTCAGGGTGAAATGATATAAGGATTTATACGTTGTTGTTATTTCCATGAATCACTAAATAACAACACCATGATCATTCTCATATCAAGGGTTTATACTATATAGGGTAACTGGTTTCCAAATATCACATGTGGTCACTTTTTCTTCCAAAACAAGAGGGGAATCCCCCTAATTTATTTTTAAGACAAAAAATCAGGTTTCATAGTGTGAAAATGGCTGTCACATTATGAATCCCAATTAAAAAGGATTCATAATAGAAATTCAATTCATGAATACCCTCTTGTACCATGACCCCTACAACCTTCTTATAATACTCTCTTGAATACCCTTGGTGTCACAAAAAATCATTGTGTAAAATAACATTGTTGGTTTTCTATAAAATCCAAATATTATTCTTATATCATGTAAAAAAATCCATCCAATAAACCAATATATCTAATTATATAATTAAATTTCAATCCCATATGGATGTGAGGATTTTTAATTATAAAAAAAAATGTATATTTTTTTATAATGAATCAATGTTACTCTCGTATGATATCTACCAATGATTTGGTTAAGAAGAATTTTTTTAAATTGATCAACTTTTGAATAATTATGTTCTAGGTTATATAACCTTTAATGCCACAATTTATATGGTTCTAAATAAAATACATATATAAAAATGATTCTTAAATAAGGAAAAACTATCTGGGAAGTCATAATCCACTATAGGGACTAAGAAGTTATATATTAGGTAGTAGGAAGCAACATTTTGAAGAATTATACTTGGGTAGGGGTATGACAAATAATATGAACGTATATCCTTCATATTTATATAAATAATAACTTATTTCATGTTATTAGTTTTTAATATGTGTGAATAAATTATCCTAGTTCCCTCAACCTCTATTACTGTGTTTTTTAAATGAGGTGATTTGGAAGATTTAATAATCTTATAAAAAAGATAATGTGTATTCATGAAGAGGATAATCATGTTAAGTGTAATTATCGAGACTAGAATTTTATATGATTTCTTTGATAGGTTTTTAGAGTTTGACCAATAGTTTGAATCATTTAGGATGAAACTGTGTTGAGGGACATGGGTTGATACAATAGTGGGGAAGTTCTATGTGGGGTTGTAATGATGTAGCATATTGTTGTAGTTTTAGCTATAATCATTGTACACTACATAATACATTAATATATATGAGAAAAAATACTATGGATATAGGTAAGATCCAAACATATTCTTTCATTTATGAAACATATAATATATAGTATATTTACTTTCCTCTATATCTAAATATTTTATAGATAGATAATGGATGAATATAGAGTACATATAGGGTGAGTTCAATTAATATGTCAATGGTTTTTTTAGTAGATTAAATTCATCATTGTGAGGATTATGACATGTTTATTAGAGGATTCTTATATTTAAGGAACTTTTTTATGTTAAAATTATTAGATTAAAACTGATCATTATGGTAGATTGTAATGTTTCCTTGAAAACTTGCATCCATTATAACAGTCATTTTATTTCATCTATTTCTATGATGAATGGATTGAATTTTCATGTTTGAGAAGTATTATAAAAGGCAGACCTCATAGGATACATCCCAATTTTATGGTCTAAAAATTTATTTATAGAACACACTATAATATAACCATCCAGTCCTTAGGATTGAGTTATATAACAATGTCACTGAGGAGTTTTTGGAGTTAGATCCATAGATAGAATATGAGTTTAATATAATGATTATTCATGGAGATAATATTGTCTCCAAAAAACCTTATATGATGGATGCAATGTTTCATCATGATTATAAATAAAAACTAAAGGATATTCAGTCCAAGGAGTACATATGACCAAGAACATCCCATTAGGTCTCTCAAGTCCTATTCTCCAATGAAGATGTATGATTTTAGAATATGTTTTTAGTTTATACAAAGTTCAATGATATTATTTTATAAAAAATTACCTTCTCATAAGTATTATTGACCTATTTTACTTGATAAGTAGTTATCAAGTTCTCTCGAATATTTATAATAGTTTGGGATACCTCTTGCTAAGTATGAGACTTTCAGAGGTGCTATTAACAAATTTTAAGAGATGGGACAATTTTTATGATTTCATAGTTATGTTTCCTCCCTTGGAGGGAACAATATATTTATTGTTATCTTTGATAATTAATGTTTTAAATCTATTTGGAAACAATTTTTTTTTCATTTATGATGATATTATTGGAGGATCTGTGGAAAATGTGTAGCATTATCAAATCCACTAGACGGTGTTTACTAAACCTCATTGACATCCCCCCAATTCCAAGTATTTATAGTCTGATTTTGGGTAGAAATAGATCAATTAATATTCCATATTATTTTTGATGAATGGATATTAATGGGAACCAAAAATGTCATTGTATTTATTCTTGTGAGTGTCAAATGAACATCATTGCTATACATTGATTTTTGGGTTTGGAATGTTATTACAGAATTATTATCCAATATTTTTTCTAGTTGATAGGTCATTTGAATGTATTTAATACCAATGTGTAAAGACCCGGAAATATCAGGGAATCTTTTTTCATAAAAACATTGGAATTTCATGAGTCCGCCATTTCTGACGGCGTCTGGTTCTGAGGCCCGGTGTGCCTAGAATCAATTTAGGATGTTTTGTTCAGGTACGCTTAGTGAAGGTACAAGAGGGGTTTTCTAAATTCTAAACATGTGCTAGGAATTGCAATCTGAGGTCACAGATGAACTCGCAGCGCAGATATTCGTTTAAGGGGACCATCACCGCAGTTTCGTTTTATGAGGGTTGAAAGTTATATTTTGAGGAATTCATACTAAATTATTAAAGTTCTTGCTACAAAATTTTATTATTTAGTGGAGGTTATTTCCTCCCATGTTGAGTTAGATGTGGGTCCCACACCCACATAACCTCCCATGAGAGGATTTAGTGTGGTGGGGCCCACACGAGCCTTAATCCTTTCATCTCCCCTTAACTCCCTTAAACCCCCCACCTTAATTAATTAACTCATCCCCTCATTATGGTGGAGCCTCTCCACCTTGCAAACATTGATTATGCCAACCCATATAATTAATAACATAATTAATTAATTGGCACCTAACATTTGAATTAATTTTATTTTCATGGAAATTCTTTAAAATTGGAAAAGTCTATTATAATATTTTCCTTGGAAATATTTTGGTGTGGGAACCTTTGGAGAAATTAGAGGAGCTTCATTCTTCCACGAATAACATCATCCTTTCTCAGTGTAGAACGATCCACGACTTCTCCTACCTTCTTCTTCCTCCGCGTCAAGGGAGAAGACACTGCTGGCGAGAAGCATCTCCTACGCCAATGACTCTTCCCCCAATGTTGACAGGATGCCACCATTCTACGCGATTCCATCTTCTGTGACGCCCAACTACCGCGACGCTCGTCTTCCGTGGCTTCTCGATGTGCAACGTCAATTACGAGGTATGGGGTTTTCATCAATTTAAATTGAATAAAATTGTTCTTTGTTCTTCGTAGAAAGAATGTTTTATCTTCGGAAATATGATACTGCTTAATGCGGAGGGCTCGGGCCAAATGATTATGGCCCGACGACCCTCTGTTCATCCTTGTTTTATTTCGATGGAAGCGGTGAAGGAAGAGGTGGGGGAGACCAGAGGAAGCGGTGACCATATGTCGGCCACGTGTAGAGGGACCGCAGCCCACATCTGCGGGTCGCTCGGTCGAAGAAGAACCATGTGGCCGAAGTTGGCCGGGCTTGAGGACCGAGATGCCTCTAAGGCGCTGCGCTGCGGAGGACCGCGTCCCGCGCTTCACGGGCCTCTTCGGCCAACGTACCGGCCGGCTGGCGGGCTGCTGGGCTGAGAAGACCCCGAGATGCCATCTTGTCACCTTGCTGGCAAAAACATTGGCCCACCCATGTGGGCCACTTGTGCTGAGAAGACCGGCCAGCCCTGAGTGGAGGGCAGTGCCGCAGGTTTGGGAACCCCCCCCCCCCCCCCCCCCGCAGCGCTGGGCCACGCCAAACCGAGCTACGCTGGGCCGCACCCCATCAGGGTGGGGTGCGCCCCTCGGGCTGGGTCGTGCCCCACCGAGTCAGGCCACGCTTCACCGAGTCAGACTCGCCGAACCAGGTAGGGCCGACCCGCCAGCCCACTGGGCTTGACGGGCCAGGCCCGTTTCACTTAAATGTGATTAACTTTAAGAATGTGCGTCTGATCGGCGTCACGTCTGTGGAACTGTGACCCTCACGATGAATCTGTAATTTTGTGATAATCTAAGTGAGTTTTTGATGACTTTGGAATATGAGCAGGTTGGGAATTAGCGTAATTCCAACCGGCCCCCTGGAATGGAAGAGCCAATAACTCTCAGACCGGGCGTCTGATTGAAGCGTCATATGTCGCATTGGGTTTATTTTGATGAGAAGGAACATTAGGATACATCAACTCTGGACTTCGTGTTTGTTGATGTATTGGCCTCTTTGCTCGAGAAGCATCCCCTCCTGGAATCGAGCGTGCTGTGTGCGGGAACCCTTGAGCATGATGCTACTGCGATGACTACCGTACTGGAATCCTCCATGTGTTTGACGATGATTTCTACTATACTGGAATCCTCCGTGGGTTCGATGACGATGACAACTATACTGGAATCCTCCGTGGTTTTAGCAGTGATGACAACTGTACTAGAATCCTCTCTGGGTTTGGCAGCGATGACAACTTTACTGAAATCCTACGTGGGTTTGGTAGTGATGAAAACTATACAGTAATCCTCCGTGGGATCGAGAGTGATGACTACTGTACTTGTATACAACATGGGTATGACAATTTTACCTCTGTACTTTTTTCCTGAGTTGGTCCGACAGATTTTCTGGTCTAGTATCCTACGTGGGTCCGACAACTTATCCGGTCTAGTATCCTACCTGGGTCCAACAGCTTATATGAATTAGTGACTACATCTGATCATCTATATCACAATACGAAAGATGTATACCTGTGTGAGCTGATTCTTTACTTTAAATCATTATCATCGATGTGATTCACTTGCATTCTTTTGTGGATTGGGTTGTGCTTGGGAACGAGAGTTGGAGTCGGTCTGCGATTGACGACATAGGTATATGTATGGGAATATATCTAAGTAGAGTTTGATGATACATCGTGTTTGTATCTTACTTCTGTGGTTTATCCTTCGTGGATTCTAGGAGACCATTGGGGGTCTTTGGGTCCCTACTGGGTATCGTATACTCACCGATGCACAGGATATTCCCACACTATGTTGTGTTGGACGCAGATGAAGGACAACACTGATCTTGGTGGATACTTGTGGTGTTGGATGGTACCCAGAGGTGGACCACTTGGCAAGACGTACATGGAGCGGACGGTCAGACACGATGTACTGAGGAGGCCATCTGTACCCACCCATCAGGTGGGATTCCCAGAGGATGACTCAGTTGTTGGTGTTTTAATTTACTTCAGTTGTACTAGCTTTTTAGTTGTATTGTACTTACTTTTGGGCTCATATTTCTGGCCCCTTTCCTTTCGGAACATTCTTTTTCATTCAGTAATACATAGTGATTCCTTCTGATACGTACTCTATTGTGTTTTTTACCTTTAAAAAAGAAATTCCTTCCCTTTTTATTGGGATTAAACCTTCAGTGCTAGTCACCAGCCCCTGGCCATTGGAAGGCTGGCTTGGGGTAGTCACGTCACGAGCCCTGAGGACGGGTTATGTAACATTTGTATCAGAGGAGTTGGTTAAACCGAAATAACTCATGACTCAGATTATTATTTTTTATGATGAAATAGTGTTATGAGTATTTGGTTTGGTTTTCTGTCCATGGAGTCCAGTGTTGGTGCGGCAGCCGACATATCTATACACCAAGACTCGGACCTCTGATTTCCGACTCATTGCATGAAAACACTGATTTCATGTTTGTTTCAAAAGTTTTCTTTGAGATTACATTTAGTTTGCTCACCAAGTATACTTTATAAACTGTGGAACACCTATTACTTTTCAGGATGGCCCCATGAAGGCTAATAGCTGGGGTTCCGAGTTACATATGAGATGGTATCCCACCAAGCGATGAGGCCTCGGTGCAGGGCCCCATTATAGTAGGGGCACCTGTGGTACCACTTCCCGCTGGGCCACTGATACCACTAGCCCTGTAGTAAAGAGTGCATGTCGTGTGAGTGTGTAGAATGAGTTACAGCTACAGAGACCTCCCATGTTACATGGATAGACGGACCCACTAGGTTGTTATGGATTTTTAGGAGGAAATCGATAGAGTTTTCAAATTGGTAGGGACACCGGCCGACCTCGTGGTGATCATTTTCGTGAGTCACCTGCATGAAGTGACAGGCAGTGGAGCCTGATGCTCTAGGTGCATGACGAGGCATCACTAATCTAGACAGACCTCGAGATCTTGTTTCGGGCAGAGTTTGTACTAGTCCCCATTCATGCTGTGCGAATTTAGCATTTACTTCATCTGCAGCAGGGTAGCATGACAGTATCTCAGTACTCAGCGAGGGTCACTGACCTCTCATGCTACTCCACAGATATGGTATGAGACCCGTTCTTCAGGGACCGGACCTTCGAGCAGGGAATTTGGCATGATATCAGGGATTTGATGATCTCCCTCAACATCCTGACGTAAGTGAGGGTGCATGAGATAGCCCTTTAGTGGAGAGTTTTCTCGTTGAGCAGTCACTATCGGTGAGACCCTCCATAGTACCACATGTAGTGGAGTCTTCTGTAGATGGCAGTTGACATTTGATTTAGAGGTCCAAGTGGACCAGGCCATCGGGTGGGAAACCTTAGCATATAGGTTCGGTTGTGAGGGGCACACGAAACAGAGCCAACTATACGATTAGCAGGCAGTGCTATTCAGGCAGCGGGTAGGGTCACATGGCTCGAGACTGCCCGACCCGCCCTGCAGACGAGTAGGAGTAATTAGAGGGACCTCCAGGAATAGGCTAGGGTTTGACCATATTGGTCGTCCTAGAATAGGTGGATGAGGCAGAGGAGATGGCCGAGTAGTAGGTGGTAGACAACGTTTCGAGGCCCTACCACCACCACCACTAGGAGGTCCACCCCGACCGTAGGGAACAGATGGACAGGGGAGAGCTCATCTTCAGGAAGCTGAGGCATAAGACCATAGTGCTCCGGGAGTAGGTGTACGTGAGCAGGACTATCTCCAGGCTTGGAGACATTTTTCATGTTGCTTCTAGCTTTGTTGATGTCATTGTTTGTGGTTACTTTGTGTCATTGTACTTTGAGATGCTTTAATAAAAGACACTTTTACATCTGATGTATTTTATCTACCTTTTCGTGTGGTTGATAATGAGAGGTTTTGGTTAAAACCGTTGACTTGACCCTCACATTCGAGATTCTTAGTAGAGGATACCCAGTGACCACACACTACTGCCGATAGTGTGACTAGAACCATGGAGGTGAGAGTAACAGTTGGATCTCATAGTAGTAGCGTCAAGGCCTTACAACGTCTTCCATGGCATGAAATAGTACCATTCATGTCAGGATTGACTGTATTAGGAAACGAATGTGGTTCATCCTGGGGATGAGACTGGATTTCTCTTTTTGGAAAAAGATAAATCTTAGCATATCTTGTAGGAAGTAATCGAAAAACGGTGTAGTTGATTTTTTTCAAATGGATAGTCACAACCATAGTTCACTGAGAGAATAGTTTAAGACATGCTCTAATCTCAAAATTATCAGGATTGTCTTCTCGTAGAAGGACCTGGACCGGAGACGGTGACATCAACTTGAGTTCCTCTGGGACTATGACTTTGAGAATTTTTATACTCCTGGGAAGGGGAACATTGTAGCAGAGTTCGTTTCGTGATGCCACACTTGTCTACAAGTGAATACAGAGCACCAGGTACCAACAGGATTGGTAATGCCCTTAGAGGTCCCAGAGTGGAAGTGGGGTGGGATATCCATGGATTTTGTGATGGTATTTCCATAAACATCCAGAGGTCACGACTCTATATGGGTGATCATAGACCTACTCACCATGTCATCCCACTTCCTACCGATTAGAGAGCAGGTCTCGGTAGAGATCTTGGGATACCTCTACATTCAGGAGATCGTATGGCTTCGTGGTGTGCCATCGACTATCGTCTCTGGTTGGGACACACTATTTTACATCCCGGCTATGGAAGGGGTGTCAGGAGGCATTCGGGACACGTCTACATCTGAGCATTGCAATTAATCCTCAGAAGGATGGTCAGTCTGAGAGGACCATTCAGACTCTCGAGGACATGCTCTGTGATTGTGTTCTCGAAATTGGTCACATCTAGGAGGATCACATAATTTTGTAGAGTTTAGTTACAACAACATCTACCAATCCACTATCAGGATGTCCCTTTACATGGCGTTGTACGGCCGACCTTGCAGATAAACTATGTGATGGACTGACCCAGGGGAGTCAGCACTTGTAGGACTAGAGATGGTTCAGGCTATGAATGAGAAGGTGAAAATAATCCAGGAGTGGATTAAAACTGCACATAGTAGACAAAAGTCTTCTGCTAATAGGGGATGGAGACCACTAGAATTCGAGGATGGTGACCATGTCTTTTTAGGGGTATCACCATGACGAGGTCTATGGATATTTGGTCGGGATGATAAGTTATCTTCGCATTTCATCCGGGCTTTCCCAGTCCTCAGTAGAGTTGGTGGGGTGGTGTACCTCCTGGCCCTTTCACCTCTGTTGAACTGGGTGCATGACTTCTTCCACATATCTCAGCTGAGAAGATACATGCTCGACCCATCCCAGATCATCGACCACAGGGAGAAGGACATCGATGATGGGGAAAAAATCAAGGAGGTCCCAATGGAGATCGAGGATCAACGGGAGTGGGTCCTACGTGGACAGTTGATTCCTCTTGTGTGTTCGCTGGAAGCAAGGGAACCTCCAAGAGAGAACATTGGAGCGGGATGCTCAGATGCGTGCCCAGTATCCCATTTTGTTTCCCTAGTGTGTGTTGTAGATTTATGGGGATGTAAAGCCCTAAGGTGGGGGTAATGTAAAGACCATGAAATTTCAAGGAAAACTTTTTATTAAATACTTATAAATTTCACGAGTCTGCAGTTTCTGACGTTGTTTGATTCTGAGGCCCTGTGTGCCCTGAATCAATTTCTGATGTTTTTTTCTGGGATGTTTAGTGAATGTACAAGTGAGTTTTTCTAACTTCTAATCCGTTTCTTGCAATCGAAATATGAGGGCAACGATGGACTTGCAGTGCCGATATTCTCTTAAAAGTACCTTCACCACAGTTGCGTTTTATACGGGATGAAATTTATATATTTAGGAATTCATACTAAATTAAAAAAGTTTTTGGTACACAATTTTATTATTTAGTGGCGGTTATTTTCTCCCATGTTTTTTAGATGTGGGGCCCACACCCACATAACGTCGAATGAGAGAATTTAGTGTGGTGGGTCCCACAGAATACCTAATCCTTTCATATACACTTACCACCCTTAAACCCCCTCCCCCCATTAATTAATTAACTCATCCCCTCATTATAATGGAGCCTCTCCACCTACCAATCATTGATGATGCCAACCCATTCAATTAATAATATTATAAATTAATTGGAACCTCACATTTGAATTAATGTGATTTGCATGAAAATTCATTAATATTAGAGAAGTCTATTATAATAATTCCCTTAGAATATATTTTAGTGGGGGATCCTTTGGAGAAAATAAGGGAGCTTCATTTTTCCACAAAGAACATCATCCTTTCTCGGCAATGAACATGCCACTACTTCTCCTACCTTCTTCTTCCTCTGCATCAAGGGAGAAGACACCGCTCACAAAAAGTTTCACCTACATCAATGACTCTTCCAACAATGTTGACAAGATGACACCGTTCTCCGTGACACCATCTTCCGCGACACCCGACTATAGCGTCGATCGTCTTCCGTAACATGTCGACGTGTGACGTCATTTACGAGGTAGGGGTTTTTCATCAATTTTAAAAGAATAAATATTTTCTTCATTTTTCATTGAAACCATGTTTTATCTTCAGACATATGATACTTCCTAACATGGAGGATGTGTGCCGAACGAACACGGCCTGGCGACCCTCCATTGATCCTCGTTTTATTTCGATAGAGGCAGTGACAGAAGAGGGGGCAGTGACCGGAGGAAGAAGCGGCCATATGTCAGCCGCGTGGAGAGGGATTGGGGCCCACATCCATCGGCCGCTCGGCCGGAGAAGATTCGGCCGGACAAAGCCAGTCGGGCTGGAGAACCGCGGATCGAGCTCTACGGACTGCTTTGGTGGATGAACCAGCCTGCTGGCGGCCGACCGGGGTGGGAAGAGCCCGCGACGCCCTCCTGGCGCCACGCTGGGGGAAGCAGTGGCCCGCTCAAATTGGGAAGACGGGCCGGCTTCGGCGGGCTGGACAGGGGGGGTGGCAGCGATTGGCGATGCCAGTTCGGGAAACCCCACCCCCCCCCCCCCAGTGCTCAACCATCTGCGCCGTGCCGCGCCACATTGGGATAGGCTACACCGGGCCGGGCCGCTCCCCCTCAGGCCAGGACGCACCCCACCGTGTTGGTCCATGCTTTATCGGGCCGGTCTGACCCTCTCCTGGGTCTGACCCGCCAAACCAAGTCAGGCTGGCCTTCCATCCCATACGGGTTGAAGGGCCTGACCCGTTTCTATTGAACGTGAATAAATTTAAAACCTCACGTCCGATCGACGTGCCGTCTGTGGCACTGGGTCCCTCGCGACGAAGCGGTCATTTTGTGATACTCTAAGTGAATTTAGGACGTCTTTTGAAAACAACTGGGTTTGGAATGATCACAATTTCAATCAGGTCCTTGGAACGGAAAATCTAATAACTCTCAAATCGGGCGTCTGATTGACACGTCGTCGGTCGCATTGGGTTTATTCTGACAAGATGGATCTTCAAGATACACCAACTCTGGACTTCGTGTTAGTTGACATATCGACCCCTTGGATCGAGGAGTAGACCCTCCCAGAATCAAGCGTGCTTTGTTTGGGAACCCTACTGCTGGCAGCGACTGTGACGACTACCGTACTGGAATCCTCCGTGGGTTCGTGGACGATGGATATTGTACTGGAATCCTCCAAGGGATCGAAAATGACAACAACTGTACCAGAATCCTCTATGGAATCGGCATTTAAGACAAATATAATGGAATCCTCCGTGGGTTTTGCAGCGATGAAAATTGTTCTGGAACCCTCCCTGGGTTCGACAGTGATGCCAACTATACTGGAATCCTCCGTGGGTTCGACAGCGATGACTATTGTTCATGTATTATATATGGGTCTAATAGTTTGACCTATGTACTTGTATCTTGAGTGGGTCTGACAGAATAGCTGATCTAGTATCCTACATGGGTCTAACTGCATAGATGGTCTAGTATCCTACATGGGTCTGATATCATAGATTAATCAGTGACTACATCTGATCATCTTTATTGTAATATGAAAGATGTATGCCTATGTGAGAGGAGTCATGAAATTCAATCATTATCATTGATGTGATTGACTTTCTTTCCTATGTGGGAGGGGTTGTGCTTGTGCTCCATAGTTGGAGTCGATTTGAGATTGACAACTTAGGTATATGTATGGGCATATACCTATGTAGAGTTGGATGATACTTTGTGTTTGTATCTTACTTCTGTGATTTATCCTTCATGGATTCTGGGAGACCTTTGGGGGTCTCAGTGTCCCTACTGAGTATCATATACTCAACCCTTCAAGGGTTATGCCCGCACTACGTTGTGTTGTATGCTGGGGATGAACAAAACTGATCGAGGTGTAGACTTGTGGAGTTGGATGGTACCCGGAGGTAGACCACATGGTGAGACGTACACGGAGCGGACGTCTGGACTCGAGGTGATGAGGAGGCCATATTTACCCATCTTTCAGGTGGGATTCCCGTAGGATGACTCAGTAGTTTTTGTTTTACATTATTGTAGTTGTACTGGCTTTTCAGTTGTTCTGTACTTACTATTGGGCTTTTATTTCCTACCCTGTTCCTTTCAACATATACTTTTGTAATCCGAATTACATCATGATTCCTTCTATTACGTACTCTATTTCGTATGTTTACCTTTATAAAGTCAATGCATTCCCTTTTTATCAGGATTATACCTTTGTTGCTAGTCACCAGCTTCTGGCCAATGGAAGACGGGCTTGGGTTAGTCATGGCACGGGCCCCGAGGACGGGTCATGACACATTGGGTTTAACCATGACATGTCTAATATTTGTGAGGATTATATACATATATTTAATGAAATAATGAAGAAAAAATTAGATTTTTAATTATTTGAGGTGATTAGGGAGTGAACTATGAATTGTTTAATGCTATGGGTCGAGATGGTAGTAGTCATGAAGTAGGGTGGTCATGTGGTCGCATATGGTTTTCAGTAGACCTGAACTAATTAAAATAGCTACCTGTATCATGTCATAGAAATGTAAATATTTTTACATTTCCTGAGTTTTTGAAGGAACAACATTTTTTGGTATAATTTGTGGATTACATGGAAATCCATTGTAAGAAACGAATATCCTCACAAATATAAATAAAACAATACAAAAGAGTGTGGGAAGGGTATCTTTAGTATATTTTTATATATAATTACATGAACACTGAATATAAAATTATGAGTTGGAGATGTGTTTATCTTAAAGATGCATAATTTCTAAGTTAATGTGGTGAAAAATGAATACAATATGATGGATCTCATCACTAAATGAATTTGGATATATTTGAGAACCTGGGTAAAGTGAAACATATGTATTTATATATTATTTATTGATTTTTAAACATAATAACTATATTGATAATAATAATATCAATTGTTTATCCTTTTTGGAAAATAATTATTCCACATAACCTCCACAAAGCTAGACCCCCAGTGATGATTAGATTCATCATGTTCATGGCCATGTTTAGGTTCACATGGAAAATCTTGATGAGCTAATGCATGAGTCCCATTTCATAAATTGGGAGATAAACCAAAGGATAATGAATATCTATTGAGATATGAATTATTGGAATATTGTTTTGGGAATAATGAATTGTTTCCAATGTTTATCAAATAGTTTCCGACATAATATTAGTTTAAAATTGAGGACCAATGTTTCTCAAGCCTTTCTCAATTAATGGTCATTTCCAAATGGAAGCGAGATTAAATAAATAAGTATTTCAGGAAATTAATGTTGATAAAGATTGATTTTAGAAAGGTATTTTTTTAATATTAGATCTACAAATTAAGTTGTGTAAATTCGTTCCAATCAAATATACATATTCTGTTGAATGAATAGGTAAACACTAGGTCCTAGAAATGGTGCACAAGGTGGGGGTTCCTTCATTTATTTTTTTATAACAGGATTATTTTCTCAAATAATAAATATATTCTAGGTTCATAAAATCATCAGTTATATAGGTTAATTTTATCACTTCTTATCATCTGTAGACTAAGAGACAATCCATGTAAAGAATAATGATGTTCGATGTTATTAATTGATCATATTTATAGGATAGGGGGAGGATCATCGTAGATCCAATTTTCAGTGTAAATATTCTACTTCAATTATAGGAATTAGTATTTACATCCATTGAAAGTTTTATTCAATAAATATTCCAAGTCATATATAAAAATTATAGTATATGAATCATTATATAGAAAGTGTTTTCAGAATCGAAAAAGATATGATGATGGTGGATATTTAAATTTTCTTGTTCTAGTAGTTATGTAAGAGACGTCAGGGATGTTATGATCCATTCAAAATGATATATAGGTGGAACAAAATATAAAAAATATGAATGTACACAACTGAATGAATGATCATAAATTATTTGTGGTTGAAAATGTAGTTCTAAATATATATCCATAGAATGGGTCATAATAGTTTAACTGAAATGGAATTTATATCCATGGTGTAATGGTTCATTAAAAAATATTGTAGATGATATGAAATATGGAAAATAGTTTTTTCAAGCCACAATACTAGTCTCATTTGAATGTTGTCTTCCATATATCACATCGATTTACGTATATTCCCAACACATCACATTTATTAATGATATATGATGTTCAATAGTATGATGAATTATTCTTTCCTAAGGACATGGATTATATTCTTCATATGATATAGTATGCTATATGAAATCATACAATCTGAATAGAGAATTTTTTTGAACAAATCAATATCTATAATAATTTGAAATGGATCCTGATGATGTAATAAAATATGATTATGAATCTTTTTTCAAGGATTGAATTATAATATATTATGTAGAACTGTTTTATGGAGGGGGGATTTAATACAAAAGATATTATGGTGTCAAATGAGAATATTTTGGATTCATGATATATATTCAAAATCAATATAAAAATTTACTGATACTCATATAACAAATAAATTGAAATAGAAAAATGTAACAGATTTAAATTGTAGATATCTTTTACATCTTACTCTTTAATGAATATAATAAATATAAAAACAAAATATAAGTTGATTTTATTCCATGGAATAATAATACATAATGAAAAATAAACATGACATACAATTTATTTTATTAGAATAATTATATTTATACGATGCAGATATTTCCATTACATAACCATTTAACATTATCACAATTTGTATTTATGCCTGTTGGAAATTAGGACCATTAATAATGCAGTTATAAATTAAATATTATAATTCGTTTATTCTAATGGTAATGATAAGAAGTAGATGATAATGAAGTGAAAAAATATGACTTAAATTTTAGGAAATTCACATTAAAATTTCATTGATGGAGGTTTGTAAATAGGTACCATCATCAGTGTTATTCTTTGAGCATGACGAATATGATGACAAAACTATTTTCTAAGAATGATCATCAATTGTAGAAGTTAACATTACTAAAAAAACCAAATCAATGTTAGTTGAAATTTCCCACAAATGACCTTCTATTTGTAACCACACTGTTAGTGATTACACTAATGTCATAAGGTTTTATCTATGTAGGTGTTAAATAATATTCAAGTATTAAATCATTTTTAAATAAATATAGTTTACTATGATTCATTATTTTTACCAAACGTATCACACGTACATGAAGAATCCAATTCAGTTTATCTGTGTATAATTATTATTAAATGGATTTAATATTATTTCGTGAAAGTCTATATATTTTTATGGTGGAAAATTTCATAATTTGTTATAGAAATTATAAAATATACTATAAAATAATGAGACACAGTGAAATATTGTAAATTTTATATCATATATTTGTATGTATGAACAAAATAAGGAAATGTAGTTATGTATGATTAATTTCAAAACAAAATATTATATTAGGGACATAACTATGGTAGTAGGGGAGTATGATAAGTAGAAAACAATATATGATAATGGAAATAAAATACTCTTTACAATATTTCATGAAATTCAACTCACCAAAACATCAAATACAGACTAGGTACTCCAATTTCCAACTCACGAAAATAAAAAATATTTCTTTACAACTATGATAATTATTTAATTCCATAAATAGACCCATAATCATTAATGGTTTGGTTTGTTTTTTTCGATACATATCACATTAATATAGTTCAATATAGTAAAGGGTTCTAATTTCATTATATTTTGATTATTTTTCATATTTTTTTGGTAATATAATTTTAACATCCCCTTCATATGAATAAATATTTATATATACATTACATTGTAAAAAAATTATATTGGGGCCATATCTATGGTAATATGGATGTATGAATGGAAGAAAACACCATATCATAATGGGAAAAACAAAATATACATTACATTATTTAATAGAATTCAACTCACCAAAACATCAAATACACACTAGGTACTCCCTTTTCTCCCCCATGAAATTTAAAAATATATCAATTTTAAATTCCCCTAATTAGAAAATTAAAAATATTAACATATAAACATTATGGACTTGGATAGTTTTTCCAGTACAGATCATGGTTATGAATATCGAGATTGTAAAGGGTTCAAATTTCACCCTATTTATTTTATTTTTCTTATTTTCTTTATAATATCATTTGAAATTCAACTTCATATGATTAAATATATTATATAAATTACATTATAATCAATTCATCAATTATCCATGTTAATATACACCAATCATTCTACTATTACAATTTTATATTCTCGTACTAACCTAAATTGAGGGTCATTTTTTCTGTCTTTATAATACATACTTACATTTCCTTGTTTTGTACTTCTAAAATTCCGAGGTATTATTAAATTATTTGATAACATCATTATAATTACATGTTATTGAGATAAAATATTCATTTGACTACCCATTTTATTGACATCAATCAGCATTCATAATATATTATAAATAATAAACATATAATTATTATTAAACTCCATTTTCAAAATCCCAAAGCATACAACATATTTTTGGATTTTTTAACGGATTATCTCTAAAGTGTGGGATTTTTTTAGTTAATTTTTTAGTTACATAGTCGATGAAGTATATATTGGGTCCCTAGAAGAATAATCTACATTTTAGAAGTTTCATCGATTTTCAGTCACTGATAGTTGAACTATAATTAATTACATGTGGAATATTTTTATATGTAATGAATATTAAATACTTAGAAAAATATTCTTCAATATTTTAGAAGGTATTTACAAATAAATTATTTTCATTCTAAAAGATTCAATTTTATGTATTCAACTTCTCAAAATCATAGATATTCTGTATCCTGATTTATTAACGGTAATAATACCTCCATATCATGCCCATGATAATTTTACTTACTAAATCATTGAAAATCTATCATATTTAATTATAAATCTCAAGGATTGAGAACAATTATCAATTTTAATTCATGTAGTTGGTAAATATATTTAATCAGTCTTATAATTAATTATTATATATGGGAAAATTTTGGAATATAATCATTATTGATAAATTATACATTGTAATTCTATTTTTATTATTGTTAATCAGCATAACTTGTATTTCATGTAAAATTTTATTATATGATTGATTTAATTTTGGTTTTATGGGATGTGTGGTGATTAGAATTAATTATTCTGTCATGGTACTAGTAGATCATTGGAGAAAACTAGGTGAAGATAATGAAATAATCCTTTCCCCTTTTATATGGTTTCTTGGCACAATGACTCGATAGTATATTTATTATTCATGGAATTATTCCTTCACATTATTTCCATCTTTATGTTATATTTATGTTTTATCCCATTGATTATTTGTGACCCTTTTATCCATTATTTATAATATGTTTTATTATTGATTAATATATTACCAATTCTAAATTCATTTACCATAGGTTACTTCTTATATTTTATGTTAACATATAATATATTCTATGACATAATAATTGTTTAACATCACTCTTTACATGTTTTTTCAATTTTCCATAAAATGAGGCCGAATGTTATGTTTGATATTTTCTATATAGATAATTAATAATTTATTATTTTTATAAATGTGATTTATATTATTTGGATCATTTTTTATATAATATGTCTCTTTACAAATATTGAACCCTTTTTATGGGAATACAATATCATGTGATATGATTACCAAGAAACTAATAACCCACCAAATATGGATGACCTAGACATGGGGAATTACATTTATAGTTGATGTAAAATCGTCTATTTATTATTAATATATTATCTAATTGATGTCCAGTCACAAATCCACCTTCATGGATTTATAAATGTTAGGCATAAAAATGATGGATTTCAGAGTTCAAGTGAATCCTTATATTATTATCTCCCATTACTATAAAACATTTTCTTCTTCACAGCTTACATTGTGATTCCCTAGCCTAACATGAGATGTAAGAGGTACCCACCCATTCTATGGTTGATTCAACCCCCCCATTGATATACCCTGGGGGATAGATGTATATAGTTTTCCTCTTAGCGATATTTTCCAACCATATATATTTAGTAAAGATTTGGTAAGTCATATTATTAAATAATTTATAACAATATATTCTTATATATATATATATACAGTTACATGATTTCGGCTACAATGGTATGAGTTTATATTGTTTTAAGGATTCTAATTCATTTAACTATTATAAAACACATGTGATTAATCACATTAAATATTTTATATGATGTTAAAATTTCAAAACACATACCACACACCAATTTTCCCTTTTGTTTTATTAAGATATTGTTTAGTGAATTTATTTATTATTATCAATATTTGTATTATTTTTATATTTATACATTTATTAGTTTTTTATTAATGTATTTATATATATATTTAACCATAGAATATATGCCTACATGCAACATGTGTGTTTTATTTGGAAATATATTACAAAATTGTGCTGGTGAAGATAACTCAATCCTAGCACTTTTAAATAAGATATTGACAATAATAGTTTCTATAAATATATCAACAATATTAATTTTAAAACTTTTAATTTTTAATATTTCTTAATATATCAAGAACTTTTTTATAAAAAAGTTGAAAAAGAATAACCATTTCATAGATGGACACCATGCAGGCATTCAAACAGGTGATAACTAATATATCATTGACTGATGAATATATTAGAAAATTATTCACTCATATTTATTTATATAATTTATGTTATTTTTTATTTTAAGTACCATATTTAATTTAATAAATCATACCTAATAATTATATAATATCATATATATATATATTTCAAAATCATAAACAACAGATATATTTAATATAATTAAATAAAATCAGAAATTTACATATAAATAAATGGCCACAATCTATATATAAGTATATGTCATACATACTTACATATATTAATATTCATTGGTTTTTATATTAAAACAAATAGATATTTTTAATGAATTATTTATTATTTATAATTATATCATTTAGAACATAAATATCATTGAAATGCATTTTTTATTTTAATAGAGTATAGAATTTCAATGATATTATTCACCTAGAAAAATATCATCCTTGTATAATGGTGTACTGATTTGAATACAAAAATAGAATTACATGATCATATTGATAAATATAATATTATATTTGAATGATAAATTATCATTCAATAGAATTTTTTTTTAAAAATGGATAAATAAACCTCAGTAACTAACATTCACTTAGACTCTCACAAAATCATTCACCATCAGTGGTGTAATAATTTCAACACACCAATTATATGGTTAATAGATAATTTTACGAAACCATTCAATAGTATTGAAGAAACGGGGACAATCCAAAGTGAATCACTTTATAATTCAAGTGTTGGTGAGGTTTCAACCATTTATTTAGAAATGATTTGTGGAAAAAAATATATAAGAAATTGAAAATGAACGAAATATGAATATGGAAAAACCATAGTGAAATGAAACTCAGTAAAGAAATATTGTTGTAAAAATCATAAATAGTGATTGTCATAAAAATTATCTCATATCAAATCAAATTAATTATGAATTTCATTCATAACTAGGAATCAATTACACTATTATATCATAGTTTTTTTTTAAAATATCTAATTTTTTTAATGTTTTATTAAATATCCCAAAAAATTAATTATTTAATATATTATTTATTATTAAAAAAATAAATGGTGAAAAAAAATCTCCCAATGATTATTTTTTATCTCATTATAACATATATTAGTTTCCAATTATTTTGATATCATTGTATTCATTTACCTGAAAACATTAATTTTGGAAATAAAATTAATACAGGGATTATAAAAAAATTTAAAATAATAAAATAGTGTACGAAGACGATTACTAATCACCACACAACATTTAAAAACCCAATATTTTTTAATTTTTATCTTTATATAATATATTTAATAGATAAATGTATATTCACAAAAAAAGAATGATGTTATATTAAAGATAAATTTTAATTAATTATGATAAATGAGATATAACTATTATTTCGACAGGAATGAATATAAATAAATATATTATGAAATTTAATGGGGATTTCTTTGTAAATATTTAAATGTTTGATAAGGAATTGATTTTTAATAAGTTAGAAATGATGAAAAAATATTTTTATTCTATAAGATATATTTTTCTTACAACTATTTTTATTTGTGTGATGTATATTATTCATCATATAATAAATTATCCAAAATTAATAATTGTTTATTATGAAATTGAATGATTTTGTTTCCAATAAAATAAAGTATCTACCATTTAGTTATAGTAATTAAACATATATTGGGTATAATTTCATTTTATTCAACAATAATGAATATCCTTCTAAAGTGATATTCCTTGAATTTTCAACTTTGATATCTTAATTATTTCCATCCACTAATATAAATTGTAATTAAAAATTGGTATCCTTTTTAAAAAAAATTAATTATAGTTTTAATATCCGTATATCTTTTTAGAAAAATTAATTTTTGAATAAGTAGTGAAAATAAATTTTTTTTCTAAAATATA
Source organism: Viscum album (assembly GCA_963277665.1). Lineage (NCBI taxonomy): Eukaryota > Viridiplantae > Streptophyta > Magnoliopsida > Santalales > Viscaceae > Viscum > Viscum album. Next base: position 924,349,100 of record OY728156.1, read on the forward strand.
ATTTCTTCATTTTAAATTTTTTAAAATCCATATTATCATTTGTATCTGGTTTTATAGTCAAAGAATATATTTTTATAAAAATTAATATTGTAAATTTTATTGTTAAAATTATTATTAATTATTCATTTTTAATGTTTTTTTTGTATGAAAATGATTTTTTATAAAAAAAACACTTGATTGACTCTTCTGTGTTTAATTCAACTAGATTTTCTCAATTTTATGCAATTAAATAATAAATAATATATTCCACATTTTGATTCTTCAACATGAAAATTATTAATGAGGTGGTAAGGGAAAAAATATTTTTAAAAAATATTTTTATATGTGGACATATTAACCCCTATGACCATATTTTAAAATTTTAATGGGTTATAAGACTCTTTTTCATGTATAAGGCATTATAATATTTAAATATTTACTAAAATGAAATATTTCAAACTCCACTAATTTATAAAAATGATAATTTTACACATCATTAATCAAACCATAATATTATATTAGTTATTATAATATCATTTCAAAAAAAATCCAAAACATCCTCTACATTTCATAGAGGAACTGGTCTTACAAAAATCCAAATCATATAGTTAGTATTTTCTAACCTAAGGAGGTTTTATAATATAGAGATATAACTAGTAACTGTGTGTTTTACATTTTATTTATATTAAATATTTTTAAATTTATTCTTATAAACGATGTAAATATATCATTTTTCATATATAGGAAAATATTATTATAATTTTGGTAAAACCCTTTTTCATATTCTATTTAATTTAAGGAGAAATGAAAAACATTCTCGGGTATTCAGTTGGACTACAACATTGACAATGTTTTTTCATTTGGCATCACAAGATAATATGACTTCTTAAATGATAAAAAAGTAAATATATAATATATCTATAAATTTTTATTATTATTTAATGATAAGATATCACATGCACTCATACACTACAATCCATCAAAAAAATTAAGACATCACTTCATCATACATGTGGACTTCAACCTCTATAAAGTGATTTGATTTGTTTTTAATCACCACAATAAATGCATGGTGATATGAGTGTATCTAATGGATAAATCTTATATGTATTTCTAATTTCTTATTTATTAAATTTAAAATATTATAAATATTATTTACTTTCAAACCATTATAAATATGAAAATAATTTCTTTCTATAATAGAGACTATAGTCTCAATGATAAAATGAGGTTTATTTTTATGATTTTCTTACATGGGAAAATTTAAATTTATTCATATAATTTTATATTGTAGTTAATTAATGATAAATATTCTTGTTTTATGGAAATATTAAAAACGTGACCATGTTCAACCTACTGAATCCATTGGGGGATTATGAAATACACATCCACAAAAAGGCTGACATAAATTTATCAAATTAATTAAAAAAAATAAAAATCTTATTTACAGATAACTAATGTATATTTGTAATGTATTTATCATAAATTTTTTTATTACAAAATTAATTCACATATTTAACATCAAAATACAATATTTATAGAATGATCAAGGAATATTATGAGATGAGGTAACAAATATCATGCCTCAATTTCCATTCATTTAGATGTTTTCCACATCCCCAACTTTTTTGATATTGTGTAAAATATTAACATGCATAAGGATTTATTCTATAAATAATTTAAGAGAATTTCATTAAAAAAAATTCATTTTCAATTATTTATCATCATTTTTATTCACATGTAACCATAGATGTAAGGGTTTTTTTCTTAAAACATTATTCTAATGTATTACATTGAATTAATTTTCCTCTATGTAAATGGAAATTAATAATACTAACAAGTGTCAATAATATTATATATAGTATGTTTTAATTTTAAATTACTATAGTTTTTACAATAATTTTAATATTTTTAAATTACATATATGAAATAATTACAATATTATTCATTTGATGTTTTGTTCCGACTTATTGAGAAAATGTTTTATTACTCTATTTGGATTATGAAATTTTTCCCACTGTCATATACATTATTTTATATAAATAAGACACTTAATTTTTTCATGGTTTAAATTTATATGTTCATTTCCAAATAGTTATAAAAATATTTATTTTGATAGTTCATTCAAATTTAATGGACATCTCTCCAAATTTATATTTAAAAATTCAATAATCATGGATTGTGGGGTTATATACATTATTAATGGGTTTTATAATTGAAAACAATATCTTAAAAAAACTTATTAATGATATGGTACATTAAAATTATGTAAAATATAATTTTTAAATGATATATCTCATGAATATGGGTGATCATGATTTATTTATATAGCATATTGGGTAATTATTTAGTCATAAATAGATAATATTAAATGATATTATTATTATGATTAGAAGTTTGTAATTAATTTGTACTTTTTGTCACTAAATGGGATTAAAATGAGTGATCATGGTTTAGGAATTTCATTTTAAAGATAACTATTTATTTTCATTCTTATTGTTGATATGGAAATCATTTGATACCAAAAGGTAAAAAAACTATATTAAATTTCGAAAGATAAATGTTTTTTATTTTCCATAGAAATGTTTTCATTAATTTGTTGTGGGTTTCCTATGATTCCGAAAGGGGTTCAATTTTTAATTAGTCATAAATATGTATTCTTATTTGTATACTTTTTAATTTATTTTATTAAAGACTAATTTTGAAGAAAAATAATACTATCATGAAATTTTATATATTATAATTGACTAATTATATTATATTATTTTTTTATAATATATCTTTTATTTTTCTTCTCTAATATTTTAATATGTTTATAAAAATAATTGAGGATGTATATAGATAATAGAAATTATTCACCTTATATTCTGGTGACTCATATTAAAAAAATTGAAATTATTTAGGATGAATCATGGCTATTAACATAACGATAAATTTTTTGGAAGAAAATAATTGGTTTAAAGAATTCTTTGTGCCGAATTATCCACATAGGGTGAGTTTTTTTACATATTTAGTTAATACATGAAAACTAAAAGATCCAACAAATATAATAAAGTGGGACCCATGGTTTAAATTAGGAATTAATGGGGTGATTATGATATAGGTTGTTACAGTTGGTGTCAAAGGATGGTTTTAAATAATTGTATATTATATGAATATTTATAAGAAGATTTTAAAATTATTTTATAATCCAATATGAATTATTGAGTTTAATGGTCCCAAACCCACACTACTAGATCCAAAACATAAAAAATAATATTTACATATATTTCACGATACTAACAAACAAAACCCATTTTTATCCATAAAAAACAAAATAATTAAATAATCGATAATTTACATATCGTAGAAAAAAAATTAGGATTGGAGATTTAAATATTTGTGACAATCACATAAATAAATTATTCACTATATAGACTACAGGTTCATGAAAATATATGTCATCTCCTACAATTTTATTCCTTTATATTAACCACATAATGAAATAAATTCATAAAAAGATTATAAAAACCATTCATAAAATAAAACATATGATGGGTGAGCTCAAATTATATATATGGAAAAACATAAGAACGATCAATTGAAACCCATATGTGATCACAATATGGGTATACAGTTATAATTAAATAATAAATTTTAATTATCATAACATAAAAATTATAAAAAAAAACTCTATAACCATGCACCCCAATTATTGTTACATGATATGAATCATTTCAAAAGGCATGTTCTATTTGAATAAGTAATCATGTTTTACATGATGTTAATCATGATCAATATAATAATTTAAAATGTCATTCAATTCATAATGAAAATAATTTAGTATCATGAGATATCTATATCATTTAAAAATTTAAAATGGATTATATTTCCTAGTATATTTCATAAAAATCATAGAGAAACAAGTTATTTCCAAACTAAAAATCATTCCCGAGCGAATTTGTTGGTTATTACATTCCCACTAGTCCTTGGATTTTACATATCCAAACTTACATGGTTTATAGTTTGACACCCCAAACATTTTTTATAATGTCACCACAAATCATTTTTTAATAATTAAATCACATGTATTCATATAAAATTACCATGAACTATAACATGAATGAATTAAAAAGATATCTCATTTACGCATTAAACTTAAAAAAATCATTATTCAATTAATAACATGTTTTAATCATATAAAATAAACCGGTAGGTTTTTTAATGCATTGAAGAAAACATAATCCACTGATGGAATGAATTATTATGGTGCTTTTAAAAAATATTCCTTGCTTAACGTATATAATATAATGTTTATTGTTGTTGGAAGATATAAATAACATTAAATTACCTACAAAAAAATTCTTGTGGAGAATAACCATTCCAAATAGAAAATAAAATTAATATAATATGAATTAAAAAATATTTATAAATTTATTTTCATTGTAAAAAAACACATAAATATATAATGTAAAAAAATGAATATTATAACTCCCCAGTCAGAAACATTATAGGATATTGAGTTCATTCAAGAATTAACATTGATGTTCCTTTCAGGTTTAGATCATTAGATTATTATTTTAATAATGTTACAAAAAAAATCCTTAGAAATACAATTTGGACACCACCAATAGTATCCAAGTCATCCATAACACTAAAACGTGTAAAAATAACCATGGTTTCATTTCATGTTTAATCATCATTAATTTTCATTGATTCCATCATAGACTCTACTCTTCCATATATCATGTGAAAACAATTCCAAAAATGGGATGAGAAAAAAAACATTCACTATTAGACACAAATATAAATTAAACAATTATTCATGTAATAATTTGGTAACCCAGTAATTTTTATTTGAGTGGATGAAACAGAACATCATCACAATAATGAAACATGTACATTTTTCTTAATGAAAAATACTAATCCCAATATAAATATATTAATACCAATTTTGGGTGATTTAGGATCACCCTTCATATATGTTATATCAAGATCACCATTGATCTTTAATTGATATCAACCCTTTACATAAGCTTTAAGAGGCTCATCATCAGCTATAATAGGGCCCAACCCATTATATAAGTCATATTTTACTCACCCATGAGTAATTATGGGGATAACCCCTTTGTATATGCTCTATTAGGATCACATGTTTTCATATAATACTCAAGTACATTTTTATAATCAAAACATGTTCATCATAAATCCTGTTTGATAAAATATTCTTATCCCATTTGAAATCTATTTTTTATGTGAATATCAGTTTCACTTAAGATCCCATTACAAATACCAAAATTCTCAAAAAATGGAATAATGAATTATTTTCCTTGAAAAATACATTAAGGACTATAGGGGATGCCAAATATCAAATTATAGTTATTGTGGTAGATAATTATTTGTCATTGTATACAAGAAAAACATTGTTTTTGTCATTTTGTAATGAATGTAAAATGATTCATATAAAAAAATTACATTTGAATAATTTTAGTGAAATACAATAATGACATAATGTTTCCTATATAATGCTTTTATATCCGTATATATTGATATTTAGATTAATATCATGATGAAAATGTTCTGATAATTAAATAATTAAATATTCAAGGTGTCCCATACAAGATTGAAAATTTAAATGTGAATATACATGAATTAATAAATTTACCAAAAATAAAATAACATTATTTTAGATAAAATGTGTATATGAATTGGTTTAGAGGAAATTTATATATGATATGAAAAAATAATGTGTATATTATCATGAAATTACATAACAAAAAGATATTGATATGAAATTCATTATATTGAGTAGAAATTGTCTCTTAGGTTTTTTATCATCCTAAATAATAAAATTATTCTAATTTATATATTTATTATTACAATTTTAATGATCATTATTCTTTTTAATAACTTATTACCTTGTTATAACGATTAAAAAATGATTTATTTTCACATCGATCATTTTTTCGATATTTAGTACTTGATTCGAAATTAAACAGGGGATGATATAAATAGTCCATGTGATCATAAGTAAATAATTACCAAAATAGTATTTTTTTTAATTATGGTTCAATTATATACATATAGTATTGTTATAAATAAAACCATTAATTATGGTAACAAAAAATTAACAAGTTATTATTATAGGGAAGATAGGTCATATATATGCATCATTCAAATTTCTATATATCATTAATTCTCATGATAGGTATTTAATAGTCATTTTCTTCTTCCTTAATGATAATTATATTACTGAAATCATTATAATAATTTTAATACTATTATATATATCATATATGTGATGTGGTGAATAATACAATACACAAATTGTTTGGAGGTGATAATTCACATGTATGTAAGAACGAAACTATCATTTTTATGTTAATGGAATGTTAGAATATAATATAAAAACTATAATATTATAATAATATATATGAAATTAATATCATATATAAACATTAATTCCATCATGATTACCTATCTTGAGCGATGATAAATAAAAATTAACTATATCAGTTCACGAGGAAGAAGTATGTTGTACACACGAACAAAATTTTTATTCTCATTTGATGAAATTATAGACGAATTAATTTTATTATACTAACATAATATAATGTAATTATATTTAGGATATATTAGTTATTATTTCATCATTGTTGGAGGTTATTTGGAGAAATTAGAAGTGAAAAATCAAATTGATACACTAAAATAAAAAAGAATACATCTTCTTCAATTAATCTCCTATAAAGAACACCTTAACTCCTGGAAGGAGGCTGTTCTACCAAAAATAATGACATAATACTGAATTTTTGGATTATAGGAATGGTTTTTGGGTATATATGGGATAAAACCAATTCTTTTTGATGTGCAAGGAATATAGAGGAATTTTTGAATTTCTATAGGATAGGGGAGGGGCACCCTTGGATTTATTAAATTTATTAAATTAATATAAAATCAATTAAGATTCCACAAGGTCCTAAATATATTAATGTTTATGATATATTTTTTTGGGCTTAATCCACATCACATAATTAAAAATAAACTTGTTTAGAATAATTTTTAATCCTTATCATTTTGTGTTAACCATTTTATCTCTTGCGGTTTTAAAATTTACACTATGAGAGTTAAAATAATTAACAAATCATACCAAAGAACCATTTAATGAGTCATTAATGACATTCTTGGACATAATTATACTTTTTGGTCAAATTATGGATTTTAATAAATTTTATATCATCTAATTAGATATTATATATTTTCTGTTATGAAATATATTAATTTTATCACCATTCATTACATAAATTTTTTAAAAATTCAAAAAATATTGATTAATTAAAAAAAATATTAAATAAGTCCTAAAATTTTATAGTAATTTAGAAAATTTTTTATCTATGAAATTATTTCATATAATATTTATTTTAATATTTATTATATCAGTTATTTGATTTTTAAAAATAAATAATTACACAACTACTAGAAAAATGACATATAGCCACAATTTTATATGTATGTGTTTATAGGTTAATTTATAGACACACCAAACTTAAAACCCATGGAAATTTGGTTTAGATCATTGAGTTGATTCCTATTCATCAGGCGACCACCTCAAATTACCCTCACATCTACGTGGCCCTCCTTTTCTGATGGTTCCCCCCCGCCAATCACTATTCTCCACCGACCCTCCTCTCCAAACGGATCCCTTACGACGATACCCTCACAATACTACCCACGAGATTCTTCCCTCATGATGGTTCCCCTACGACACTTCCCACATGAGGCTGCCCTCACTGAAACCCCACAGCGATCTCTCATCTCTAGCATCCTCCCTGAAATATTCAAATGAATGTGGATACCTCAACCAACCCACCAACACTACTCCTAGGTTTCCACCCCACATCATCATCTAACAAGGCTCCGACATTGCTACCACCCTCCTAGAGACCCTCCACATCTATATGGATCTCGGCTGGTCGCAGCTCCTAAATTCGTTTACCCACAAATGTATTTAGGGTTATATCTTCTATGATGGGTTCCATAGATATCAATATATATTTTGATTTGACTTCTCACAAGTCATACTATTGTAAATAATGGGAGACTGATCATCTATGAGAACCCACATTTTTGGGGAAGATACATCCTATTTGTTTCCATGATGTTATAATGAAAAAATAAGGAATATATATAATAACAATGTATGTGAGAAGTGTTAACTACATGGTTTATATTAAACAATGTAATGTGGTAGCATAAGGATGTCAGTGTGATAATATATCAATGTGACCTCATGATACAAACATAATTAAACATAAAATGATGCATGTTAATGTGAATGTGTGATTGTCGTGTAGATTAGATCACACTGACTGGTCCTGCCAGAATATATCATTTGTTTGTCTCATGTATAATTACATTACATGGAATTTTCATATAATATTTCTTACCTATCAAATTTTATGGTTGAAAACTATTTTAAAATATAAAAATTAAAATATTGAGTTGTTTTCAATTATTTGTTTCACATGATTACATAAATTATTAAATGGTATTTAATTTTGATAATTATGGAATAGTTGTATAATGATCTGGGTGATAATTTGTGATTTGTAACTACATTTGTTTCTATGATTATATACACTTTTTTGTTCTTGTCTTTTTATAATTGGGATATATCAATATATGTTTGAGAAAAAAATGTGTGGACAAAATATAGAGGATGAAGTTATGTGGAAAATGTATTGATGATTTAACCATTCCATTCTTTGGATTTCATTCGCATAAATACTATATAATCGATGTTCATTTATATAAAACCCAACCATGACTAATTTCAAAAAAGAATCAGAAATTTATTCTTTGTGTACTAGGGGTTTGGTACAAGAACATCGAAAAAAAAGAAAAATAATACTTAAGTGACCTCCAAAATCACAAGAACGAATTTCATTGGGTGGAAAATGAATATGGAAATGAAATTAAGATTGTATTCATCAAGAAAAAGATAGGATGTATAATGAATTGGAATCAGTAGTTTCATGATCGAAATTTACTTTTTATTGTGATTTCTAGGGTTTTGTGAATATTTACTTATTATATTATCTATTTCTATAGGCAGACACTTACCATGATTAGAAGGAGATTCTTATCAAGTACACAAACATTGTGAACAATGAAATGATACTATTTTCAATAGAAATCCCTCAACGGTCAATTTTGTTAATCGTCGAAGGATAAAAGATGATAAAAGGGAGATTCTATTATTGTCTTTCAAGATGAATGTTGTAAATGATTTGAAGGTTTCCCGATTACCTAGTTATGTATCCGAAGACTCAGCTTATCACCACGGGGAAACCAGCCTTTCCAGTACAATAATTGGAATGGAATATCATTTTGAAGGGAGTAACAACATTAACATGCTTCAACCAAGTGGTCAATTTAGTACCTAACCCCAGGTTAATATTTTAAAATTTTTACATCATTAGAGAACAAATTAGGCCCAATATCTCACTATATGTGACTTCTATATTTTGTCCATGGAGAAAAAGACCATGCAAGTTCAATATATTTCAACAGTAGACAATCACCAATTACTTATTTCTTATTCTGAAAATATGATGATATACACTTTAATAGAATTAATGAATATGGATAGTCAATTGAAACCACTTGGTAGGTGTATGAATATTGTGTTGTTATGAATATTGTTCCTAAATTTCTTATGTTATTCCTAAGGTATATACGGGAGATAGAAATGGTTCAGTTGAATGGGAGTGGAGGTATTAGTACCGGGTGGAGCTCATGTGTCCCATATTCTAACCCCAAATACATTTTAAGAAATTTGATATGCCTTTTAGATGGAGAAACAATGAAACTCGTGGATCCATGGTAGAGGGTATTTCAATATTCAATTGAAAAAATAGAAATCATGAAATGTCAGGCAACTAACATTGTCACTAGAAATATAGATGATGTGGATAAAAAAACCCTAAGGATTAGAGAGATACCTATTAGAATATAGACTAAATATTACAATGTGTTATTTAATTCATCATGACAGAGAATGAAACAAATCATTGATCATTCGATTAAGGTGGGAAGGCCCAAGACATAGTTAGATACTTTCCTTCACCACAATGTGTAAAAAAATATTTTTCATCAAAATACAAGATTATAAGGAGAATAATGATGTAAACACAATTCATTTTGATGTCATCATGTGTGAGGATAACCGTGTAATGACGAGGAAGGAGGTTTAATTGAAAATTCTTAACTCAAAACCATTATCAGCACACACAATATGCACTAGTTCAATTGAAATGGATTCATTAGGAAATATGATACACTAGAAAAATGTATACACACAATCAAATCCCATATTTATTTTTTCAATGTTGATTTTTAGGTATTTACACTATTATTTTCCTTAATGATCTTAAATACTTCTTTCACCTAAGACATGAATTCTATAAGATGGGAAAAGTATGATGAAATCCTAAGAAGCCCGGTCTATATATATTGGCCATCTTTTACTAAAATATGTTACTTCTACTGCTATGTAGAGAGTGCTAATGGATACTCTTGAACTGGATCTGTTGAAATTGGATAACATTGTTCGGTTTATATTTGGGGTGGTGAATGGGAAGATCATTGTGTGAAACTGGAAAAATGGAAAAACATGTATCTAAATAATGAATCATATCTATACGTCTTATATTTTCATATTACAGTCCATTTTATTTTCTTTTGATGAGGTTTGGTTCATGTTTATTAGAAGAAATATATTTGATTTCAATGTATTTTATAATGGTCACATGTGTAATCATTTCACTGGTTGAAAGAGTGGGTTGAAAATAAGATTTATGTATACGAAAAGAATAATTTAATTCATTAGAAGGAAGACAATTTTAATCTACATAAAGTAATTATCTAATCCTATTTTTATTATTTGATGAATTCATTTTTTACAATTTTTTTAATTCTTTCACTTCTTTTATTACTAATTATTGGTGGGTAGGAGAACTAGGTACAAAACCATTATATGAGGTTATGTGGGAGGAAATGTGTTTGGAGAGGTAATTTAGGGAGACTTGGGATGAAAGATATTATTTCATTTAATATTGTTTTTTAAATAATTGAGGTTGATTTCTTCTGTATAAACCAAAATATCATTTGTATATAGTTTTGAAGATAAGTTGTTTTTTGTGGACAAATTTTATTTTAGTACATCTTTGGTTGATACAATCATATGTTTTGAAGGGGTTGATATAGGCTCAGGTGATCAGTAAAAATATTTGTGCTAGTGGGTGGAGTATTAAATGTGTATTCATGTCTGTAATAAGAAATAACATCAAATTCCAACAATTATGGATTATTTTTCCTAGGTGTGTTTCTAATAGTGAACTAAGGGCTTGAGACCTCCTACACCAAAATGAGCAGTAGGTTTTTCCCCCAATAATCAATAGCTTGCTTTTCCATTTATGTCTATTTTTTTTTATATTCTTTTTTTTCTTATTAGAACTACTAATACTATGATTTTGGATCAGGATTCAATAGAGTGTTTTTTAGTTAGATCATCTTACTTAATAGATTAGACTATTTAGCATCCACACGATACAACTTCATAATTCCACATTGGATGGGTAGAAATAAAGAGATTGAATGTAGGGATAGCTACATTGACATTTGGGGAAAAATGAGGTCAGACCATCATTTTATTAATTAATTAAACTTAATAATTAATATTAAAAAACTGGATATGAAGTACATTATGGTGGGACTCAAAGGGTTGATGACCCAATGCCTCTAATAATACCACCTTGTGATGGGGACCTTAGATTTATATTATGAAACATATCCCCTATTAATTACCATTGAAGCTAACTCTTCTACTTAGAACCATGTAACCACATGATCCTTCCATTCATAGTTCAACCATGCTATGTGGCGAGGGAATTATGGATCAACAATATGGGTCATGGGGTGATCCACTTTCAAATCAACAATTTAACCACACCTTATAAGAATATATTCTTATTAAAACAATCAATATCTTCTAAGGTTCTTGGATATATTCTGGTTCAACGACAGCATTTAAAATTATATTATTACAATACTACACATCATGTCATGGTTCCATTGGTAGTGGTGTTACCATTGATGAACTATAGAATTTTAATCTCAATCTATATAAAATTTCATAAAACATGACTCTAGGTCTATTAGAACACCTATAAAACATATAAAAGGTTCATATACTACTCTAAAACTATAAAAAGGATAAAATTGTCATGGTTAGTTCAAGATTAAGTCGAAATTACCACAATTGATTACCAGATCCATTATAACCTCCCCACCATATGATAGCTCACACTCAAGTAGCCTCTAGTTATGAGACAAAATAACCTCAACTAATACCCATGTGTCTTCTACAAAACACCCCAAAAATATTGATATGAGAATGAATACATATATCTATCCCTACTCACCTTGAATAGTAGATATAAAAAAGATTAATTCAATCCACAAGAACTCCCAACTATAACTGCTATCTTCTCGACTACATCAACACCAACTATATGACACACATATGGTATCATACCTTAGATCCTTCCACCACTGTATGCAACCATTTTCTATTTCATGTTTTATTTTATTTTCTTAATCTATTTTCCCCTAAATTTTACTGTTTTTTGTCATGATTTTTTTTCAAGACCATGAATTTTTTCATTATTAGAACGAAACATCATTTAAAATCATAAATTATAGGTTATACTAAAATAGTTATACATTATTAAATGATTCATTATGGACATCCTTATTTTTGGATCACCCAATAATGATGATGATGATGTAATATTTTGATTGATGAACTCCAATTTAGATTTACCTATTTTTAACTACATGATAAATAATGATAATTCATTGTAATGTGATGTAGTGATTCTAGAACATATGAATACAAATTCCTTTATGATTTTAGAGCCCCTCATAACCAATTTACAGTCCTTCTCTATGTGATTCATTATCTGATCTAGTTATCTATTCGATAGAACTTCTCATGAATTAGATATTTTTGACATCTTCACATGATGAATTCTCAAAGGTGATGGTAGATATAGGCCAACAACCATCAAATCCTGGAAATATGTTCACAATGATAATATTCAAGAATTAAATGTAAATATTGTATTAAAATATTTTGATTCCATTGTAGTTATGATGAAAGAAAAATTATTTTGTTTGTAGTTGTTAGTGCATTGTGACATTCATTATTTTATCTAGTCTCGCCCTGATAAAAAATTTTATATTAACTTGATACTGATACTTGATGATCTAGATCAATAAAATATGTCAAGCCTTGGGGTTTAAAAATAATTATTCATGCAATCATTCCAACTAAAAATACTATGTTTTTAACAACATGCAAGCTCAGTGGGGCGAACACCATCAATAATAATTTCATAGTGTTTTTTTATTGAATGACATAATAGATAAAATCTATATAATGGGGATCTATAAAATACAATTGTTTCTAATTAGTTGATTGTATCATTAATATCATCACATATGATGCTTAATGTTTACTAGATCATTATAGTCATATCAATTCATTAGATCGCCACCAATAAATAAATTGTTTTACTCACACATCAATAGTTTGTTGATTTATTGTCTCATTGCCTAAATGAGTAGGACCTCAAAATCCCTCAACTAGTGATTTCATTTATAAAATCATCACTAACAAGGGTTTCGTCTTACATTCATTTAAAAGTACATTGATATATTTCATAACAGAAAATATGGGTATGAGCTTATTGTCTTGTCATATGTGGGTTGATTTTTTATCTCAACACCAAAAATGGATGTGAGGTTGAATTCATTTAAAAAGGAATATTATTAAATTGATTTCCAAGTGATAAGATTCATATTTCTTCTTTTTAAGGGGTAACATAGATGACTAATGGTGTTCCATTATATATTATATAGACAATGTAATATTATACATGTAGTATATGGTTCATTAATTGAGTTTTAGAATAATTCTTAGTATTTGAACATGACATCAATGTTTTGGCATATTTCCCCCTCCCCCTCCAATAAAATTTCTAATATTTTTCCATCATATCATGTACTTGTACGACCTCCGGTTGTTATTCTTTCCTAGATATGCTCATTGAGAAATCCAGTTAATGGTGAACAAAGTTAGGTAAATTCAATTGTTCTCCATCTTTATCCTTTATAGGCTTGTCTCATCCCTGGAAATACATAAAATTTAATCATAGATTGTAAATATTTTTTTCAGTTTACACTAGGGGGATATTTTAATGTTTTTTGCAGATGTAGCTGATAGAGAATCAATATTTGTTACAGTCATCCCATGACAATCATGATACTTTTAGATTCTAGGGAAAACCCACCACTCATATCCAATTTCTGAATCATTTTTTGGTATATCTCAGCTCATTATAAGAAACTCTACAAGCCTTTTCATATCATTTTTCTTATGTTATGAACATTTGTGAGTTTATTACCACAAAAAATGATCCACTGCCTCAATAAATTATTTCTGACATGTTCATAGAATGGTGAATCATTCTAAATGGTCATAGTTAATATTTGGTGAGATCTCTTCCTCCAATCCAAAAAAATCATTTATAGTTGAAGTAATGATTGGACACACCACATCTGTAGAATGTTTTTTTATGTTCAACTCTAGACCCAATGCCTTCATTACACAATATTGAGAAGATAACTCAGTGGGTTACCATAACTATACATGCATGTTCTTATGCTAATCATGGTACTATTCATACACCATATAACTGGATTTAACAAATTACTAGTAGTTCATGAATCATGTCATCCTATTCATGGGAAAATAACTCTAACTATGACTACTATTTCGCAAATCTATTAACAATTATAGTAGTAAAACTACAAACAAATCGGAGGAAATCATCATGAACTACTACGCTACAAAAAATATTTGGACATTCTTACAACAAATCACATTACCACCTCTGCCTATTTCTATGTAGTAAAAAATCACCAAATGTTATGAAATATTCCACACAATGTTTAGAACTCAAGATACATCACACCTTTTTTGTTTTTATGAACTTATTCCAAAAATTTTCCAACATAGAAGAAGTTTGGTAGAGAATATATAAATTCATGAAATTTGGCAATAACGTGGATGTTTAACAATGATTCCTATGATAATTTCATGATGTAGAATGAATATCAAAATCTGCCTTTTTTGTCAGCAATGATCAAGTAATATCCAATAACAAAATAGACCCCACGTCATTTTTCTAGAAATAAAATATTCCATATCATCTCATACACTCAAAAAAGTCAAATCTCATCAATGATTGATCTTTCCCATTGATTTCATCATCTATGTAGTAGAGTAAATCCTCAAAGATATCAATGAAATAATCAAATTGTTGAGACTCAATCTAATGAAGGACACACAATAGAAATAGTGTAAAATGAATGTAATTTTTTTTTGTATTCAAAATAATGACATCCTATTCAGTAGATTGTTATATATAAATATATATTATCAATGAGACTTCATAATTTTACAATTTTTTATATTATAACATTTTTATATTATTTCTTTTTAATATTAAATATTTATTATTCAATGATATGTTTTAAATATATGTTATATTCAATATGGAATAGTTAACAATACGTTTATTTTAGGTAATTTTTGTGCTTCAAATTAAATCAAGTACATTCTTCACCACTGTATTCTTCTGACCTAATAAATTTTTAATTGTTAACATCTTAATGATTGACTATTTCCCATCGTTCACTATTTTATGATTATAATTTTATGATACCCAATTAGATTTTTGTTAATTTCAACCTTTTATAATGCAATTATATGCACTATAGAATAGTTATGATCATAATGTATGCATAATTATACAATATTTTGATGATATCCAAGAGTTTATATTTTCTTGTTTTGTCATATATGACTAAGAGTTTTAAAATAGAGTAGGGCCATAATTTTTTCTGTTGTTTTTAGTGTTTTAGCAGGTAAAAAGAGGCTGAAAGAAGGAGGTTTGGAATATGGATCATGGCCCAGAATGGGAACAGAGGATGGGGGCATGGAGTAGTGGATTAGCTATGGAGGTAGGGAGGTATGGAGTATGGATTTATGAAGATAGTATGTGTAGGAGGCAGGAGGCAAGGTCTATGGGGAATGAGGTAGGTTGATGGTGGTAGGATGCATTGAGGAAGGGATGCATGAAGGTAGAGAGGAATGGATCAGTGTTAAGGTAGGGAGTGGGGATCAGGGAGTAAGAAGTTTTGTTTAGGTAGAGAGGAATAAGTCACTAAGGGGTGGGGGGTCATATGAAAGGAGCACTTTTTTTTGGAAACGTGTTTTTTGTAGATTTGATTTTTTGTGAGGAAGTGCTGTAATTTTGTTTTTATACTGAATGATTTAGCCATAGCTGTGAACTGTTTTCATATGTTTATTACAACTTTTTTAAATTGTGGAAATAGTGATATAGCCATGGATAATAACATTGGCAATAAATCTACGTGGAAGAGTTTATAACCACTATTTAGAATCATGGATATAGGTCTACAAACATTGTGGAAAATGTTTCAATAGACCAATAGCCACATTTCCAAACCTTGGAAATAAAGGTTTCCATAAATCCATGCCAATAGGCACCACCGTCGTTGAAACTGTGGCTATTACCTATAGACACAATCTATGAAACCATAGATCTTACCTATATCCATGATGTTTGTGTCTATAGTAATGGATTAAAACTGTGGATATAACCTTGTTTTCTAATAGTTTTATCTAATTTTTTATTTATAAATGTTTTCAAAAAGTTATAAATGATCCAAATTTTTTTATTAAAATATTTTTTCAAGTATTTTTTTTGAAAAAGAAATTATATTGATGATATTATTTTTTAGCCATTATCGAATAGATTATGTACTGAATTTTAATACAAAAAAAATTGAAATTGGTTTAATGTTTGATTTAAAATTATTCTATGTTTTTTATATTTTTCAAAATAAGAAAGGAATAAATTTAAATAAAATAGAATAAACTAAATATGTTTTAATTTTTTTTGATTTGGATAAAACAAAAAATAGTAATAATCCCATGGGAAAAAAATATATTAGATATTAATGTTACTAATAAACTAGTTGATCAAAACTTCTAAATATTTATTATAAGATGTTTACTGTAATTAACTAATTACCTAACTAATATCATTTTTCTGTATTAATGTGTTCACATTTTAAAAAAAATAGAAGGAATCAATTTTGAATGATTCAAAGATAATTTAAAAAAACCACAAATGTAAACTCAATTTTATATTGTTATATTCTAGAGGAAAATCATTTAACTTAGTGATTTATTCACATATAGAATTTATTGTTTATAAGTTAGATACACAAATAACCTCTAGAAAATGTCAAATTTTTTGCAAGTATCTAGTTTCATGGTCTAGTAATAAAGATATATATTTTTCATTATTTAGTTCTAATGTTTAGTGTATAGCTATAAGTAGTTGTTGTGCATTTATTATGTGGAAGAAACATACATTATTGGATTTTGAATATCAAATTAGAAATTTCCCAAAAATATATGAGAATACAAGTTCTATGAAAATTTCTAGAAATACAAAATATCATTTAGAGATAAAAAAGTTGATGTATTATATTACTTCTTGAAATACCTTTTTAAAAAGGTGATATAGCTCTTTAATACATTAGTAATGAACATCTTATTTCTTATATATTTACAAATCTATTAAATATTTAGAGAATAAATTATACTAGACGTGAATATTGAATGATTAACTATTATTAAATATTTGAATTTATTTATAACTATTATCTTTATAAAAAATCTTTGTTATAATTAATAAATTCAATTTTTATTAATATTTTTATAGGTAACCTCAATGATAAAATAACATGGTTAGTTACATGGATGTGAGTTTTTTCATAAAATTAGTTTTGTGACCATGAAAAGTTGGCCATCCAGTCATTATACTGCCGATATCAGTTACTCACATGGTCTATATACTTTTTGTGATTTTATAGTTAGTATACCATCTATTCCTCTATTTCCACAAAAACATGTTATGTATACCTAGAATGACTATTTTGGTTTTAAATTTTTATTAAGACTTCTTAATGGGACTGTATTATAGATTATTATAATAATATTACATAAATAATTTAATAAAAAATAAAATAATAAAATGATTCATCACACACTCTACCATTAGAATCCATTTATTCTTTTCAAATCCCTACGTTCTATTTTTATAAAATAATACTCTCTCGAACCTCGCTCTAAAACTAAAACCTAAACCTCCAAAAATAAAATTGTATTGGAATATTATTAGTAATATATTATCTTGAGATTTTATATATTTATTTTTATTTTCTCCTATAAATAAAATGATAAACGACACAGTTAGCTCAAGTGAAATATATAAATTGTGTAAGCCTCAACTTATCGATATGACTATACAAGCTAAAAAAAGTACATTATGAGAGGCTTCTTCCTAGTAAATATAATGTATAAATTTCGTTTATAATTAAAAGATATAAGAATTATTTTTAATAATAATTATAAACCATTCTATCCAATATTAGTTAAATAACTATATTCCTATATAGAAATTATTCTTGGTGATAGAGGAGAAACCATTCAGACAATGGTGATAGGAGAAGTTTCCATATTTTCGTCAATGATTTAGGATAAGATCTCATGTGTCCCTTATATTGGTGAAAATGAATATAATTAGTGTTTTTATCCTATAAATAATACTTATTTTGAGTTTTATATTTCTTTTGAAGAATTGATTGGGGATATGATTCCCAACAAGCTGACTACCGTGGAGATTAATGGTGAATACATGTTGTTTGTTTTGTTCATCCAACACCTCAATAGTCCTAGGAAAGGGTACTTTAGTATCATGAGTCATTGAGACATGTTTTTGCACATATTTATGAATAATGAGATTCATAGTAGTGTTTTAGGTATTTCCTAAGACAAATATCAGAGCCGTGTAAGAATTAACCTATGTTTAATTTTCTTACAATACCAAATTTCATATCATCTTTTTTTAGTATAAGAGATTAGTTATTTAATGAGAGTAAAATGTGACTTCCCCATGTAGTTTAAACAAAATAATAATAATTTTTTGAAACATGAATTTAAATTGGAACCCATTTCGAAAATAATTGAGGTGAAATTTAATAAATGTATAAAATGTTTGACCTTTTTTGGTTCCCAGTTATACCATGGTATATAGTTGATCTTGAAATGGAACTTAATAATGTTATTGAATATTCTCATGAAGATGATTTTGTTATTTCAATGAAAGGTGAAGAAGAGGAACCCAATGTTCATAATATCAATGAGGATGACATGGAAGCCAATGGGAATGATATAGAACCCCATTATGTAATGCAATTTGGGCCTCATAACTCTCTTGTGACTCTACCTTCTCATGAAGATGAGTTTTACCAAAAGGATATTATTGAATATAATGATTATATATGTAATTTTTTAGAAAAAAAATAATGGGATGATTTCAGTTAGCCTATAGAGAATGAAAAATTAAATGAAATGTACTCAACTACACGACACTTTAATAGAATTTTTATTATAACAAGTGTACTAAATGCACCTTCCAAGGGGAGGATGTCCCCATGACCAGTTGTATTAGCTCTAGATTACATTGATTATAATGATGATGATAAGGGGGAAGTCCACCTCAGGGTTTTGTATTTTTCATCCCATATTTATAGAGATATATTAAAGGTTATTTGATAGATTATATTGATTATCTAATGGGACATGAAGTATCTTCCCCTAGATCATTAGTTGATCGTGTTTCAGATAGACTTTTTGGACCTAATCCAATAAATATTGGTAAGTAACCTAAGGATGAAAATTTAAAAACACCTTTTGAATTACTCCAAATAGATTCTTTATAAATTGAAGAATATATATGTTGATGTTTCTGATGATCCAAAAGTTCAATCAATGAATGTGTTTTTGAAAGTTCAGTTAGACGATAGGAATCCTACTGTAGATCTATCTAATAGAATACCATGTTTTTTTCCTTGTTCACAAATACTAACAAAAAGGGATTTAAATTATTTCAAGTCATACATGATGAGAGTTCATAAATAATTGTCCATTGGATTTAGCGATTTTATTAAACCCTTTAGAGAAGGGGATATATAATGGATAGGAAATATTAGCATCTCTCATATTTAATAAAGATTCCATATCAAAAACAAAATTATGATAAATTAGACTGGGGAAATGAGATAATAAGGGGATTATTTGATGTCAATTCTTCAAGATTTAATATTTAAGGAAGGTCAAATATTTATGAATGATGTATTTCAGTTATATAATTTAGATGATATTCACTAATATTCAAAATTTTCTCCTCCTTAAACTATGTAGTCATTTTTAAAATATAATATAATAATGAAGATTATATAAGAAGAATTGAATTTTTTTTATGATTTTGGAAATCATAATCATGCTTCTAGGACCAATTAATTTTATATAAAGATGTCAAAACAGGCTAATAGTTATAGATATATTTTTAGAATAACTATTTAATTCTATCTGAGTGTGATCTTTTATATGTTAGGATTGTGTACTATTATTACATATCTACCTAGTGATCATATTATACCTTTCTTGAACCAAAAATTTATATCCCAAGATAAAAAAATTAATGTTTCAAATCATCTTCATTATTCAATAAAGGATAAAAATATGATTATTTTATGGGAATATAACTTTGATCAAGTTAATTAAAGGATTTCACTATATTGTAAGAATCTTACCTCTACCATTACAACACTCTGATCCATTATCATGATGTCATACTGATTACTTTTATACCTAATTTTATCCCACATTCAACTATAAGCCCCTCATATAATATTTCTAGAATATCTTATATAATGATAATTCAATACATTTATTAAAGTTCAATGTGTGTGGTGATTTATGACAATGCATCAACCTCTATACCACAACCTTCAAAATCTTCCGCAACATATATTTGTAAATGAAATGATCTTCTCCATTTTTCTGATATAAATGATGTACCAAATAATGATTTTTATTATAATTCATGATAATGACACTTTTTTATATTCATTTTGTAATGTTTTTTATTTAATAATGGTATAGCTTATTTATTCATAGATATCCTATAATTAAATTATATGGATTTATTATTATATATTTTATTATATTAATTTATTATAATCCAAATAAGGGATAAAATTTTATAAATTAATTAATAATTAATCTCTTTGACAGAATGAGAAAACAAATTTTTAAAGTAAAACATCCAATATTTAAATACAAAATTTATAGTTTTAGTTTGATAAAGAATCCAACGAAATAAATTATATTAACTGTTGTAATCTTTATATAATGAAACATTAATATCATATAAACAAATAATATAACAATATTACTTAATTAGTTGAACATTTATTTTCACTAAAAAAGGCATTATTATTCACTTTTCATTAAAAAAAGAATTAAATTAGAATGATTAAACAAATATAGAAATAAAAACGTATTTCCATATTTCAAATAAGAAGATTATTTTGTCCAATAGAATATATAAAAGTGACAAAAACATGATATAAAAGGGTTTTCTCATCAAAAAGAAGTAAAAATATATTTGTTTAAAAAATATTGTTCAAAATATTGAATTTGACCGTATAACATATTTGGAAAACATATCATCTGAATTTAAATCCATAAATGGAAACTTTTACATATGTATTAATTTATAAAATTCATAAATACGGATTATTATTATTTTATGAACTCACTTATTTTCATAATTTTTTTTTTCAAGAAACAAATTATTTTATATTCAATTGGTTTTTATTTTCATTTCTAATTTATTTTATAACCTATGAATAATTATATTAGCATGTATAAACCCCATTCTCATATTTTATTTAATATTTTTCATTCCCACCATTTTAACAGTTAGGAGATAACTACAACCCGAAATAACAATATTAATAGTATATTATTTTTCATTATAACTATGTCTTGTGTGTGATGTAAGATTTAAGAGAATGTTATATTTTATTTCAGGTATGATATCAAAAATAAATTCCCAATAAGGTAAAATCTAATTCATAAATATTAGTAAATTTGAAAATGTGTTAATCAATAATTACATATGATGATACATCATTACCCCTTTGTAAAATGGCATTCTAGAATGTTTTCATTTTTTATTGGTAACTCAGGGTTTAATTTTCAAAATTACATCTTTGAAATCCCACATTATAAATAACATCAATAAAAGCCCTAATTTTAAAGAAATAATTTAATGTAAAATGGAATACTAAGATATCATATACTAGGGTTCCATGTAGTAAAATAAAGAAATGGATGGTAAAAATTACTCCTAAAGACAAATAGAGAGTGATAGAGAATTTAGTCATTGGAATTTTTTCCATCACAATACAATATTATTTGATGGAGAAAAACCCCACTAATAAATGTAAAAAGAAATTTCTTGAAATATCCTTTTTATGGAGATAAATTATTTATATACTTAATAGAAAAAAATATAATTAAACATATTTACATGATTTATTGTTAAATATTAAGCACAATTTCAACCTCATAATATTTCCTGAATTATGATGTATATCTATAATAATATCAATTATCATTAAACTTCACACAAACCATAATTTATATCAATATCTTAAAAATTATTTCTAGAAGAAAAGGGATACTACGACATTACAAAATTCCATACATTAACATAACCCCAAAATCGTCTCCCAGAAAGGTCAATACTAAAATATTATCACGTCACATAAAACCCCAAAATGTGTGTCTAAAACCTTGAAATTATGGTTATCCTTTGAAAAATAATGGGATATCATGATCTTCTATCACTTCTCTAAATGTCTCACACCCGTATTTAATAGTAGAAAAATATTTTCTCAAACCATTTTGTTCCATAGAATTTGATGTTCTTGTCTATCTAATTAACATAGGATGCTTATTTGAATAATGTTCCAACTCAATGAAACTAATGAATCAAAATGTAGACCAGAAATGTATTACATCATTTTTTGGACTATTTAGGACACTTGTTCTTGCATTCATGAACCTTTTTTCCAAACATACAACTCTAGTAACACATTATATATCCAAACATAAATTCCCCAAAATGTGTATTACCACACATGGAATAAGTTTTAATATTACCTCTATAATTATTTGTTTTTTTATTCTACATTTACTATAACATTTTCCATTTATTAATCTTATCATCTCGAGGAATGATAGTATCAGAAAACACCATTACAATATTCTCAGCCCAAAGAACCATTATTTTTTATATAAAATTATCAGGAGATCATAGATCTTCTTATCTATGCATTAAATCAGGATTAAAATCTATTAATTTTTCTATCTACATCTCGAATAAAAAAAAATATAACTAGTCAATCATGTGATGTTCTCTTTATATGAGATAATTGAATCATTATCATTTGGCTTTAATACCTATAATTTTTTTCCAATCTTTATTCTATAAAACTTAGGGAAAATTTTCTAAAGGAAAATATCGATAAATTATATCCATTTATTGGCATCATGATCATATTTACATATAATATTCATAACCAATTCCACGATCGATCATCTTCACCTTTAAAACAATATATGGAATGATTTACCAATGGATATATTGAAAATCCCATGACATAAAATGTATTCTATGGATTATTGATTCTTCCCTCAGCTACAACTGGGTTAGATGATCCCTTGAATGATGGTGGACGTTGCATCATTAAATTTTCTACTACTGACATATTTTTCTATTGTTGATTTGGAAGATATCATGAATGGATACCACCACCGTTTATATCTCGAGTCAGCTACACCATTAATTCAAAAAACTGTTCAGTTCTGATTCATACAACCTCATGATGTTGATTTAAATGTTTTTTTCCACTTTATTACTTCTCATTACATCTTTCATATTTATAATATGGATAACTATTTTTAACAAACATAGTTTAGATGAAGAAATATTGTAATCTTAAAATGTAACATCATTTCATAATAAATATAATGTCAATTCCTCCAATAGAAATAAATCAAAACAATCATATCGCATAATGTAATATAAACTGTCATTTGTTACCAAATATAACACCGCCATATTAAACATTACACAATCTTCCTATAATTAAACAATTCACATTTACAATATTTTAAGATTATATATATAGATAATTATTCCATATGTATTACATAACAGAACAAATCAAATAAAATGTTTAACCTTAAAATAGTAACCATTTCTTCCTTTACAATAAATTTTTTCAAAGAAAAGTTTTTTGGATTCGTTTTAACTCATCATAACTTACATGAGTAATTCTATTCTATGTTCACCCATCAAACCTTTGAAAAACTTAAAAAAAATATTATATGATCCCCAGATGAACATAAAGGAATATAAAAATAAATACAACTAATATCTTAGATAAAATTAAGAAACCAATAAAATTTCATTTAAGAGGATGAAAAAAAATATTTTCACATGGATAAAAATCATTCTTTTTTCTCAATGAATGAAACTAAAACCAATAGAAAGATATTAAAACTCATTTAGGTAACTAAGAAAATCATGTACATAATACCCTTTCAAACACCATTCAATTGGAATAACCATATAGATGAATTAAAATAGTATTATTACCAAATGTGTTAGAGATCTATTTGAGGATTACCCTTCATATAAGATATACCAGGATCACACATGAGCTATAAAAGGGGACCATCCCTTTATAAAATATATAAGAGGATCACCTTTGATATATAATGGGGATTAACCATTTTAATAAACTATTTTAGTATAACTCATGAGATATAATATGGATAAAAAAATTGTAAGCTATATCAGGCTCATCTATTTCATATAATGATCTTGGACCATTTATGAATAAATACCGTGAAATATAATAGCCTTAGGGAAATCACTTCTAATCCCATTTGTAAAATTAATTTTAAATAAAAATAGTATATTTATTTAAGAACACATTTTCTATACCAATAATCCAAAAAATGGAATAAGGTATTCTCTTCCTTTTAAATAACATAAAAAACTATTTAGGAAGCCAAATATCTAGTAACCTTTATAGTGGAAGGGAATTCATTGTAATAGTATACAAGAAAAACATTCTTTTTTTGGGAAGAAAGTAAAATACAACATATAATAAGATTCCACAAGAATACATTGAATTCAATTCATGAAAAAAATATAATTTCCTATATAATCTTCTTATTTCCATTGAAATAATTAATTAAATTTAATATCTTGATGAAAAAGATTCGATAATTAAATATTTAAGCGTTAAACGTTTCTCGTACCACATTATACATTTAAATATTAATATCTATGAATTAATAAATTAACCATACATTAAATAACCATAAAATAAATAATATATTGATATTAAATGTTGTAGTCTATATAAATATACCTTATAAAATAAAGAAGCTTAAAAATATAATGATATTCCTCAATGAAAGGATGCTGAAAAGATATCCCTTACCTTGTGTCTAAATCATCTCTTATTTTTGTTATCATAATAAATAATTGTCTTAGGTCACATTACTATTCATTTATAGAATTTTTTATGTTCATTATTTTATTTATATCTTTTATAACCATGTCTTAACAATTACATAATGAATTATGTTCACATGTAATATTTTGACGATATTCCGTAAATGAGTTGAAAATTAACATGGTATTATGTATGTAGTCCTAGTGTTCATAAGTACATCCTATCCAAAATAATATTCATGACATAAGGATAACTATTAAACATCCATTTTTCTTTTAAATCAAACAATTAATTATTGTAATGAAAAATGAACAATGTTATAATCATGGAGACAGTAGGATGTACGTAGGCATGAGTAATGTTTCAATTTCTAATTTTACATCAAAAAAATATGGTAATTATCCTTTTATACATCCAAAATGATCATAAATTTTTAAAATCAATATATTAATTTTAATATACTTATATACATCATACATGTGATGTAGTGAATAAAAAATATTCCCATAGCATTGTTGAGGTGATTGTTCACACATACGCATGGAAGACATTATGATTTTCTTCTACATATAAAGTACGAAAATAATTGATATTTTAATCACTGATAATGATAAATATTTCATTAAGAACATATATAAATATTAATTATTTAATTATCGTTAGTCTTGAGGGAAGGTGATGAAAAATGTATTATATCAGGTTTTGAGGCGGTATTCCACAAAACACAAGAACGATAATTTTATTTTCCACTTGATAAAATTGGATATTGACTTAGGTGATTATACTATCACAATAACATATAATTATATTGATTATAATATATTTATTATATGATCATGTTTGGATGATATTTTAATAATTTTAATGAAGAAATAATATTGAAACACTTAAATAAAAACGATACGTCTTCTTCAATTGATCAGCACTGAGGAACATCATAACATCTATAAGGAGGGTTTCCTAAATTAACTACTGAAACATGAAAGTGGGTTGGGATTATAAGAATGTTATTGGGAAGAGCTACACCAAAATAACTATGGTTTCAAGTTAATGGAATAGAGTGTAATGTATTTCTTTTAATAGGAGAGGGGAGGGGCACCATTGAAATTAATAAAATTACTAAATACTAGAAATTTACTTTCAATTAAAAATGGTGTAAAATTAAATTATTTTTAAAATAAGATTTTTTTCGTTTGATTAATAATAATTCTATTTACATTATACACATTTAAAAATAAATTTAATCCTTATATTAATTATTTTATCCTTTTTAACTCTTACCATTTTATCAGTTATTTTTCACTTTGAGAGTTAAATTAATTACCAAGTCCTGAAAAAACGGCTAATGAGTGAGTCATTAATGACATTTTTGGGCTTATTAAACTTTTTTTTTCCATTTTTTAATTGTCATATATTTTATATCATTTAATTTGATATTATATTTTTTAAGTTATGAATTATATGAATTTTAAAAGCATTTATTTCATGATTTTTTTATAATTATTACAACCTGATTCATTCAACAAAAAAATTTAACAAAATCCTAACATATCATATTAATCCTATGACATTATTGATGGGATAAATAATGATACAAAATATTTATTTTATTATTTATAAAAGCATTTATTTGATTCATTGATTAATTAAAAAAATTACATAACCTTTGGGTTATCATTTAATCGAATATTCTATTGCATACAAATAATATATAAGATAACACGTTGTAGATAATTATTTTAATTTTATAAATAATATATGTAATTGATTATATAACCTGTATAACTCAATATTAAAATACATTACTTTTATTTAAAAAAAGTGTTACCAAACTGATTATTAATTGAATATATTATTATATATTTTTTAAACTCATCCATATGGCTCTAAGTGGTTCAGAAATAAACCCATGGATGATAATGGTCATAATAAAATCATCCATTTATATTAGTACAAGTTTTAGGATAGTTTTATATTATTATAATATTATTTTATCATTTAATTACATGATTTTCCAATAACGGTGGTAATAAAAACAGTTAATTAATTTAATTTTCATAATGTTCAAATATAAAAGGCACCTATTTAAATAATCTGGATCATATAGTTATATATATTAATCCATTTCCCTATTTAAAAAACTATAATTAGTTGAAATTAATTAAAAATTAATATCATTGATGGAATGAGAAGGAAATATTTTAAAGTAAAACATCCAATTGTTAATATAATTTTTTTATCCAATTTCAATTAGGAAAAGAATGTAATAATAAAAATTGGACAAACAGATTAAAAAATAATAGTATGATACCTTAAACACATCTTCATGGATAATAATATATGATAAATAATTTAGATGAAAAAAAATTGAATTAAAATTTAAATTTTTTTCATTATTCCTTAAAATAATAAAGTGATTAAAAAAGTTCCCTAAATTCAACAACAATTATTTTTGATGTACCGAATTTTATAAATAAGATTATACTATCAAATAGAACATTTAAATTTGAAAAAATACTTTTAAAAGTGGTTTTCAATCAAAAGTATGAAAAAATAATTTTATTGAAAAATACATCTTTTATATGAGAAATTGATTTTTTTTTATAACATGCATACAA
Source organism: Viscum album (assembly GCA_963277665.1). Lineage (NCBI taxonomy): Eukaryota > Viridiplantae > Streptophyta > Magnoliopsida > Santalales > Viscaceae > Viscum > Viscum album. The sequence continues at coordinate 924,377,350 of OY728156.1, forward strand.
AATAAGTTGAATATTAAACATTTAATTGAATATATTAAATATATATTTCACTAATATATTCAATCAAGGGTGATTTTTATTAATTTATGAACTAACTTATTTTCATTTAAATATTTTTTTTAAATAAAAATCCCTTATATTCGATTATTTTTAATTTCCATTTATAAATAAAAATATATTGAATGAATAATTATATAAACATGTAAAAACCATTTTGTCATAATTTATGTAATATATTTCATTCATGTCATTCTAATGACTATGTGATAACAACAACATTTAATAATAATAATAGTACATTATTTTTCATTATAGCCCATTCTTGTGTGCAACATAAGATTTTGGAGGAACACATTTATGTGTGTAAGGTCCTCTATCCAACATATATACACTTTAAGGTAAAATCAAATTAATAAATATTAATAAATACGAAATATTATTATTCTATATTTACTATGGATGATCCAAAAATAATAGTAATTTTAGAATTAAAATTCCATTGTATTTTATGCTTTAAAAATAAACAAAATGATACATATTTTATCAAGGGAATAAACAGTTGTCCATAACTAAAAACATGGTAATTACCATTTAAAACCTTTTAAAATAATGTTACTGATCATGTGTAATAATTGTGTAAAAAAAATTTATTTTAACAACGCTTTTTAAAAAATTTATATATTACATTGATATGGAATATAAATAATCTTCATCCTAATGATGATAAAAGATAAATATCAAATAAAACATCATTCTTAATAATTTAAAGATCAATAAAAGGGAAAATATTAATTATAAATTCTATCCACATTTATCGAAATATAATGCAATAGATATGAGGATTATGTAAATGATATAATATAATTTTCCCCATAATACCATTAATGATAAAAAATCATGAAAATAATTTGTATTTTATCATAAAACATAAACCTTGTTGGTAAATATTTAAATAAAAAATTAATTTAATTAAATAAAATTATAGGAATAAAAAAATCCACAGAATTTAAAGAATTAATATTTAAAAATAAATTTATTATATTTTTATGAAAACTATATAAGGAAATTAGATTTCATGATGTGGATCATGTCTTGGGAAACAATTATTCGAAAATGGAAAACCCTTTCAAATTTCATAACCATAGATATGTTACTTACTCCATAATGATAATTTTTTAACATATTAAAATATTAAGTAAAATATTTTAAATATTTAACAAAATAATTCATGATCAATTAAAACATTATAATTGAATTAAAAATTCAATAATATGATGTATAACATAACGAATGGAAATGAAATAAGAAACCTCTTACAACTTTTGTAACATTAATATTAAATATACATGATAGAATTATTTTGAATTGAAATCTAAAATAATATGAATTATGATTGATTCAAGATATTACATTTCATATCTTAAACATATAGACCATAGAAATTATATTATTTTAAGAACATTAAAATATTATTATCAAAAAAAATATTGAGACAAAATCCATTTCCATGAGTCAAAACATTCCCTATATGTACCTTAACGATTATCTAATAAAAATATATATATTATTTACTTGTTAAATATTAATTTATAGTTTTAAATTTTTTTAATTAAACCGCTGGTTTATTTTATTTCAGTGAAATATTTAATTATATAATCGGTTATGTCAACGTGATGGGTTTTGAAGATGTTTGGTTCATAGTTTCCAAACAAATTTGGTGTGATGACCATGGTCTGATGGTTAATTGTTCCATCAACATTGTAATAATTATAATGAAATAATTATCATTTTAGTAAATTAATAAATCTTTCAATACCGTCATAGAATTATGGTTATGGAAAATGAGTTATATTACAATCATTGAGACTGTAGGTTGAAATAATGCAAAAGTAATGTTTAATTTTTTTCAAATAATGTTGAATAATGAGAGTATATTTTATTTTAGATTTACAAAATTATTATTATCTCATATGTATAAAACATTACATCATGGAATATAATTATATATTATTTCTATTTCAGGTGATCATGAAATATAATTTACATCGCTTCGAGGATATGGTGATCGATATGTAAGTATAAATAAAGACCTCATTTTTCAATGGATATAAATTTAATAAATATTATTGTATATTAACTTTCCAAAATAATAAATAATTCATAAATATCATATATATATTTATATATGTATATATATTAAATATATCATTATAACCAGCTATGAGAGGTGGGGATGGAAATAATATTCCATCGATTCATGAGGTGGAAATATACTAAACACAATAATAATGATTTCATTTACCATATTATAGAATCAGATATAGACATATGATATTAATATAAAACCTCATAATTCACAAATTATACATTTTGGTGTAATTATTTCACCAATACTGAAGAATATTGGATTCTTATAGAAGAATATTTAAAACTAAAACATTCACGTAAAAGTTTTACCACTTCATGAGAAAATATACTGTTATTTACAACTTAATTAATCTAAATATTGAAATCATAATGAATTAAGTCCACTACGACATATTTATGGATTTGAATATGTGATTTTTTATAGTGTTTCTGAATGAGATGCTTCTGGATACATGAATTAGAGAGGATAGTGGATCCCTTTTATAAATAAGGGAGAGGAATTATAATAATTTCATAATGTATTAAATAATGTTAAATAAATATTTACCTAATATAATATTTAAATTGAAATAATTAAACTTTATGATAAATATTATTATAAACCCTCTCTTCCAAAAATAACTGAATATGTTTTAGTTATGTTTTTATAAATATATGTTAATTTTCAGTTCTCATTCACACATTAATGAATTAGAACTATATCATTGTCTTTTAATAATTAGGGTTAATTAAAATTTCCATAAAATAAAAATTTATCCATTAATGGAAAATGAGAGATATTTTAATCAATATAACATAGCCTATGACAAATACAATATTTTATTGTTTTATAAATCATTTAATTATATAATTTTTATTATTATATATCAATATTGATTTTTTTAAATATAAATGAAATAATATTATATTTTATGAATTCAACGCAAGGTAAATCGTTCCAAAATCCATCATATTATAAGAAAAAGTGTACATGGTATAAATTTAGTAACTAAATCAAATTTTAATTGGGTTATATATCATTTTAAACCATATCTATTGGATTAACTATTATGTTATCCAATTTTATCATTAATTGTGGTAATGAATTTATCCATAGTAATTGGTTCTATTTTAAATTATATGTTGAAAATTGGATTATCAATGGGCATTAAATATAATGTTTATATATTTTCACAAAAAAATATTTTCTACTTGAAACAGTTCAATAATTACTACATAATATTGTATAATTTATATTATATAAAATACAATTAATGTCATGTTATGAATAGTTAACATAATATGACTTTTAAAACAACACGAATGAAATATATTTCAATATAAACAAATTAAAAAAATATATCACATTATATTTATAAAAAAAATCGAAAATTTATCCCAACCACAAATGATTGATTTTTGATCTTCAAAAATCATTTACTTTATATTGTTTTTCATTAAACATTTATTGTGTACAGATGCATAAAAATTTAAGGTTATTATATCATAAAATTATTTAATGTAAATTATCATAAAAATTTAAATTAATATTTAAAATAATCGTTTATCTTATAAATAAATTTTATATAGAAAAAATAAAATATTAAAAAATAATAGGTCATATGTTTGATATATTTTTGATTTTGGATTATATAATGTCATTCAATGAAATTTATTCAATGTTATTAATGAATTTAAATCCACAACACATCAGTATCAGCCATAATTAACACATTTTACCATTACCATTGCAATGAAAATTTACTATTGTTACTATTTAAAATAACAAAAAATTTGAAGGGGCATTTATAAAGAATTTGTACATCATGATTCAAAATATAGGATCAATTTTTATCTATTCAATTACCATGTGATGGAGAAAAATATACTTTTTAAATTTAAAACATAATGAAATTTTAATTTAAGAACATCCCCCCCCAAATGATGTTCATTCAAAATCAGGTATAATGTTCATTAAAAAAAATTATAAAAAAATTATTATATTACATAGAGATATATTTTAAAAATTAATTTACTTTTATATATTTACTTCAAAGAATAGAAATAATTGTTTTATTGAAATAAATATATTTCACCATTAACTAAAATATTAATTTTTTCAGAATAATCCAAAAATAATCCTTCTAATAATTTATTCAACTTCTATTAAAAAATATATAATTTTATTTCTTATAAAAAAATATAATATTTCATTAAATTATATATAATATTCAATGACAAAAATTCATAAAAACACATTGAAAAATTGAGTACTTATTTCATCAAAATATATCCAAAATTTATTGATTTCGAATGTTATATAAGTATTTAAGGATATTTTAACAACTATTCAGGCCCTAAAATAACAATGGATAGGTAATAGTGGGAAAATAATATTTATTCATCATTTATGCTCGGTGTTTCTTATCATATATGTTACCAAAAATTATGGTATTTTAAAAACTTGAGATGTTTTATGCCAAATCTCTATAAAGATGTTTCATCCCATAAATGTAAACATGATCCCAGAATTCAATTGTTTTCCATTTTATTGAAACTCCATACTCTAAAAAGGAATAAAAAACAACCTATTTAAAGAATGAAATATGAAATAGGAAGGCCAACTAAAATAACATAGAGCATGATATCCGAATACAAAAAAAGTAGTGAGATTTGAAAAAAGAAATGGATTAAAAATTTATTTTTCAAATAATTATGGATAGGTACTGATAAAAGTTATCATATGAACATAAAATACCATGATAAATTTCTTGAAAAAATAAATAAATCAATTTCTTTGAAAAACTCCATCGATTCATTGATATTTAATATAAGTTGTTAAATTATTTCATTCATTATAATTTTGTAAGAGTTGATGAATTATTTTACTATCATTATTAATAACATTGTAAAAAATAATGACATGGAAATTATAATTTTATCATGTAAAAAATTTCCTCCCCAATATCATATTTTGATCAAATTGTTGATTATTATAAATGAATTTTTGATGACTAATTTAGTAATATCATCTTCTATTAGATCCTTAAATCCAAAAAAGAATACAAATTAATGCCTATAATTATCATATATTATCAAAAATAATATGGCAATAAAAATATTAGATTATATTCAAAATGTATATACCTTTATATGAGTAAATTATACATTAATATTAATAATTTCTATAATAACACTATATAATTAACTAAAATAATTCATTAAATAATTAACCCTATATCACATATTACAAAAAAAAATCAACATTAAATAATTTTCTAACATCATTGGCTATTTAATACCATTTACATTTCATATAAATAATTGTAAAACCAATCAATCAAAATAATACATAATTTAAAATCACATGATAAACCAATTGGTTACATATAATTTATCCCAATAAAAGATATGAAAAATTATTATTTAATCACGATGTCATTAATTATTTAATCATATAAGTTATTTGATTTCATAAATATATCATGAATCAAATTTAGAATCTAATATAAAATTAAAACAATATTGGGGAAATATATAACCCCAATAATTTGAAATTTTTAGTAAATATCTATTAATCCAAAAATAATATTTACATCTCACTACTCTTAAGATAATAATTAACATAAAATAAACTCAAATATTTAAGCATATAGTTATTTTAGCCTCATTATATTTTTAATCCAAAGATCTAAAACACTCAAATAACAACAAATTCCAATAACAAGAAACCTAAAATTTCTACATATATATACTCACTTCTCTAATACCAACTGTGACAACCCCAAACTAATAGACCTCGATAAAATGTTATAAATATTATCATTATAATTCTGGATTGATATGAATAAATATGACCCAATTTTAGTTATAAAAGATATATAAAATGAAAATAGTTGATCAATTTTATAAGAATATATGGTTTTAATATTATATTTTTAAAAATTTGGGACAAAAAATTACATAACAACTTCGATATTAAACAATTGGTTGGTAATAATTTTATTTCACCTCCCATTAAATTTTTAATAATTCGTAACCATAATAGGAATAAAAAACATAAAATATTGATCACAACATGATAAAAATAAACATAGTAATTGGGACCTCGAAATCATTATAAGGGTAAACATAGAAATAAACAATTTAATTTTAGTAATTAGTATACAATGATTGTACGATTATGGTGACATAAAAAATGTTCAAGAGAATAACATTAGAGCATACATACACAATAAAAAACGGATATCATTAATCATGTGACATTGAAAAAATTAGTAGTGAAGGAAATATTCATAAAAAATAATAATATTTATCCATATTATATCAATGTTGATCAATAGAAATAGTAAAAATCATACTAAAGGCATAGATAAAATGAATTATTATTTTGTAACATCATTGTATTATGAATCTTATTAACACTCTTACAAATTTCATAAAGATCATTGTAAGCTCCATTAACCACATAGTAGAAACATAAAACATGTGAACTCCCAATCGTTATTGAATTAATTGAATTGATTAACGGACGCATACGTACATAGTAATAAACATAAACACTCTTCTATTGTTTAAAAGAAACCACCAATACTTTATGTAAAATTGAAACACCTTTTTTTATAAAGTATCCTCCCATAATAATAAAAATTTAGACGAATGATAAATTAAATTAATTACATAAATAATTCATTTCATCTAAGAACACAGGGAAACCACCATTCATCTATTCATTACATTATTTAGTATATAGAAGTAAATAGGTTCAATTGAAATCTCTTTGAAACATACATAATACATCTAAGGAAATTAATATTATTTTATTATTACAAAATTACTCTATTAGGAAATATTAGACATCAAAAGTGCAGTATTTGGGGAATATAAACTAAATGTTAAAACATTAAAATTATTTATAAGAAAAATAACCATTGTACATCTGAAAATCATTTAAATAAACATAAAATAAAGAATTTATTTAAAATTTATTTTTCCTTCAAAATAAAATTTGAATCAAATGAAGTAATAATTAATGAAAATTTTGATCATTATAGTTGAAAAATATGACAATGTGGTGAACGATCAGAGTAATATTAATTTATATTTTTTTTGGTGAAAAAACTAACATATAAGGAAAATTATATAAAATTTAAATATATAGAATTTTACCATAAGTTTAATGACCATATAATAAATCATTTTGAAATTATTTATATTTATAAATAAATTTCAGTAAAATATTTTATGAAATTATAATAGAAAAAAATATTCTATACCTAAAGGATGATATATGATTTATATCACAATTACATATAATTTTATTTATGATAATATATTTAATAAGAAATGAAATAGAATCTAAAAATTTAATCCACATTCGTAGAAAAATTTATTAAAAAAATATTTTTGGTTCATGGAAATTATAACATATGATTTATCCTATATAACCATGAAAAGAATCAATCATGAAAATAATTGAGATTGTTACATAAATACATTAAGACATTGGTTACTTCTGAAATTATAATTTAGTGAAATAATGGGTATTATATGGATATGTAAATATAATGATTGATATGATTTATTATATGAAAATTCGTTAATGATTTTTGACACACAATAAATTAAAATAGTACTACATAACATTAATCATTTCTCAGGAAAACAATATTAAGACATTGAAAACCTTAAAAATATTATATCTTTTGATAATGTAATTAATTCATATGGTTGTAATACAGATATATTAAAATAAAAATAAAACAAGTGGATAATGAATAATATAACTAATAGATATACTCACATGTAATCATGTCATAACAATGTAAATAAAGTAGATGGACATCTCAATGAAAGGAGCATGATTAAATAAATTCCTCACCACAAAGAAAGATTCAAGAAAATTCTATTCAGAATATATAAATTAAATGAAAATTAAAATACCATGAATTATGAAGAACTCCTGAAATTAAATTCATTATGGGAAACGTATAGAATATATAAAATAAATTAGGATCATTGAAATAAAACATGAACCAATGAATAGAATTTGTCATTAAATCCATTACAATGATTCAAAACATTCAATGTATTTAATTAAATACACTATTATAAACTATTAAGAAATATTAAATTATATAATAAAATTTTATATGATTATTTATTTATCATTAATATTTTTTATTTAAATGATATACTTATTTATTTACTCTATTGAATCCATTTCATTTATTTTGATGTCGGTCGGTTCATAAATTGACTGTTATATATGATTGTTTAACATGGTCAAAATGTTCAATCTTACATTATATATTTAGTAATATTAATTAATTAATTCTATTTTATAATTTAATTACACATTTTGAAATAACTATGAATGATTGTTATGGAAATGAATTAAATTACTATAAATATTTTGGTTGGTCATATGTGTGAATCACTAACATTACCGTTTATCAACGAACATGATAGATCAAAATTAATTAAAACATTATGTTTCCATAAGGATGATTATATAATGAATAAATGTAGCACCACATGATTTTATTGAATTGAAATTTAATAATTTTATATCAATCTTATTTTATGCTTTATGAAACACTCAGTCTAAATCTGTAATATATTGTTATGCATGACCAATCAAATATTATTGATAAAAAAATGGAATTTTAATCCACCCAATAGATTTGTAACCTGGCCTATGAATGAATAAAATAAATTTATTCTTTTTATTAATATAAATCTTGAATATTTATTTCATGGATTATGTAAATGTTTTTTTAAATGATAATTTAATTGTTGGTATTTTTGGGAAGATATATTTGTATTTAAAAATTTATAATTAATATAATAATTGAAAAGATAATTTTTTCAAAAATTTAATTGATAATTATTATTTCTTTATCTTATGATTATAATATAATTTTAAGTGACCATAGTGGAATTTTTGAAGTGTCATAAAAACAATTATTATTTAATAATTGGAATTTTTTTATTAAATGATGATTTTATTTAAAAATTAAATTTTTCATATTTTTAATATTATGTTAATAAAATAATGTTCATTTTTGAATTCTACCAAGAAAAAAATGTGTAGGGTGATTTTCTTGTGATTTTTCTAAAATAATTTAATTCTTTGTGAATAGTGAAATATTCTAATTTATGGTATTTAAGAAATACATAAAGTATTTATTTATAGATGATGTATTGATGAAGTAATAAAATAATCGCTCACCATTGTTCATTGTTTAAAAAAATAGTTATAATTCAAATAATATTTATTTTCTTGTGGAAAAATAATAAAATGGCGAGTATACTTATGATAATCACCCCTTTGATACACTAATGATTCCACCCTATACCGCATATTCTCCTCACACATATTAATCCTTTATGATTTTATAATTTATTCCCATCTTATCCCCAAGCCTATTCCCTTGTTTAAATTATTGTTTTTCTGGAAAAAACAACAAAAACAATTCCATTAAAGTGGTTCTCAATGAGAATAATGCAGAGGTAAAATCCTTCTTCTGTTTCTTTATATGCATTTCATTTATTTTATTCTCTGGTACACTTCCCACATCATCTACCCCAATATACATGGTAACTCAAGTTTATTATATACTATAATTTTATTATCACAATTTAATATCCACCTTCAATTATTATATTATCATCTGTTTATTCTAAAAATGAAAACATCATCTGTGAGGTTCCATTTCACCGCCTACATGGACGTCATGACTTTTTATTCAAAATTACACCTCAAATCTAGTGAAAAAATCATTTTAAGGATTTTTATTATTATATTATTTGTATTACACATTATATAATTATGAATAACAAGTATAAATACTTAATATTAATTAATAAAAAACTATTTGGTCATGATAAAAAAACTAAAATATGTAAAAATATTGTCTCTGACGTATGATATAATGATTCATCCAAATAAAAACTAATAATTTGGGTTATATAACCATTTAGTTTTTATTTATTTTCATTAATAAATTAAAATATAAATTCTTAATACGTATTATAATTTTATATGTTCTTTTTTACATGTATAAAAATTAACCAATAATGAATACAGTGGAAGAGAAACATCTCGAACAACATAATTAATTCATATAACTCATTAAAAATTCCATAAATAAACATAATAATATTACATAAAATAAAATAAATTTTGAAGCTGTTCTAAAATAGTTTATTAATTATTCTAATTTCACTATCTAGGACTTTATGTACAAGTGAATAACACTTTCATACATAAGGTAAATGATTCTCCTCGAATGTCCATTTTCATTCATGTTAATATTTTTATCTCTTATCCCCTACATAATTCTTAATTAATTTTATATAATTATTATCATATATTTTTATATCATCCAAAATATTATATTCTAATCATTTCATCTTCTATTTATGGGAAATGCATGGTTTACATGGTTCCCTTTTCATGTTCTCCAGATAAACCACCATGATTATAGGGAACATACCAATTTCATACCCATTTTCCTTTGCAATCCGTATTATATTTTTACGAACCAATATTTTTTTAAATAACTATTTTTATCATGAAAAACTCAATTTCTCTTTTCTGGTTATATATAGTCAATTATACAATTTTCTTCTTTAAGGACTCTTTTATATATTACATCATACCGCACTAAAGTGGTCCATTTATAAATTAAAATAAAAAATGTTTTTTACATATTTTCACATCCTTTGAACATCATTTATTCCTCAAATATAATTTAATCGTCCATCCATTATCATTACTAGGATGTATATATTTTTATGAAAACTAAAAATTATTTTTCTAAAATAACTCTTCCATGAAATAAAATATATGGGTTTTTCCCTCAAGAATTCCTCGGGTGGTTTTATTAATTTTTTTTCTTCTTTATAAACACCCAATGTTAAATTTTAATAATAATTATGAATTATAATTTATGAAAATCCCTACAATATTATATTAGATGTTTACAGATTAGTTTAACTATAGGTGTACTGTCTTGAAACCATAAACCATACAACATAGAATGGTTAGTAATTTTGTTTACATATAAGAGAGTGTTATTTAACATTTAAATATATATGTAATATATCATTAACCATATTCATATGAGTAAAGGAATATACTTTCTATGTGATAGGTGGGGTTCTATATATCACCTTAATTCACCGGAAGGTCTAATGAGATAATAATGTTAAAGAATTTGCCGAGGCCTTGCCGAATTTATTTTTATATATTGATTTTATCAAGGCCATAACATTTTATTTTTTAATTCCATGGATGAAGCCATGATAGTATGTTTTAGATGTCACACATTATGCATTCCGTCGTTATGATATTCATAATTAAAAATCAATTTAATGAATGTATTAGTGTAATATCCATTATTATGTATATTTCTCATGTGTTTATTTTTATAGAGTTATGTAGTAACTTTTTATTCATACCATATAATGATGAAGATAATGTTTTAAGGTAATTTGTTTTTATTTATTCACATTTCCATATTTCATATGATTATTATAGCTTCTGATATTTTTTCCCTTACTGAGTATCTGAGATCACCCGTTTATTATGGTTTATTTTTCCACAGGATTCGAAGTTGTATATAATGATTCATATGGAGGGATAATATTAGAGTTCACGTGTGTCTCCAATGGTTTTTTGATGTTGTATTACGTTTAATGATATAATTTATTACATATTTTCATTTCTTCTATTCCAAATATTCTAAATTATTACGCCATTTAAGATATGAACACTTATTAATTGAAAAATTGTAACAAATTATGGATTCAACATCGTAAAACTTGAGTCAAGGTATATATATTTGGTATTAAATACCGTTTAATAGAAACCATGAAAACTTAATTAGGGAACGTAACCCTAAGATAGACTTTGAGGATAATTATATAAAAAATCCTATAATTTTTTTTTAATTTATAGATTATTTGGTTCTTCAATGAAATAGATCAATGTCTTGAATCATTAAGTTGACATGGATATTGAACAGATTTGCCTAGGTGGAAAATTCTAACCATGTGCCTCGAGCCTCAATCGGCATAACATGGTACATGACAACTATTCTTATTATGCAACGAGTTTGACAAACTAGGGTGATATTCATAGGATAATTCAAAATTTCATTACAAACCATTATAAAGGATTTAAAACTGAACATGAAAACAAAGAAACGGGTAATTCTACTTGGACATAAAACTATGGTCAAGAACATTAGACTTTTCCATATAGTGTATCATGATCCATAATGTGGAGGAAAAATGTTAGACCTCTTCATGAGAAAATATCATTCATCATTCAATGACACTATAAGAGCATTTGTATCATATATGTGGATATCTTCCATAGAGAATATATTTATCATTTCAGGAAGTAATAAAATGGATAATGTAATCATGGAAGTTTTTCATATATTGGGAGATACATATCAATAGAGGCCATTAATTAAAAAAAGGTGATCAAATTCATAAAATTATATGAATGTATTTCAATTTTTTTCTAAAAAAAATATTTCCCTCTTGAACATCAATAAGATATAGAGACACAATTATTGGGTCTGAGAAAAAAATATGATGAAAAAATTATCATATATGAAGATAATTGTACCATATTAGAATGGTATGATATAGATTATTTATGTAATATATAATGGATGATTATTCGATTCTCTGATTAGATAAAACCATTCCAAAAAGGTAATTATTCTTCCAAAATTTCTCATCATGAGAAGATATAGTATCATGTGATATCAATATATAGAAATATTTCTCTAATTATAATTACATTAATAGAATACAATAGTATAAGATGGTGGTAAATCAATGAATTTTTAAAGGGAAGGATTGAAAACGTAATTTTCCAACATGTGATACTTGGGGATGGAATCATTGTGTTGCCTTCCTAAAATGAAAATGAGTTGTCTAAACATGTGATGGGAAATTCCACCAATCTCATGATTATAATATAAAGAAAAAAGCTATTAGTGCTTACTTTTAAAATTTTTTTGGTGATAGGATATTATGAAATTGATTTTCAGAAGTGTCAAGGAAACATTCCTCAATAAAGGCCACATGATCTGGAAAATTATTATTTGATCGCATAAACTGAGGTTTATGTTCCTTATGATTTTAAAGAAGGTACTTTAATAAATAATGTTAATTTATATAATGATTTATTTTATTATTTATCATTATATTCCTTTATATATTATATTTATTCATTAAAAATAATATATTTCTTATTCACCATAATAAAGGAGTTGTGTGTAATGAATCATAGTGGAATCCTTATTTTAACAAACATGTCTTCATAAATTCCTATCATGATAGATAAAAAGTTTCTAATTTTGTATTTATTATCATAAATTTAAATGATTTTGATTTATTACTTTGTACGGAATGGAGTAATTAATATAATTAAAATAATTATTTCAAGAAGAAAAAATTTTGATTTCTAAAAAGGTATTCCGTCTCTTATCTTTAGAGTGGAGACTACAACATCTGAGTCATATCCAGGTCCAAATGTAGTTTCTTGTCACAATGAACATTTTTTGAAAGAAGTTAAATAATCATATATGGATGAATAATGAAATCAATAAATTGAGGATGTTCCTATTATATAAAAATAAATTCTTACATTTCTAGATGATTGGCCTGAACATCCTCTTTAGTGAGAAGTCTTATTTTGGGATGATTTAATTTTTTTTACAAAGAACATTTGAAATACTATTTATATAATTAACATTATTTAATTAGTGGAGTTTAATATTTAACTATCATAGTAGAGTAATAAAGGATTTATTTTCCATAGTATTTCTCCATGGGGATTCCCTATTTTCTTTGTCATGAAACATGACTCATCCATGATTTTTTCGTCCAATGTACAAAAATAAATGATATTACAAAATAGAAAATGTATCCTATCTATTTTATTGATGATTTATTTGATATAATTGATATAGAATTTTTTTGATTGATCATCGATATGGATATCATCAATTATGTGTGGGGAATGAATAAGTTCTTAATACATCCCTCTAAAATTTTTATAGACATTATGTTTTTACTATAATGTCATTTGGTCAGAATATTGCATCATCTATTTTATAGATCAAAAGATCACAGTTTTAAAAGAATATTCTGATGAATTTTCAGTATTTATTGATTATATGTCGATAAAATTGAAAATATATGAGGACAGCGAAAACTACTTTTTGATTGTTTGGGATGCTCTATGAATAATATTTTTTATGGGATGTTTACAATATATGAATTATAGCTTCATATAGTTTCATTTCTTGGAAATATTTTCTATTAGGATGTATTCTATGTTGATCCCATAAAGTGAAAGGAATTTCAATATGTTCATTCAATAATGAAAATAAACTAGATATGAATTTTCAGTGGTTTAGTATAATATTTTTTTTTTCCAAATTTTTACCATTAGTTAACTCATTAATGAAGCATTATCTTAAAAGTTTTATTTTTTTCTATAAAAAGGAATGAGAAGAATTAAAGAGGATTTTACTAAATGAGACAATGTTGACATTACCATAAACAAATGATGGAATTATTATTTATTGTGATAAATAAATTAAAGGCCTTGGTTTTGTCCATAAAAATAATGATAGAATTTTTTCATATACAACATTTATGTTAAAATAATATTAGAAGAACACTAAAACTCATTATCTTGTGTGAGCATCTTTATTATTTTGTATATGGATATGGAGACACTATCTCTATAGAGAATGATGTGTGATATATATAGATTAACATAATTTGAAATATTATTCTCATAGAGTGAACACAACATGAGTTAAAGATATGACCCAAGATACTCAGGTATTAGGAATATTAAACACTCTATCAAAGTGGGAAGAGAAATAAAATTTTTGTTTCATTGAGCTGGGATTATCCTAGAATTCTCAAAAAATATAAATTTTATGGCATCTTATATTGATTGACTAGTGAATATGGACATTGGAATTATCAAAAAAGATGAAACATCTCTTATTATTCAATTGGTTTATCAAAAATCATTATAAAAAATGATTAAATATTATTATTATGAATATTATAATTTTAAAATAAAATTTAAATACATGAATAATTGGAAGTTAGAGGAATATTGGTCTGATAATATAATTTTGAAATTTGGGAGGAGTAATATAGTTTTCATTATACCAAATCTATAAAAAAATATTAATGAATGATTCTTATAGATTAAATTTCTCCATACAACCTAGTATCACAATGACATATATAGATTTAAAGAATCTTTTCTGGTTTGATAATATTACCTGGAAATTTCAGATTATGTATCAAGATGTTTATTCTGTCAATAGGTGAAGGATAAAGCAAAACATGCTTGAGGATTCATGTAATCTATTTATATTCTTAAATGAAAATTGGATGAAATTACTATGGATTATGACACTATATTTTAGAAAAACCCAAAAAAATAATGATACAATTGGGGTAATTATTGATCAAATTACCCAATAAGTAAATATCATCTCTATAAGGGTTGATTTTACACTTGAGAACCTTGGATGAATCTACATTAATTATGTTGTAAGACATCATATAGAACCTACATCAATTGGGTATATCCATGATCCACAATTAACATTGAAATTATTCAAAATTAATCATCTATATTTGGATTCTAATCATCACACAAGTACTTCATATCACACTCAAAATGATGTTATGTTGGAATGATTGATACAGACATTAGAAATCATGTTGATATATTGTTCACATGACATTATAGGAATATGTGATATTTATTTTCCTCATATAGAGTTTTATTTAAAAAAATATTCCATTAATGTATTCAAAGGGAACCATATAATGCATCATGTGAACAGATAAGTCATAAATGATCTTCTTAGGATGATATTGATGAAATAATGATCGTAGGCCCTAATCCAATTTAGAAAAATGGTAGATACAATTTCAACAACACATCATAAGAGATAAATATAGGTAAAAGAGGTAAGGTGGTAACAAGTGTAAGGATTAGTTTTTTCATGTATGATATCATGTCTTATTAAAGGTATCTAAATGGAATGGTGTTATAAGATTTATAAATTAACGTAAACTAAGCCATAGGTACATTGGACCACTTGAAATCTTAACGAATATTTCATATGTAACATATTGATTGGCGATACCACCTAGACATTCTAACATACACAACGTGTTCCAAATCACATTAATATAGAAGTATATTCCATGCCCAAATCTTGTGATCTCTTTAGAGGAAAAATAATCTGATCTAGATTTATCTTACATTAAAGAGCCTTCCAAGATACATGACACTAAATAATAGGTGTTGAGGAATCAGATGACTAATCTAGTAAAGGTAAATTCGAATAATCATAAAATTTAAGTTGTGATGTTGGAACTAGATGAATTTGTGTTCAATAACAACAAAAACATTTTTATGAGAATAAATTATAGAAACTTTAAGCATGAAATTTTTCGAATGATGGTATAATGTGACACCAAATTCTTTATGTTATGCATCTTCAAAAATTTAATATCATTAATATTTTATGCTTTAAAAAATAATGAGTTTATAATAGTAATATACTATTATATATGACTATTGTAATAGAAATATGGCCCATAGGAATAGTAATATGGGAAATTGAATAATGACATAACCTAAAAATATATTAATTAATTTTATATTCCTTTTAAATTAAAATATTGTATATTTAGGACATGGATTATATTAATTATTTTTTAAATATTTAAAATTAAGTGTTTCTATTTTTATAAAAACTATTTTTTTTAAATTATATAGTTTTTATAATGATCTAAAATAAATTTTATTTTAACCAAATATATTCAAAAATTAACATTTTTTCCTATGATTTTATTATTAATTTTGGACCCCTTAATTAATATCAAAAACTTATAATCTGATGTTTTTTACTAAATGATGATTTAATTTAAAATATATTTTCATTATATATATAAACTAATTTTCATAAAATTCTATTTATTTCTGAATTCTACGAATTAATAATTGCTTAAGGATAGTTTTGTGATTTTTCTAAAATATTTGATCTATTATTGAATAGTGAAATATGGTACTTTATGGTATTTACCAATTACATGAATCATTGTAATAGATGATATATGGATGATTAAATCTCATAATATCAAACTATATGTCTTTATATAAATATATTTGTTGATATTTCCCAAACTATTCATAATCTTGAGGTTAATTAATTAAATAACGAATAAAATAAAGAGAAAGCACCCATCTTCTACACTGTAAATACCACCCCTCACCACCTCTTCTCCACACATCAAATATGTTATACATCTTTTACAATTTTTACCAATACTCTCCAAAAACCTCTTCCCATAGTTTATGATTTTGTTGTCTTAATAAATGACTAAAACCTATTTCTCCTATAATGTTCTCAAAAAGAAAAATCGAAGAGGTAAAATCCACTTTCTCTTTATCTAAATTTATCAAATTATTTTATTTTCATGTACTATGCACATATCACCTATAGAATCATGCATGATAATTCTATTATCTTATATATATTGTAATTTTATTATAAAAATTTATAATCCACCAAGATTTTTCTTCTCCTCGTCCTTTTATTCTAAAATTGAAAACATCGTTCCTAAATTGTTGTTTGACTTCCACCATGGGAGATATAATTCTTTTTTCATTTCCTCCAAAAATTATACTAAAAAATAGTTTTTATGGTTAAAACATAATATAATATATTTATTACATATTACCTATTTTTTTGGAATCTATATATAAACATAATTGCAATTAACAATCAAAACTTTTTTTCATTGTTCAAGAAAATAGAAAACTAATCTAAATGATTATAAATAATGTCTTATCTAAATATTAATAACAATCCCAAAAAAATATTTATTATAAAAAATTTAATCTAATGAATTTTCATTAATAAAATCTTATTTTAATTCTAGATAACTGTTCTTTTCTTTCATGATCTTTCTTAAGTGTATACATGTAAATCAATCATGAAATCCAAGGGAAATAACTATTCTGAACGAGGGTATTAAAACATATAACCCATTAAAAAATAAAATAAATGAACATAATAATATTATAATAATAATATAAATTTTGAATAGGATAAGTCATAATTTATTAGTGATTTGTATTTCTTGTTTTATGATGTTATTTAAAATTGAATTACACTTTCATACATTAGTTATGGGATTCTCTCTAAACCACTATTTCTATTTCTGTAATGATTTCTCTCTCAGTACCCAAATATAATTATTTATTAGTATTATATAATTCATATAAATTATTTATATATGTTACAATATAATGTATCCAGATCAGTTCATATTTCTTTGTTAGGTAATACATGTTTTATAAGGTTCACATTCCAATTCCTCCAGATATGCAAACCCAATAAGAGGAAACTTCACAATTTCAAACACATTTACATATACACTCAATAATATATTTTAATATAACATAATTTTTATAAAATATATATTTTTATCACGAGAAACAATAATTATTTCTTCATGCTGTAGGTTAAAAATTATTCTTTTTTCATCATTAAACACTCTTTTATATATTTCTTCATACCTTACCGAAGTTGCCAATTTATAATGTTTGTTGAAAAATAAATTAACAAATTTTCAAATTATTTTGACATTATTTCTTCCTCAATAATAATTTCATTATAATTACATTTAATTATATAGCATATAATTGTTATTGTTAAAAATACATTTGATTTTTTCAAATGAACCCTTTGTT
Source organism: Viscum album (assembly GCA_963277665.1). Classification (NCBI taxonomy): domain Eukaryota; kingdom Viridiplantae; phylum Streptophyta; class Magnoliopsida; order Santalales; family Viscaceae; genus Viscum; species Viscum album. The sequence continues at coordinate 924,396,317 of OY728156.1, forward strand.
GAAATGTAAAAAAATGTATTTTTCTCAAGAATTCCTTGATGATTTTATTAGAGTATTTTCATGTTTTTCAACAAAATAATTTGAATATTATTATTATTTGGAATTTAACATTTATGATATCAACTATCTTATATTAATAATATTATTATAATACATTTTAATGTGGATGTGATATCTTGAAATTAGTCATTGTACTAATGGTTACTGAATATTTTTCAAATTAATAGAAGTTGTTTACACAATGTTTATATATGAAATTTCTGTTTAACCCCAGAAATATGAAGAATTCATTCAATATAGCTTGTGATTTATGGTATCCACTATAGTCCCTCAATTCATGAGTATGTATCATGAGACAAAAGTGATATAGACTTTGTTGAGGCCTTACACATACATTTTCAATTATGGATTTGGTCGAGGAATTATCCATTTATATTCAGATTCTTTGGATAAGGCCTCAAAAATATGTTTAAGATGTAAAATATACCTCAACCCCTCATTATGGTATAGTTAATTTGCAATCCATGTGAGTACTACACAAGTAGATTATACATTATTATGTTTCATTATCCTGTGTTTTTTACATAAAATTATTAATTCACCTTTTATTCCATCCATATTATGATAAAGATTATTTTTTAGGGAATTTGATATTTTTTATTCATGTTATTTTATTTTTTATGGTTATTCTAGAATTTTTTGGATTATTTACCTCTAATGAGCATCTAAGACCACCCCATTTTTATGTTTTATTTTTCCCCTACATTCAGATATGTTTATTTTGCATGAAATTCATGTATAATATTTGATTTCATGACACCCTCTAATGGAAATTATATGTTTTATATAATTTAAAAATTTATTGTATTACTATGTATCTGGTTTTACAGTTTTACAAAAATATCCATTCTTTTGTGATGCGAAATCTTGTTCATAGTACATTTATAATATAGTAAGGAACCAACACTGAGATGTTTCGGTCAGGGTATCTATAATAAAATATCATTTTTGAAAAACAAATATATATATATATATATTATGAATGTGGTGTGGTAATGAGAAACTAATCACAACACTTGGTGGATGTACAAGTTTAGATATACAGACAAAAAAAATTTCCATTTTTAAACGGATAGAATATTAAGAACGTTGATGAAATATTATAATTTATTAATTACATATATTCCAATTGTATATAAATATATATATTAAACACATCCTTATATATAGGTGTGATAGGTAGTGATGGAAAATAAATTTCATCGGTTCACAGAGTGCAAGTCCACGTTACAAAAAAATTATGGTTTCATTTCCTAGTTCATTTAATAGAAGATGGATATATGTTATTATATTAACATAAAACATATATGTATAATTAATATAATGTTTTTTTATTTCATCATATTGAAATAATATTTGAGTGATCTTAATGAATAAATTGAGATAAAACATTAAATTAAAAGATATTCTTCTTATTCAGAATACCTCTTTTTTATTACACTATATGTCGTCTATTTTCACTTTTATAACCTAAATAAGACCAATAAAAAATATTTATCTATGTTAAAATAGAAAGGTATGGGTTTCAACTAATCCAAATTATTCATGAATAGTGGAAAATATATTAGAGTGTGGACAAATTATTAATGAGTAGAGGGGAATTCTTAGAATATAATAATTTATTCCATGAATATGAAGTATTACTCATGCGAAAATGGGACCATGTAGAAAAAACTAAAATATTACATTAACATGAGTATAAAAGGGAATGATTCCTATAAATTAAACATGGATTATAATTTCTAATACATCACATTTACTTGGATGATTATATTATTATCATTAATTTAAAATCCAAGAATATAATATTTTATATTATGAAATATCCTTAATAAGACTTTCAATAAAAATAGAAATATAATAATATAATATTTATATAATACATATAAATTGGACCAAATTTAAATTTATTGAAATATAAAGAATATATTTTCTTAATATACTCTAAATATAATGTTTACTCAGGTTTACATGAAAATTGTTACCTTATCCTTTGGTTTAAAACATAGTTTAACATATTAAACCTTAATTACAGAAACAAATTTGTCACTACTAAAGGGATAAAAATTTACAAACAACTATTCAAATGGTTAATATATTAGAATGTGAATAAATTATTTACCATTAACATTATAATTTCAATATTTCAATATTTTTTTAGTTATGTAATAATTTTTTTACATAAATAACAATTAATGTAATTTTAAGAAAAATTCACATAATATTACATTAAAAAATAGTGAATGTAATTAAATATTAATATATTCCTCTCAAAGAAAACTAACCTATTATATGTATTTCCAAAATTCATGATAGGATTTAACTCACCAAAAAAAATATTTCTTTTATGGATTTTAAAAACAGTAACCTGATTTTTCAATTACAGGTATATTGAAAAAATTAATAATATATAAGAATTTAATTTAGTACATTAATTAAAAATATATTAATAAAAAGGATAATAGTGTGTGTGTGTCATTAAAATATTGAGGGAATCATTTTTACTTGATCATCAATATTATTCATTGATGTAAACCCATGTCTTCTAAAAGATAATATTGTCAAGGAACCAACCAAATTTATTGTGAATATAATTTTTGGATATAAGTGTAAAAAGAATTTTAGGGAAATCATGGTGTGTCTCAATGAAGTGATATATTATGGGATTCACAAAAATTTTAGCATTTTCTTTTAAAGATATCAAAATGGGGATAATTTTTTTTGAATATTTGAATATCTGGGAACCCATGCTCTCTAAAATTGAAATGAATTTCAAATGGAATCCTATATTTGATAAAAAAACATAAATATTTCAAATTTAATCCATAGACTATGAATGAATATGAGTGGAAATATTTTTTGATTTATCTATGGTTATTTTGATTAAAAATATGTTTTGTAGATCATTTATATTGTTCTGGATCTATAAAGATTGTTGTTTTTTATTATTTTTTGGGTTTTTTGAATTTGTTAGAGTTTAATGGAATTAATTATCATGAATCACTATGGAAAACAATTGATATTTTTAATATATTTACAATATTTTTAACGGAAATTATGGAAAAGAATATATTCATTATATAAAGAGTTTACTGGTGTGGGTAATTGTAATGAGGCCTGAAGAGAAATTACAGGATAATCTCGGGCCATGAGATTTTAACAGAATGATGCTAAGTTTTTCTACTCTAAGTTCAATACAAAATATTATGTCACCAATTTATTAGATTAAATAATTCCATGATGTATTTTATATTCATATTGAAGATAACTCTGTGATAGAAATAAAATTGGATTAATCGGATGGATTGAACATGTCAAACATTGTTTATTGAGTTCATTCATATAGAAAAAATCCATAATTGTTTTGATGATTTTGGGTTCTTATATTGGAAAATATTTGGATTATTTTTAATAGAAAACAAGAACACATCTAATGATACATCAAAAACATCCATTAGACATTGATTATGTTTTTCCATAGAGATAGGGTTGAGATAAGTAGAATACAACTAAATAATGGAAAACATGAACATTAGGAAATCTCAATGAGATGCCTTTGAGTTTTCTCTACCATGGACAATGTACCATCTTTTTATCATTTTATTCTGCTAATATTATAATATTTTTATTTTCAAATAGTGAAAATACATTGAAACACATGTCAACACATTGTTTATACCTTTCCATGATATAATTTTTTATTATATGATTTTAGTAAGAAACTCATTCTTGAATCATTTTGGTATAACATTCAAAATAAATTATAAATGTAATAGTTTAATATTTTAATGTTTTGGATGATTATGGATAAAATAGTATCATGAAAATAAATAATGTAAATTTTTTATGAACTTAATAAAATAATGAATTAGTAATAAATATAATTGGAATGTTTTACCTTTACTATACTGATGAATATTTACTATGGATTCAATTCATAATAACCAATAATAAAAGTGATATATTTAAAAAAAGTGTACCTCATTTTACTAAACACTGAATCTATTCATCATTATTAATATTTTAAATGTTGATGAAATTAAATTTAAGTAAAAACATGAATCAAAATAAAAAAAATTGTTCTAAAAATGTATTTTAATGCACAAAAATAATGTTATACTAAAATCATGTATACCAATATTTAAATGTAATTATTTATATTATATATAATTTATTTTAATATTTCAAAAATTGTAAAAAACTTATTGTACATACATATACATTTTTAAATGTAAAAAAAATGTTTTTCATGAATCTATATTTTCCACTTTTTGAAGAAAAATTATCATTTTCATAAAAATTTATAAATACTATCATAATATAATTTTATGTTTTTGAAATAAAAAATGATATCCTTATTAAAAAATAATGTTTACAAAAAATATTAATTAAATTATTCTATAAAAAAAGAAATTGGAAAATTAGTAATGAAAAATGAACTTAATTAAATATTAGTGATTGTTTACTGAGTATTTAAAAATACATTTATTATTGATTTGAACAGACATATATGTATAATAATTATATACTATCTATTATTAAAACCATCTAATTCCAACATCTATATCAAAATTGTAATAAAATAGTAATTATATATAGTTTTTAAGGACTATATTATGTGTCATATACGCTGTCGATCATATTATACTTTTACAATTGTGTTATTTTACAAGAATTGTATGATTGATCAAAATATTAGAGAAATAAATGACCCATTGAGTTTTTATGATATTTCTGTATTTTGAGATAAAATTAATTATCATTAATATATTTATTATATACATGTTACGCATTTTTTAAAAATGATAAAATGTTATTTTTGTGGAAGGGGATTTTATATTTTAATGAAAAAATTAGAAAGGTAAAAATAAATTTTATTGTTATGTTGATCGTTAATGTTGATGTAATTATGGTCAATTGTGAAGATTAATGTGATTATATTTTTATTAAAATTTAATTTTTTGAAAATATATCCATGGTATTTATAATTTATTTTGTGACTATGTGAATTTTTTAAAAATTATAAAACATTAATATATTCTTAAGATTTTATGAATAATGTAAAAGTAATTTTTTTGAAGATAAGAATTCTTATAATCAATAAAGGTAAAATTGTTGTTTTAAATTATTTATGATGCTAATATAACTTTTTATGATTTTGGTTCTTTATAGAAAATATTTGAATAGTTTAGAGAATAAAGTTTTATTTCATCAAATGATGGTTTGTTATTATTGGATATTATATTTTTTTTCTAAATATATTTTTATTTGGATAGTAGTTAAAAATATGTTAAATGAAAGTCCATTATTTTTTGATCTTGTTATCCCATTATAGAATTTTTAAGGGATTTAGGCATGAAAATATCATTCTGAAAATTCCTTTAATTGTGTTAGAGATGAAATAGATGTAGATATCGACTGAATAAAAATAATATGGTAATTTTTTTATATTAAATTTTACCATAATATTATATTTCCTCATGTTCTATATCATTATTGAAAATAAATACATCTACTATATGAAAATTATCATGAAATAATATTGTTATCCATCGTCCTTTATTTTTTATAAATGTAGGGTCTTCATTATCCCATACAAATTTATGTTTTTATGGTCATTAAAATTATCATGATCATGTTAGGAATATCTATTTCTTATTCCTTACACATTAATTTTCTCAATAATGTCCATAATTTCATGTCCCACAAATATGATACATCTGTGGGATTATAATTATCTTTTATTATTGGTTACCTTCATTTTACCTTTATCATCGTTTAAAATGTATTTTTACAACAATTTATTATTTGGTTTTCTTAAAGTAGTATCATTAAAAAATATTGAATGGGATTTTCCATTCCCGATCATATATTTATTTAAATTATTGGATTTGAATTTGAAATTATTGTAAGCAATTTCTATCTACAATGAGATAAAATATCATGGAATTTACTTATTTAAGGTTGGATGATAGTTAATCCTAAATATTTTAAAATTTACATTCCTAATAAAATATATTAAATAGAATGTATTATAAACAATAATAGATTAAATAATCAAAAATATTTTACATAAATTCAATTATTCTATAATAAAAATTATGACTTACAAATTTGATTGTTGGGTATTAATTGGAAGAAATGAATTAAAAAATATTTTTATAAGTATTTAATTTTACTAATGACTATGAAATATATTATTAAAAAATATTGGTTATAAATAAAGATAAAATATTTTCAAGGTAAAAAAATTCTTTAAACTATTTTGAGGAGTAAAATGTATTTTTTTATAAATAGATTAAACTAATCACTATATATAAATGATACCGTGGAAATTCTAATATATAATATAAAATAGAATAAATTAAAATTAATTTCATAATATTTTTTATAAATGTAATGGTAATAAATTTATTTTAGGAATAAAAATAAATTTCTATTAAAATAATTTTGAATTTTTTTTTATGCACAGATATTAAAATTGATTTTTAAAAAAATAAAGAAATTATTTTAGAAAAAATATATTATTTTTAAAATAATTATTTATTAATTTTATTAAGAAATTTTTTTGGTATTTTTTATAAGAGGAATGTGTTTTTTTTTGAATTATGATAAATTTATATATTCTATTAAATATCTTTTTTATTATTTATAAATATAATTTAAAGTCCAGGAGACATTTTAATATATTTATAATTTAATTTAATATCAATAAGAGTATATTTTATATCAATAATTACATTTGTATAAATGTTATATTTGATTATTGTATATGTTTATTTTATTTAATGAAAAATATTTTCTATAAAACTAATTTTTTGATTGTTTTAGAGAATTATATTAAAATTAATTTATAATATTTACATATATAAAATTTTGAAATGTTAAATACATATTTTTCTTTTTCAGGATTAAATTATTTTAATGAGTTATAATTAACTTTTTATAATTATGAATACTAAGCATGATAAAAATCGGTTACCACTGTAAAAGGTAAATTTGATAAAATATGGTGAAAACAAAGCGAGTAGAAAATGATATCTTATCTTAATTCTTATACTATGGTTTTAAACTTCTCCATAACACCTTATATTTGGAATTTTAAATTTTTTAAACACATTCATATGATTAATGAATTATAATGTTTAAAATTTTAAAAAAATTAGAGTTGTTCCTCTCTTATAACATATAAATTAGATTGTCCTACCATCCCATGATAAAACCTTTTGATAAAACTATTTTCTTCCAATTCTAAAAATAAATATATAAAAAATTCCTTCACACAATCTTGAGTTCATATCCTCACCATGAATCCACTATTTTGTAGCTTAATGTGTATGACGACAGAGGTTTTCAAAAGAATAGGTATAACTCTTAACATTGTTTCCCCAAGATTAATTATCATTATACCTCAATTAATTATTATTTAACCATAATAAAATAATATCAATTGTTATCATAAAAATAATAATTATTATTATTTTATAAACCATTATTCCTCAATTGACGTCATATGTGAATGGTAAACATCGCTTATGTGTACGTGTGGACTACAACCTCTACAAAAGAATGTGTTTTTTCCATCATTGGATTATATATATGGTAATGAAAACCAAGAAAATTAATTTATATATTATTTATTCAATTATTATAATTATTTTAAGATAGAATATCAATTTCATTATTTCCATAACATCTGTTAGAAATTAATAATGTGTTACATGTGAACATTTCTAACAACACCACCATGATGTGATTTTCATCTATCCAGTGTAAAATTTCTATTAATGGCCATGATAGATAAACTATTTTGGAGGAATTTTTTTAATATATTTGTATCCAATCCAAAAACACTAAAAAAACTCTATGGGGTGAGATCCCTATTTTAAAAAAACCATACATGTATTGTTTTTTATGCTTGCAGGACATGTATTCCTCATCCTTTTTCATTTTATTCCAAGTGGATATCAACTGCACAAGAATTTTGTACCTATTTCACCTTTAAATATATCAGGTGATGAACTATGGTGTGGTAATAATTTTTTTAGTGAGATAAGAATAATAGATGATCTCTCTTTTATTTCATCGAGGGGGATATCAAAGGGTAGACACACCACAAGCCCCATCAACAATTACCTCACATAGGTGATAAGTGTGTTACCACAACCATAAAAGACAATAAGTATTATTACCACATAAAACTTAGTTTTTAGAATTATTCCTTTATATCTCTTGAGAAAAAAAATTTAGATAATTATTTGTGGATATTAAACCCAAATTTTGGAGAATTATTTCAGAAAAAATCTTTCCTGAGTTGAAACCCTAATACATGAAATAGTTGATTGAATCGTCCCCATCAGCATCCTCAATGATTGTATGTTATGAAAATATTTCAATATATTTATATGTTCTGATAAAATAAAATTTGAATTATACTAAATGGATAAATTTGATTGATATGTATTCTCAAGATATCCTCTATTTATTGTGTTCGAAATGCACTAGAAGCCTATGTATAGGAGAATCACTCTCTACATCCTCTCAAGTGGGTTCGACTTCATTTCATGAATCTAAGACTAAAAAAACACTATTCTAGAGAACTTTATATACAATATACAATTGGTACCACCAAAACGACGTCACATAGTGGATGTTCACTCCCCTTCAAAAAAGAGGTGGTCACTAGTCTCCTATTGGATCATTTATAGGAAACAGAAATTCACCAAATCTTCACCCGCTCATATTGATAATACTGTTCAGAGACACCATGGTTTTCTAGATTCATCATATAATAATTTTATATTTATAGGTAATTTTTATTCACCATATAGTGTCACCCACATTCCATATTCTCATGCTTATCTTAGAGTGATTTTTGATATTCTATGGCCATGAAGGCCCATATTGATGATCCCTAAAGTCATGTGATACATTTTCTATATCCACCATACATTGATGTACATAAGGATAGATATTATCAATAAAATATTGAAATATTAAATAATTTTTAAAACATTAAATGTAAAATTTTGACAAACATACTTCTTATCATACATTTAGAGAAATAGAAAATATATTAGTGCATACATATGAACTACCATCTCGATAAAATTATTTTGTTCATTTTCATCTGACCACCATACATAGTTTATTTCAAATGTTTTTAAAATTAATAAATAAGATAACTATATTAAAATTTATATTATTTTTTTCTCGGAACAATCAAACGATTTTCCACAATCATAATATATAAATTATTTTGGGAGTATGAATCCAATGACCAAACAACTTTATATGAACATACTAATTATTTTTGTAAATAAAAAATATTCATATGTGATGTAATATTGATAATGATAATGTAATGAAAAATAAATATGGATTTAATCAAATAAATATTTAATATATATTATCAATTTTTTATTTATAATAAGTATATATAATGTGATAGATGGGGAATGAGATATCACACCGTAATTATATTTTCATTATGAATTATTCAATTTTCCAAAGTTCTTAATTAATTGTGGTGTTTCAAAATCAATAATTATTTATTTTATCATTAATTTACTAAATATAATTTATTTATAGTTAAATTTTATCATGTATCATTATGTATCCTATTTTAATAAAAGTAATTCACAAGGGTTTTTCTGTATATATTCTTTAATGAATTCTAATTATAAACATTTTATCCATTTGACTTTTCATTTAATGTGCACATGAGTATTATTTTTTATACAAAAAATATTTTTAAATTAAATTTATATGATTTTTGAATTAATTTTTTAAAATTTAAAAATATATATTTTAAATCATTATAATATGGTGCATTTGGTGTTTTTTTACAAAAGTGGAAAAGAATGTTTTTAATATATTTTCAATTTTTGGTGTACCCTATAGCAACACCAACCCCAATATACCTATAATGAAATGGTTTTATCATACATATAAATTTCATCACATTTTCAAAATACATAATCTATTATAAAAAATATAGATATATAAAGAGTTATTTTAGTTCCTTTCAAAACAGATAATCATAAATTTTGGAACATTAGTGATAAAAATTATCTATAACTAGGTTATCAATGCTACTCACTCCACATAGATAAATAATACATAAAAAATATCTTCATTTACTATCGAAAGAAATAATAAATTAGGTGACCACATATAATATATAAGGGTAAATAAGGTAGATTTGAATCTACAAACAGAAGCCTAAGGTTTTTTAGAACATGATAATAAAACTCAATTATTATACCATGTAGAAAAAAATAATAAACATCAACCATGTAATAAATATTAGTATTTCATATGACATGAATCCTAATGTAAAAAATATCATTATCACTGAAATAAACGATAGGAATAATTAATGTAATAAATTCATACAAATAAACATGTATTATAATTCCATACAAGTAAAGATGCTTTACAAGAGAATATTATTGGAAATCTACTTGGACTACACCTACTGAGCGGGACACACCACCATACCCAATCACAGTTGTTTCGATGAATGGGATTAGGTTTCCCTGTATTCACATATTGGATTATATTTCCCCATCATCCCAAACGGGAATCAGTTTTCTTCATCGTCCTATAGTGGATCGGGTTTCCCTGGCTTCACATAGTGGATCAGGATTTTCCATCATCCCATATTGGACCGGGATTTCTCATCATACACATTGTATCGCACATTTCGAAATAATTCCCATTTTAATTTCACGTGAATTTAAAATTTATCCAATTCATTAGAAGGAATAATATGTCCCAATCATTACATAATAAAATCATATATAAATGTTTCATAGGATAAAAAAACATGCATCATATCATGACCAATAAAAATATGTGGTTTTCATAAAAATCATATAAAAATACATGATATGAAATTGGAATTATAAACATATCATCATATAAATCTGTATTGAAAGGTGATAGGTTTTATAATCTTACCATCAAAGAATGACCCAAGATAATATGTGGTGTAGAAAAGCATAAAATCTGTAGATGTGAAATAGGGTTCCATTAATATCATTCCCTCAAAACATACAAAATTCAACAAAGAATATGAATGGTATTCATGGATAATATCCCCTGTAAATAATATACTATGACATATTATTTCATGTTATACAGATAATAATTTAGAATGATAATATAGAACATTTCGAAATTAAAAAACATTTTCATGAAAATATTTTTATTAAAACCATTTCCAAAATAAATTTATTATAATGAAATATTTTTAATTTCCTTTCAATCATATCTTGAGGAAAATATAATTTCTTCATTTTAATGTTAATTTTAAAACATTACACATTTTAAAAAACTTATTATAAGAAAAAACTGTTAAATGATATAAACGGTGATTGAAAACTATTTGAACAATTGTTTTCATTGATTATTTATAGAATATTCTTTGACACTATATGGAAAACTATGTTACTGGATAACTTATCAAATACTCGTGAAATTTTTTTATAAAAAGTTTCCATGAAAACATAAAAAATATGCATGAAAATAAAAATTTTAAACCATTTTCCCTAAACCATAACAAAGAATGTGGAAATTTTTTTGAAAATAATTCTTTATGAAAAATTATAAATGAATCCTAATGAATTATGAAATAATTTTTAATTTTAAAAAATTAAAAAATATTGACATTATTCAATATAATAATTTTACATGAGAACATATAAAATAGTAAGTAAAACGTTTTGAAAAACATTTTCAATGAAAATATATAATAGAATATTCGTAAAATTTTTAAAAAACATTTATCTAAAAAATATATAAACTAATATTGAAACATAATTTGAAATAATTATCCTATAAAAAATATAAATGGATCTTGAGAACATTTTTGAAAAAAAATATTTGAAAACGTAATAAATAAACATGAAAACTTTTTTAAATCTATTTTACATGAATAAATATAAAGGAATCATAGAAAACCTGAACAAAATTATATCCATTTTGATTAACATTATAATAAAATAACATCCTTGAAATAATATTTAAAAACTTTTTTGAAAACCTATGTTTTGAAATTTTTAGAATGTGTCTCAAAGAAAAAAAATTGAGACATAAATAATTTATCGATTTGGTAAATTATAAAACAAAAACCCCATTAAAGAGAGATCATAAAATTATTTTTAAAAACCCATTTATTAATAGATAATAATAATAATGTAATATATTCTTGGGAATAATATACACCATAAAAAGTAACTGATTCATGAATAATTTATAAATATTAATGAAATTAATGTTAAACTATAAATCCATTTAACATGATTCTAACAAGTTATGTTTGCCTTTGTCATATAAATTATAAAAATGATAATAATATAAATTATTAAAAACCTTTTAAATTTATTATTAATTTTCCTTCACAAAGTACAATTTTTTATACCACTACATAGACAACTATGTTTACCTCATGTGTTTTGAGAAAATTCAGATTATGTGTTCAAATGACATTGGTATGACAACAATTGTCAAAGGGGTTATCACATTAATATCCAGATTATAATATAAATGAACAAAAAATAATATTAATAATTAAACTATACTTTTAAAACCAATTGTGTAATATTGTTATGAAAAGAAATCTAATGTCACAATCATTAAGACAATAGGTCATACATTCGCATGATATACATTCCCAATTTTCAATGATAGCTGTGGAATGATGTTATAAGACATTATATATTTCTATAATGTTAATTATATAATTAATAATATTTTTTTTAATTAATTATTCTTATATATGTTATTATTTTTTGTTACAAGATATCATATCATGTTGAGTAGTAAGTTTATCACTCATCCAATTATAATGTTTTCACTGTTTTAGATTGAGAAAAGTGTAACAAATAAAATGATACATTATATTTCCAAAAAGGTAATTATTTCATGAACATAATAAGGATTTAATTTATTTCACATATTTTTATTTTGACCATACTTGATATGTTCTATTTGATGTGTGAACCAATAACCACAAGTTGGGGAGACAGTAGTCCACACTTCTTGAAATGATGTAATTGTATTTAAATAACATGAAAAAATAATAATTTGTGTTAAATAAAAATAAATAAATTATTTAGACAACATAAATATCATATATGTATCATATAAGAAATTTTTTATCATCATAATTCTTATAAATGACTTGTGTTATAGGATAAACGAATAACATTATTTTGTGGGGCCATAGTTCGTCAAACACAGGAACGATATATTCATTACCCATTGGGTGTATTTGTGTATATGATTAGGTATAAACTCTGTAATAAAGACATATAATTATATTCATAATAATTGTGATATTATTTACTCTTTTAATGATAATATTTTAGGTGGTGGAGAATGAAAATAATATAAAAGACCTAGAGGAGTATGTTACCACTTCTTTGGGTAACACCTTTTGGTTTTCATGAAAGGGATTCATTGGATGGATTTCATGAAACTATGAGGCTTATAAGATTAATTTATAGATTTATTGATATTGTTTTTGAATATTTTTTAAGATAAATATTTTTTTAGGTGTGAATTACAAGGAAGGGATAATATCGTTTTTATAAGGGTAGTGGAGTGCCATTATTGAATAAATTTGATAAGGGAATTTAACACCGGTTTTACATTGTCTTAGAGATCCAATTATTCATAAAATTATAAAAAATTATATATAGGGTAAAAATATTAAATAAAAATTCATTTTGAACAAGTTTCTAGGTCTTTTTCGAGATATCATTATCGTTTAGTACATTATTGTGTTGGTTTTTCTCGTATACACTATATTTCATTTTAATCTCATTTTTTAAATAATATTTGTCAAAAAATATTTTGAAATTTTTATAAATTATATATATTAATTATTTAAATTATAGAATAAATTTTTAATAATTATAATACCTTATCTGAATGATTTTAATTTAAAATTATTCTCTAATGCTTCTCACGAAAACATGGTTTTAACTGAAAATGTTTAAATGTTGCAAAAAATTTTGTATAAAAAATAATTTTGAAATTGATTACAATGAAATAAATTGGACAAATTGATGTAGAATTGATCTATTTAATGATTAAATCTGAATAAAATTTTAACTATATTATATAAATTAATTAGATGAAATTTTAGTTTTTAATTAATTTTTTTTTTCTCTTCACTATAAATGAAACATTGACATCATCGAAAAATAACATATGGTTTCCCTAATGTAAATTTTGATAGTATAAATTCAAATATGATGTCTGTTTTCTAAAAGTAAAAATTTTGAAGTTTCAAAATTCATTTTTAAAATGGGGTTACAATTAAAAGCTGATAAAATTACCTTATAAAAAATAACCTGATTTATTTATTAAATTGGATTTATTCTTATATTATACCTATCAAATATATTTTATGTGGATAAAAATATTTATTTCACATAAAAAATTTCAAATATATAGAAAACATTATTCAAAATATTTATTTTAATTTATTATGATTAAATTTTGTTTCACTATAGAAATATATATTTCATAGAATTTTGTTTTTCAAATAGTTGATTATTTAACTTCAACCAATTTATCAATAAAAAAATTTATACCAAAATATAGATCATATTTCTATAATTTAGTAATTAATATTTATAAATTATAGTAAAAAGTCTATGTGGTTGTTGTACTAATAATTTAATAAACAAATTAAAAGAATATTTTAGTTTTATAAACTCATTTCCTTGCATGTGACATAATATAATGATGGTACTCTGTTGTCTGTGTAATACAAGAAAAATATAGTTTTTCATTTTCTACATGATCATCTATGTTATGTTTTATGTGCATAAAAAACTTCTATTGCGTATAATGGAAGAATAAATTACTAATTTAATATAAATTATTTTTCAATGTATCATGAAATGAAAAAAATGTAAAAGAATAAATTAATTAGAAACATTATATTTAACGAAATATTCAGATGTTACATTATACCCCATTAAAATTAATGTATCCATTAAAATTATTCATGGTTATTAAATATTTAATTATTTTAATTACCTTTTATATAAAACCACATTATAATAATGAATACTATAACATCCTATAAAAAGGAATGCTGGAACCATAATAGTTACACAATATAACTCATAACTAGGTTTCCACAGAGGAGAAAATATATATAAATTGAAAACATTAACAAAAATGAGAAAAATGAAAACCATGTTCTGTTGGGGAGTGATAGTGAATAGGACCAGAGGAATGTCAACAATCACAAAATATGAAATATATGATGGTGTATGTGGATATTTTATTCCATTTAAAAAAGGTTACTAGGACAAACATTTTTTTATCAAGTTCTTTTCACTATAGTAAAATAATTTCCATGATAATATTTAATCAATTGATTAGTTAAAATATGAAACATTGTTGTTCCTTGAATATTTATCCCATCACCAGTTTCTTTATAAAACGAAATTTAGTTATTTCTAAATAGATAAAAGATTATGAAACCCATGAAAATAAATCCCATCATTTATCAGTTACTATCACCACAATGTTATTAGAATAGGTTATAAAATTTTTATAAATCCTTGTTTGGTGAGATGATACTTTTTTATCCATAACTATCTATGAATTTTATCTTATATATTTTTTTACATTATAAACCATATGATAGAAAAAAATCCAAAACATTTGAAATAAGGTCATGAAATATTATTAAAATTGATCTCTCATATATCACAATGTATTTATTGGTTATCACATTGGATACACATGAATACCCACATCACATATCCTCTTGGAACATGTAAATATCTTAAATTACAATAATTTTATTAAAAACAATCATGCTTATTTATTCAAATGATTACTAGATATATTCCTAGAATCAATGAATATGTACAAATCATCCATGATAAAATTGAACAGTTTTCATACAAAGTAATTTATCAATATTAATTAAATAAATACAATTCCTTTTAAATTCTCCATATTGTCACCAATTAATCCATATAATATATCATTTTATCATCCTCAAAAACATGTCAATGCTTAATATAAGTTACTTCAGCCTTTCCAAAAAATAATTTTTCTTTGTAATCAGTATCATTGAACACATTTTTGAAAATAATTAAATAAAAACTTCTAAAAACTATCCTTATATACATCATGATTTAAAAAACATAATATTTTATTTCCAAAACAAATACACATTAATAATCCAATATTATTATTAAACCATTACCCATGCCTCATCAACTTAATCATTAATCAATATTTCATAAAATATGAAACATGACTCCTCTAACAGGGTTTTTCAATGTTAATTTATTAAATATTGTCCTTTATAATAAAAATAATAATAAAAGAACATTCCATTCCTATCATATTTTATTTTCAGAACCCATATCTTTAGTTGTATATCCAATACTCACAATACCTTCCAGAATCTCTTCACGTGGATTACATATAAGACATTGATTTTTATAATGCTCATATTTTCCACATTTGAGACGTTAAATTTTAACAATGTTCATTTAGTTCATGATATTGTTTGAGACCAAAAATCATATGGTGATAACACTTATTATATAATAAAACCATGTAATCATTAAAAATGACTAATATGACATCTAAATAATGAATAATACTAAATTTATCTATCAATATTTAGTTTAATCATTTGTTATGTAAAATAATCATATATTAAAATCATTTATGATGGTTTGAAACAATTTTTGTACTTCCAAAAGAATTTCCCATTAGAGTTTCAAACATGGTTTTCTATAAGGCTCACTATTGAGTAACAGGTTACACTCGACCCAGATCTGATGCACCTTATCAGAGTTGTTATATATATGTTCATCAATTCAAGAACGACATCCACATGTAGATTATATATAGTAATTTATTTATATGAAAATTTTTTGTTATCCTTCTCTAATATTCCAAGTCAGTTTCCTAAATATCAACTCATCATAATACTTATACATGGAGACATCAATAGACAGATTCTAAAAAATATCCCAATGGATTTAACATAATATTTCATAGGATAATTTTTAAAATGCTGAATATTCCTTCACTATTATATCAAATATAGAAACATTACCTTAACACAATTTTTCCTTTAATAAAATTTTCAAATACAAAATACATTAATGTACATATGTCCAATAACAGTATTACTTCAGTGCCTTTGGAATCATGGATATATAAATAGTTGTACATGAGTGAGAAAAATTATCTGAAACTAGGTTCTCAAATACTAGAAACCCTCCTTGACATATCATTCATGAAATGTATCTTCATAAACTTGGTTTGGACACAATAAAATCGATGAGTTGAACTTATTATTATGATCAAACAAGGGATATATTTAAGAATATACATGATAATAAGTGTATGATAACGTATTCATGAAATTAGAATATCATACCAAACATATCAAAGATCATTATAATGAATCATGGATTAAATATTAGTAGTATATATGGACCAAATCATAAGGGAAATAAGATCTGAATCCATGAATGAGTAACATTGGAGTAAGACATGGAATTTTTGGATACACATAAACATTTAATTTCATTCCCTATAATTCAAGACATATTTCTAGAGATTATCCAGAATCATCATTGGGGCTACACATATTTGGGGGATAGACCACCATCCCATGTAACCATCCTCTCCTTGTAAGATATTTGGTTCACAAAATTCCAAAAGTGGACCAGGTTTCCCTATCACCCCATAGCTGATTAGGATTCCCTATCTTCCCTTAGTGGAACTAGATTCCACATCATCCCATAGTGTACTGAGTTTCCCCATATTCCCATAGAGGATTATATTTTCCAATCATCCATAATGTATCAATATTGTAATCATGATTCCCATCATTATCTCATATTTAAATTCTCACCCAATAAATTGGATATAGGTATATATCCCAACCATCACATAATAAAATCATACATTCATGTGACAAAAGATACTAAAAAACTAATGAAATCATGACCCATAAAAAGTGACCAGTTTCATAAAATTCATATCATAAAACATGGAAGGAAAGTGGAATAAAAAACATTTCATCATATAATAACCCATACAAATGGGTTAGGTCTCATAATTATTTTATTAAAGAATAAATTGTGAAAATGAGTATGTTTCAATTGAATATAACCCATATATGAGAAACCAGTTCTCGTAATCATCATTCAATCCAAACATAATCCATTCAATTAATAATATGAATGGTATTCATGGATCAAATAGCAAGTAAATCATATATTATTAAAATTTATTTCATCTTCGATGGATAAGAATTACCAAGGCAGAAATGGATAATTTCAAAAGGATATATGAATTACTAGAAAAACATTTTAATTTAGAAATATCTAATGCCCTATTCTTATAATTATTACGTTATAATTTAATTTTAATAATTTCATATCAAAATTATCCGTTCAACTCTAAAATGAAATTTTAAAAACATTAATAAATTTTGAAATTATTTTCTTCATATGTGATTTTAAAACAAACAATGGAATCGTAATAACCTTATGAAAATCATATTTCTATGAAAACATATAAAAGATATATGAAAACATTTTTTGAAAACCATTATCATTGAAAATTATAAAAAATATTCAAATATTTTTTACAAATATTTTTCTTAATAACTTATAAATGTATCTCAAAAAAACATTAGAAAACCATTTTCCTTGATAACATGTCATAGAATATTTATAAAAATTGAATTTTATGTTAAAACATATAAATGAATCTATAATGGATTTTGTAATCATTTTTTATTAAAAATATATAAAAGAAACATGAAAGGATGTTGGAAATGATTTTTATAAAAAATATATAAAAGAAAATATAAATCATTTATTACAACCAATTTACATAAAAATGTATAAAATAATCATGAAAATATTTTGAAAACCATTTTAATTGAAAACATATAAAATTATCATAAAAATATTTTTGTAAACTATTTTCATTAAATCATATAATGAATATTAAAAAATTGAAAACCAATTTACATGAATACATATATGTAATGACTGAGATCTCTCCAGTCCGTTCCTCTACGAAAATGTGGTGTTTGATGTGTTCTGAAAGGTCAAGGTGCCGTGGGCTGCGTTTGGTTGGACTTTTAAGGAAACATAAAGGGTTATGGCCTTCACACGGGAGGCGCACTGTTTTCATAAACTGTGCAGCCAAACTATGCAAGGCAGGTCTGGGAGGCAGTGGCTAATGCACGATTAGCACATGGTTTGTCTAACTGTGCAGACTAACCATGCAAGGAGGGGTTGTTGAGGCAGAAGCTAACACACGTTTAGCGCACGGTTTGTTAAACCATGTGAACTGACCATACAGAAACTTAATGTTAGATCCTAAAATTGTGGATCTAACTATTTTTGTCATTAATCACCTATTTTAAGCCCCTAAGCGGCCATAACTTGGGATTACCCTTCCTTGGAGGAGGAAGAGCCTCTTCCAAGTGTTTTGGAGGCGATCTGGAGGCTTCTCTTCACGAATCGAAGCTGGTTTCTTGAGGTTTGTGATCCTTTATGTTTGGTTTCTTAGATCTACCTAGATCTACTCCTTCTCTTCTCTTGGGATCATAGATCTATGCCCGTTATAGGGAGATCTAAGTGTGTGGATGTCGTTTATGATGATATTGGGTCTTGGTTGTGTTAGGAGGGTATATCTAAGGAGGATTTGTGGAGAATTGACCCGGTTTCTTAGGCGCTCATCAACCGTTGTGGTTTCCCAAGAAAACCTTAGAGGTAGGGGATTCATGGATTCTCTAATTGTTTATGTGAAATCATAGAGTTATCATTATTTAGTCCTTTGGATCACAATGAAATTGACCTAATTAAATACTTGAACCGGATTAATGGAATTGGCGATCATATGTTGTTGCTTTGTACCGTGATAATGGTTCGCCTCTTGATTTTCTAGATAGTGTGATTTATATGCTTTTCTTGTTAGCTTGATGCTCTTGATGAAATTGATAAAGAACATAAAGATAGAATTACTTGATAATCAATTGGCTAATGATAATGAGGAATGTAAATGAATCCGGCTGTTGTTTTTGTGGATGATGTTCCCAATTGATGTTAATCAAATTGAAGTCGATGTACGTGATTAACATAGTTGGTTGGTAAACCTGAAATTTGTTGGTTCTTGTTGTTTGAAGGCTATATGCCTTGTTAAAGGGCCCAGAGCCCAATTTGTTGTGATTTTAGTTTTCTTGCGGATTTTGTTGTGATGTGACCATGGAGGGGTGTTGTGATATCTTGTGTTCTAATGTGACCCTGGAG
Organism: Viscum album; assembly: GCA_963277665.1. Lineage (NCBI taxonomy): Eukaryota > Viridiplantae > Streptophyta > Magnoliopsida > Santalales > Viscaceae > Viscum > Viscum album. The sequence continues at coordinate 924,416,716 of OY728156.1, forward strand.
GAGTTTTGTGAAATTTAGAGGAAGGGAGGCCTTGTGGTTGTGGCAGTGGATGATGCCTAGAGTTGTGAGATACATTAGTTTATGCATGTGGGTGTCGAGGAGGACACTGGTGATGATAGAATGGGATGGATGTTGTTGTTGGATTCTTGGTAATTTGATTGAATGTTTATCTCCTTTACTTTACCCCACATCTCCAGGTACCTGGTCTTTCTTACCCTTCTTCATAAGGAGGCGAAGACGTGCGGGGTATGCCCCGTGCTTTCCGTGTTTAGCCTCTTGAGGGAGAATGGACCGACGCTCTTTCTATAGGCTGCAACGAATCGACGGGTAGTATATCTACTCACCGGGTTGAGCCCCTTTTTTTAATTAGCATAGGATTCTTTTCTACAATTCCTGGGAATATGGGAAAGTAATTATTTAATGAATGTTTGAATAAATGATGTTAACCCATGTGGTTGGAGTTTGTTTAAACTTAATGATGAGTTTGGGATCTTTTGAAGGAATAGTTGGTTTTTGAATGTGATTCTAATTATGTTTAATGTGGTTGAGTTCATTTTTAATTAATGTGCAGATAATTAATTAATGTAAAGAGTAATTGAGGAAAAATGGAATAAAGTCATGTAATGAAGTTCTTTAATAGGTTGTCTGCTAATAATATACCTAGTCTTAGAAGTGGTAGCCCAGAGTTTAAGAGACGTTAGCTGCAATTATGTCTAAGACTAGGTTATTCCGATAGTGTGTATAAGGCCCCATCCTTAAACATTACATAATCGTGAGTTATTTCAAGATTTCACATTGAGGATCTTTTCAGGTTTAGAGTTTTAGATAATTAGATCATAAATCATGAATTACATTCCACATTTAAACAAGGTTGTTACATAAAAGAGATTATTCATTTTTCCCATCAAAGTAAACATATTTAAAATATAACATGGATTATTTCTTGACACTTCCTTGACACTATCATCACATCATTTAATTTTCCCTTGACCTGTGAAAAACATTTTAAAAACATGGGATGAGCATAAAAAGCTCAGTCAGGGATATAAATGTACGAAATGAAAACATTAGTCTATGTATACATATGAATTAATGAAATCATACTTTACTCATAAAAAATAATCACTTTATCATACCTCATCAAATCATGAATAAATCATAGAAATCATAAGACATAAAGGTAACTTGAGGCATTCATAAAATTCTTACGTTGGGAGTAACCCTCATAGTTACGTTTGGAATACCCATCACTGTATATTCCATAAATCTATTAGAAGAAACCATATAATTTAACCCCTTAGCATTACCCAATGCATTGGAGATCTATATTGGGCTCACTCGCCCGTAGTTTATCATAGAACCACTAATTTTCATAAACAATTCCCAAGAACCACAACATAATCGTATCACATAAAACATGGATAAAGGATACATAACATTTCCACATTTAAATCACAAGATATCAATACAACACATTGATATAATACAAATACTATCAAAACTATTCTCAATACCAAAAGAAATGTAATGTAAAACATGGTATTTATTTTTCATTTTAAAAAAATTTATGGCTTGTGAAGAAGCTGAAACTCAAATAGTGGTCACGATGGCGGAGAAGTCATTGTCGCCGCATACGTATGAAAAAAAAAATTTCTTTTGTCGTTTAGTGAAACGCTTCATATAAAAAGATTCATTTTGAATAAAAGTAAAATCCAAATGATTTTATACACCATATAATACAAAGTTGTGTATAATATATAATATGCCTCAATGAATGGAGATTGAGACGATGTTCATTACCTTGTGTCCGACTTGACTCGATAGTTCTTTAATCTCCTGAATAATAAACTTGAGTTAATTTCTACTTGATTATTAACCTTTTTCAAGATTTTTATTCCTTTCATATCACTTATTACCCTTCTATGAACACTATGTAAATATTTAAGTTAATAACGGTAGTTTTGTCGATCATTGGAACATGAGTACAAAATAAACCCCTTATAATTACATGTTGTTAATGTGGTAAAATAACCATTATATACAGAATTATATTCATGATTTAGATATAATATATATCATATAAATCTATTATATACAAGCATTTATAATATTACATAACATTTAGAGGTAAGAAATGAAATGCACCATTCTTGCAGACGGTAAGTCGTACGTACGCATGAATGCTACTTTCATTTATATTTCATATTTAATGGAATGAAATCATAATTATATGAAGTTATATTATAATTAAAGTATAATATAACATATAATATCATTAACTTCATCCTTTATACTTCCTACATATGGCATTAACGAATCAAATCACTTTGAGGGGGCAGTAGTCCATACTTCCTAAAATGAAGATCTCGGGTTTACCCATAATGGAAACCATAAGTTATGCCATAAATGAAAAATACAGAATCATAAGGAAAAAATAAAAATATCATATATCATATATAAATATAGTGACATCTTAATGGCCACCTTTAAAGGTGTTAAAAAAAATATTGACCAATCATCGTTTCGTGAGGCAGTAATTCTCCATCCACAGAAACAGTATGTTCATTAACCATTAGATGGAGGTGTGTGTAAGTGTAGCTCAAATCCTTATTATAAAAACATCCTAGTTTATTTTAGATAGTGGTTTTGTTACAAATGAATGGAATAAAAATAGTTTTGGGGGTTGGAGAAGCAAAATAAAACAAAATAACATTAGTGAAGACTTTACCTTTAAATCGTGTAACTCTTCTTGGTTTGAACCAAAATGTTTTCTAAAAAAGCTTACTGCCTAAGGTAAGGCTTCTATGATGAATAGAGGGACGTGGGGAGATAAAATGTGCAGCGTTTGGCCAATCCAATGGCTTGAGAGGTGTGGTTAAGAAGGTAGAGGTGGGGGGCTTATATTAGAGGGTGGAGGGGAACTATTGGAATGTCAAGAAATGTTACATTATATTAAAATGCTTTTTGGATTTTAAAGGTCCCAAATTGATATATTTCTAGGATTAGGTGATAAGGGATAAAAATATACTCATCCAATAGGTTTTTTCCACGTGTAAGTACTAGAAATTACATTATCAATTCATTTTATTTAAATTGTTCATTAATGAGGTAATCGTTGCATCATCGTGGTGTCATAAAAAAATTTAATTTACTTAATGTCTAAAAATAATAATAAAATTATTATGATGTAGGAAATATTTTTAGCTTTCGAAGTACTATTTATAGTTCTAGAGATCATTTATGTAGAAAAAATTAAATTCTTCTTACTTGGGTGATACATTCTTACGATATACGTTCCTTTTAAAAAACATAAGATGATAAAGTGTCACTATCACCCAAAATTGATTCCATGGGGTCCCTAAGTTTGGCACAAAGAATCCCATGGTTGGCCATGACACAAAAAGTAGCATTATGACACATTTTGGGGTCAGTATTTATTATTATCATATTATTATATTACCCATAACTACACAGTTACTAAATAATCACGATAATTAATGATAATTTCTGTCGTTACTATTCATAATGTCCAAAAACAAGAGTCTTAATTACATAATTTGGAAATTATGATTCCAAATATGGAATCCATTCTACCAAATTCCAAACTCAGAATTTTCAATAATTAATTTGAAAATAATTCCTCTTGTCAAAACAAATAGCGGGTTTTTTAAAATAATATCTATGAAATGGTTGTCACTTGTTTATGACCAATTCCAAAGTGAAATTAAGTCTAATGAACAAAATTGGATGAAATGGTAAAAATAAATTCTACTTAAACTTAAAAAAATTATAAAGGTAATATAACCATATAATTAAATTAGATGAAAATGCACTTTTGAAGTAAAATGCAGTATTTTTCACTATTCATTTAAAAATGAACATTTTCAGAAAAATACCAAATATTTATCCAAAGTAAATTTAAATGTCCCAATAATAATTAATAAGTTTATTTTTAAAAATAGAGCTTATAAAATTGTTAAAATATTGATTTCAAAATGGTTTTCCATCAAAAGGCGATAAAAAATCTTTAAAAAATATTAGAGAATTCTATGCTTAAGATTTGATTTTTTCTCAATTTAAGCCTCTAAAACACTATATAATTCATAAATAGTCTTAGATAAGAAAATATATTATTCATTACTTAATTGGGATTTATCATCCTCCCCCATTTAGAAAATTGTGTCCCCGCAATTTATTTACTTATCTAATAAGTGGGGGTATTTATCCCTCATTGCATTTTCAGATTCCCATGTTTCCTCTTCAATCATGTTGTTTTTTCAAAAATAATTTACATTATGAATCACCTTATTCCGTTACACTTGCTCCCTATGGCCAAAAATCTAGATAGGTTGTTACTCATAATATAAGTTCTCTTCCAGCTGAACTACCTCTGGACTCAAAACATGAGATGGATCTGGCATGTACTTCCATAACATTGAAACATGAAAAACATTGTGTACCTAAGATAAACTTGGAGGTAAAGCCACTCGGTATGCAACTGATCCAAATCTATCAAGAATTTCATATGGTCCAATGAACCATGCACTTAGCTTTCCTTTCTTACCAAATCACATAACTATTTTCCATGGTGAAACATTGAGAATGAAATGATCACTTACCTCAAAAAGGGAGATCCTTCCTCCTATCGTCCGCATAACTTTTCTGGCTGCTCTGAGCTGTTATCATGTGTTTCTGTATCAGCTAAACTTTTTCTTCCAACTATTCTACCAATTATGGTCCCATCAACTTCATTCCACCCACTTCATCCAAAAAAGATGGAGTTTGACACCACTTCCCATATAATGCCTCAAACGGTGCCATCTGTATACTAGAATGAAAATTGTTATTATAAGAAAACTCAACCAGAGAATGATGTTGGTCCCAACTTCTCTGATAATCCATCGAACATGAACGTAGAATATCCTCTAATGTCTGAATTGTTTGTTCTGACTACCCATCGGATTGAGGATGAAAAGTTGTACTAAAAGTTAATTCAGTACCCAATGACTTTTGATAGCCTTTCCAAAAGTTATAAGTAAACCTGGGATCACGATTAGATACAATGGAGATATGGAACTCAATGTAACAAGACTTTATCTTTATGATATAAACGAGAAAGTTGATCTAGGCAAAAAGTATCTCGTATAGCAAGGAAATGAGCAGATTTAGTCAAGCGATCAACAATAACCCAAATTGCATTATTACCTCGAGGTGTCTTCGACAATCCAACAATGAAGTCCATGGATATATTCTCCCATTTCCACTCTGGAACTGGTAAAATATGTAGCATCCATTTCAGTAACTACCTCTCTGATTTAACCTTTTGATAAGTCAAACTCTTCATAGTAAAATCAGCAATATCTCTTTTCATTCCTTCCAACCATTATTACTCCCAATGATCTCTATACATCTTAGTATTGTCAAGATAAATTGAAAACAGAGAACTATGCGCTTCACATAACAACTCTCTCTTCAACTTTGAATCACATGGCACCCACAATCTCTTCACAAATCTCAAAACACAATCATTATCAATGTTGAATTCAGGAAAATTACCCTTCTGAACCAGCTCTACCTTTTTCTGCAACTCACTGTCTTGGTTCTGGGATTGATTAATTCTGTCTGATAGAGAAGATTTCACTGATACCTGAAAAAAAATAGAAGAACATCCTGCACCAAAAATATCTATTCCAAAGTTCATCAAATCCTTAACCAAAGGATCACGTTCCAAACGCAACATTGGTAATGAAGCATTACTTTTTCGACTCAAAGTATCATCCAATTTATTTTCTTTTCCTGGATGGTAATGAATTGTACAATCATAATCCATGATTTATTCTAGCCATCTCCTTGGTATCATGTTCAATACTTTCTGAGTTAAAATATACTTTAAACTTTTCTGATCGGTATATATTTCACACTTTACTCCATACAAATGATGTCTCCAAATTCTTAATGCGAAAACAACAGTAGCTAATTCCAAATCATGAGTAGGGTAATTTAAGTCATGAGTTTTCAACTAACGTGAAGCATAATAAATTACCTGATCATTCTAAATTAAGATGCTACCAAGTCTTTTTAATGAAGCATCACTGTAGATAACAAAATCATCATTCCTGGAAGGTAGTTCCAAAACAGTAGCATTCACCAATCTTCTTATAAACTCCTGAAAGCAATCCTCACATTCTTTTGTCTTGATAACCTTAACACCCTTCCAAGTTAGCAAAGTCAATGGACTAGAAAACAGGGAAATATTTCAAAAAAACCTTCAGTAATAGCCTGCCAAACCAAGGAAGTTATGAATCTCAGTTACATTTGTGGGTCTTCGCCATTGTTTAACAACCTTTTTTTATAGGATCAATAGATATTCCATCTTTAGAAACAATGTTACCAAGGAAAGAAATTTTTAACTACCAGAACTCACACTTTCTGAATATCCTATACAATTTATTTTATGTCTTGCAATGTAACCCTTAAATGTATTTCATGATCCTCTTTAATTTTAGAATAAACCAAAATATCATCAATGAAAACAACCACATAAATATCCAAGAAATCATGGAAAATTCTATTCATAAGGTCAATGAATACAGTAGGTGAATTGGTTAGCCCAAAAGGCATTACTACAAATTCATTATGGCAATATCATGTACGAAACCTAGTCTTTGGAAAATCTGCTTCCTTTACTTTCAACTAATGGTACCCCGATCTCACGTCAATCTTTGAAAAATACTAACCTCCCTGGAGTTGACCAAACTAATCATCCATATGAGGCAAAGGATATTTTTTCTTAAAATTGATGTTATTCAAGGCTCTATAATCAATGAAAAGTCTCATAGAACCATATTTCTTTTTATAAAATAAGACAAGAGCACCCCATGGTGATGTTCTAGGTAGAATGAAACCTTTCTCTAATAAATCTTCCAATTGCTCCTTCAACTCTAAAAGTACAATTTGAGCCATTCGATAAGGGGGTTTTGAAATTGTCTTAGCCTCAGGAACTAAGTAAACAGTAAATTCAACTTCTTAATCAGGTATTATTCTAGGAAACTCATCAGGAAAAACATCTGGATACTCATTTACCACTGGCACATCATTAATCTGAACGGTTCCTTTGTTTTCAACAATATGTGCAAGGTAACATTCATTTACATCTTTTAGAAGTTTCTCAGCCTCTTGATATGTTATCAATAGTAAGGGTTCATTCTTGTACACAAAATGAATGTCTTTCTAAAAAGAAACTTCTATAGCTCTAAAATCATTCTTATCATGGTAAACAGAGAGCCAATCCATACCCAGGATAACATCAAACTCTACTAGAGGTAAAATAATAAGGTTTTCAAGTATGTTCTTTCCACGGATAAGGATATGAAGATTCTTATAATTTCTGTTTGTCTCAACATTACCCCCAGGTGATTTTACCAAAAGTTCATGAGTCATTTCATGAGATGGAATTCCCAATTTACTGGAAAAGTTTCAGATATGAAAGAATTTGTAGGCCCCGATTCAATGAACACATTGAATAATATGAGAAAACAAACAAAGTACCTTATACCACTTCATTTGCATGCCCAACATATGTTGAAGTATTTTAAAAGGATTTCATCACTCCTTTTTTCTTGTAGTCTGTCTACTTACCATCACTCAAACTCTTATTCGGGCACACGTTTGCATAATGACATATATCATTGTACTTGAAACATTTCACTAACTGTAAATGAAATTTGGTCTTACCATCACCTTGATCTTTTTCAGTGCAATCCAGAGCCATATGTCCCATCATACCACATCAGTAACACATACCAGAATTCATAATACATTCCCAACCATGCCTTTTATCACATTTATCACAAAATAGTAACATAGTTTTCTTACCATCAGACCTTTTTGAAGAATTATTCCCTTTCTCCTGCCACCCTGGTCTCTTCTTCTGTTGGTTTTTATAGAAAACTTGATCATTAGAAAACTCCATTTCCACCTTCCCAGCACACCGAACAAGATTTTTATACCTCTTGAACTCATGGGAAGATAGAGACCATTGATATTTTGGCTTTAATCATGAGTAAAAATGATTGATTTTTCTATCAAGGTGTCAGATAAAATTTTGAGCATACCTTGCCAATCGAGTAAACCATTATTCCGAAGCATCAACTGAGTCGTCCTCTTACCTCAATTCCAAAAATTGTTTTTCCATCCTATGTCGAACAGCCTTATAAAAATACTTCCCAAGAAACATACCTTTGAATTCATCCCAGTTAAGAGAATCAGTCTCATCAGCGTCCCTGATATTTTTATCCATCGATCACCACTGATTTTCTTCACCCTCTAAACGGTAAACAAAAAGACTAACCTTTTGATTGTATGAACACCCCATGACATCGAAAATATTCTCCAGTGCTTTAATACACCCTTCAGCTAGTATAGGTTCAGATGATCCTCTGAATGATGGGGTATGTTGCGTCATGAAATGTTCCACCACTGACATGTTCCTCTACAGTAGATTTGGCTGATCTCATTCATGGATATCACCACCATTTATCACTTGATTCAACGATGCGATTACTGCGACAAACTGTTCAGTTCCAATTCTGACCATCTCTAGATGCTGATTCGGATGGTCATTTCCTTCTATATGCCTTACTAGAACTGCTTCCCTGTTTCCTCTACAGAAAATGATTCTAAAAAAACATTTCATAGATGAAACAACATGGTAATCTTCAAAATAAATATCATTTAAATTTGACCATGAAAAAACTATTTTTGGATAATCATTTAATAGAATTATTACTCCTAATGTTATCTAAACCGACCTCTAATACCAACAATAAGGCCCCAGCCTTAAAAATTACTTAATATTGAGTTATTACAAGATTACACATTGAGGATAATTTCAGGTTTAGTGTTTTATATAATTAGATCATAAATCATGCATTACATTCCACATTTAAAAAAGGTGGTTACATAAAAGACAATATTCATTTTTATCATCAAAGGAAACATATTTAAAATAAAACCTTGATTCATTATTGACACTTCCTCGACACTATCATCACATCATGTACATTTCCCTCGACCTGTGAAAAACATTTCAAAAACTTGGTATTAGAATAAAAATCTTAGTAAGGGATATAAAAGTACGAAATGAAAACATTAGTACATGTATACATAAAAATTAATGAAATCACACTTTACTCATAAAACATAAGCACTTTAACATACCTCATTAAATCATGAATAAATCATAGAAATCATAAGACATAAAGGTAACATGTGGCATTCATAACATTCTTACGTAGGGAGTAACCCTCATGGTTATGTTTGGAATACCCATCACAATATATTCCCTAAATCTATTCTGAGAAACCATAGCATTTAACCCCTTCGCATTAACCAATGCATTGGAGAGACCTATTAAGCTCACCCTCCCTTAGTTTATCACGTAACCACCGGTCTTCATAAACAATTCCCAAGAACCATAACATAATCATATCACATATAACATGCATAAAGGAAACATAAAATTTCCACATATAAATCACAAGATATCAATACAACACATTGATATAATAAAAAAATTATCATAACCATTTTCAATACCTAAATAAAATAAAAGTAAAACATGGTATTTATTTTTCATATAAAAATATATTATGGCTTGTAGAGAGAGCTGAATCTCAAATAACAGTCACGGCAAAGGAGAAGTCGTTGTTGCCTCATACATAAGACAAAAACATTCCCTTTTGTAATTTTGTAAAACATTTCATATAAAAAGATTCCTTTTGAATATAATTAAAAGTAAAATGGTTTTATACACCTTATAAAAGAAAGTTGTGTATAAAATAAAATATGCCTCAATGAAAGGAGAATGAGACGAAGTCCCTTACCTCGTGTCCGACTTGACTCGATCGTTCTTTAATTTACAAAATAATAAACTTGAGTAAATTTATACTTGATTAAAAACCTTTTTCTTGTTCATTATTTCAATTATATCATTTATTACCATGTTATGAACACTATGTAATCATTTATGTTAATAACAGTCGTTTTGTCTATCATTGGTACTTGAGTCAAAAATAAACTCCTTATAATTACAAGTTGTTCAAGCGGTAAAATATCCATTACATAAAAAATTATATTCATAATGTAGATATCATATATATAATATATATCCACTATATACATGCATTTATAATATTACAAAACATTTAGAGGTAAGAAATGAAATGCACCGTTCATGGGGACAATAAGTCGTATGTACGCATGAACACTACTTTCATTTCTATTACATATTTAATGGAATGAAATCAAAATGATGTAAAGGTTTATTATAACTACAGTATAATATCATATATAATATCACTAACTTCATCCTTTATACATCCCACATATGGAATTAATGAATCAAATCACTTTGAGGGGGAGGTAGTTCGCACTTCCTAAAATGAATATATCATGTTTACCCATAATGGAATCCATAATTTGTGCCATAAATGAAAAATGCAGAAGAATAAAGAAAACATAAACATATTATATATCATATATAAATATAGTGATATATTAATGGACACCTTTAAAGGTGTTAATAGAATATTGAACAATCATCATTTCGTGATGCAGTAATTCGCCATCCACAGAAACAATGTGTTATTTAACCATTAGACGGAGGTGTGTGTATGTGTAGTTCGAATATTTATTAAAAAAACATCTTAATATATTGAAGACACTAGTTTGGTTACAAAAAAATGGAATAAAAATATTTTAGGCGGTTGTAGAAGAAAAATAAAAACAAAAGAATATTAGAGAAGACTTTACCTTTAAATCGGGTAACTCCTCTTGGTTTGAACCAAAAGGGTTTCTTAAAGAGATTCCTGCCTATGTTAAGGCTACTATGAATAAGAGAGGGATGTGGAGAGATAAAATGAGTAGAGTTTGGCTGATCCATTGTCTTGAGAGGTGTGGGTAAGGAGGTAGAGGTGGGGGCCTTTTATAAGAGGTGGGAGGGGAACTCTTGGAAAGTCAAGAAATGTTACTTTATATTAAAATGAGTTACGGATTATAAAAATCACACATTGATATATTTCGAGGATAAGGTGATAAGGGTTTGAAATATACTCATAAAATAGGTTTTTTCCATGTGTATGTCTTAGATATTACATTATCTATTCATTTTTTTAAATCGGTCATTAATGAGGTAATCACTTCATCATCATGGTGTCATAAAAAAATTTAATTTATTTAATTTATATAAATTATAAAAAATTACTACATTGTAGGAAATATTTTTAGATTTCCAATTAATATTTATAGTCCAAAATATCAATTATTTATACAAAATTAATATTGTTTTATTTGGGTGATACATACTTTGGTTATACATTCCTTTTAAAAAACATAAGATGATAAAGTGTCCCTATCACACAAAAGTGATTCCACGGGGTCCCAAAGTTTGGAACAAGGAATACAATGGCCGGACATGACACAAAACTTAAAATTAGGACACATTTTGGGGTCATTTTTTATTATTATGATATTATTTTATTACCCTTAACTACCCGATTACTAATTAATCACAATAATTAAAGATAATTACCATCGTTACTATTCATAATGTCCATAAACAAAATATTATTAATTAAAGAATTTGGACCTTCTGAATCCAAATATGGAATCCATTTTACAAAATTCAAAACACATAAATTGCAATAATTAATATAAAAATAATTCCCTGTGTCAAAACAAATAGCGGGGTTTTTTAAACAGTATCTATAAAAAGTTTGGCACTTTTTATGCCCAATTCCAAAGTGAAATTAATTCTAATGACCCCTATTGTATTAAATGGTAAAAATATATTATAATTATAATTTAAAACTAATTATAATGATAATCAATCCATATAATTAAATTAGATGAAAAAGAAGTTTTGAAGTAAAATGCAGAATTTTTAACTATTCATTAAAAAATGAACATTGTCAAAAAATTACAAAAAACTTATCCAAAGTAAATTTCAATGTCTCAATTATAATTAATAATTTTATTTTGAAAAAAATATCTTATAAATTTTTTAAAAGTTTGATTTAATAGTGGTATTCCATCAAAAGGCAGTAAAACAATCTTTTAAAAATATTAGAGAATTTTATGCTTAAGAATGGATTTATTCTCATTTTAAGCATCTAAAACACAATTTAATTCATAAATAAACATATATCAGAAAATATATTTTTCATTACTTACTTGGGATGTTACAGTGTGGTTTTGAGTTATAATATATTTAGTACTTTTTGTGTTTATATATGCTTCTCCACCCTGTCAGTAAGGGCAACTTACACCCCAAATATTTTGAGCCTTGGGTGGGGGGGGTGGTGTTTTCCCCAAAATTCTGTTGGGAGGATGAATGGATGACTACCCCCTTTGACCCCGCTCTCTTCTATTGGTAGATACTAGTGCTGTTGTATCCTATGGACTACTATAGGTGTAACGTGTATAGGTTGTGATGTCATGAGGATACTTATGTGGTGTATGGGTTGCAATGGCTTGAGGTACAGTACCCAACATATGATACACATTATGCGGGGTGTGGTTGATCTCGGAACCTACCTGGTTACTTTTGGTTTTGAGGATGGTGTGGATCTTATCCCAGGTGTTTTCGGGAAAGCTTTTGGAGTGCATGAGGTGTAGACTGTGGAGCTTATCCCAGGTATATATGGGCAAGCCTTTGGAGAGATATGCACATGAAATATGTTGTTGGGGAAAATTGGAAAACTAGTGGGGAAGTAGTAATGGGGTACACTTGATATCATTTTATATATGATATATTCTTTTTTGTGTTACTTGAAAAGAGTAGCCACGGTGAGGTTGGGAACATATTTTACCTTCTTAGGGGACGAGTTATATCAAATATTGTTTACTGTGCATTAACATGCTTTCGTTACTTTTGCACGAGAGGCTTCAAGGAGGATCCTACTGAATATACTGTTATACTCACCCTATGTATATATAAACTATTTTTAGGTCATTTGGAGCAGGTTGGAGGTCAGGCTGTTTACCACTAGCTTGTGGTTGCAGGAGCTGTTCGGTCTTGTGTTTGTATCTGTCTTTACCTTTATTTTGGGTACTTGTAGATTCCCATTTCAGTTGTAGTACTTTTTTATGACATTACATATTTACATTTGTGTTTCTTTTATATTTTAGTTTTGATTTGGAGTTGGTTGGTGTCTATTATATCTCTCTCTTCCACATGTGTTCTCTTAGAGTGTAATGCCTCACATTTATGTGTTTATTATACCCTCGGTGCTAGTGGCCAACCTAGGGCCTTCTGGAGGCGGGACTCAGGGGTCATTATCTCTCTTTTCACATTGCCAGCCCAGGAAGGGTACACATTGTGGGGAGGGGGTCGTGACAGAGTTGTATCAGAGGTATGGTTGAGAGATAGGATAGAGATTGGAGTTAGGAACATGTGAGGTTTCATGGGTTGGTAGGTCAACGGTGTCATTCCTGTTTATCAAGTGAGGTAAACACTAGAGACTGGTTGAGACATAGGTGTTTAGGCCCCCCTATGATCTGATGTACGACCCTTTATGTTTACAATGGCTACTAAACAGGGTGATACTAGATTCAGAGTAGAGTCCTAGGAAAGGATCATGCATCATTCTTCTTTGTTCATGTGTTTGAATGGGTAGAAATTGGGATAGGTTATCCTAAAACAGATGACAGAAAAAATTTAACTAATTAATGTTGATTCTTCCATATTCTAGGCTTAGGAGCTCTAATTATTTTTTATTTTCAGGTATGGAAGTAGGTCGACGTCCTCATCTGGTATGTGTAGACGATGTCCAGCAGGTTGTTACAGCAGGTCATCGCAGGGTAAAGGTTGATGACGGTGACACTTGGAGGAAGACAGTCCGAGAGTTCCAGCACCAGAGCCAGTAGAAGTTTGAGGGCTCTATTTTAGATGCAGTCACAGAAGACTGGTTAGATGAGTTCAAGAGAGGATTTAGTTCAATCTGTGCTCGGTAGGAGAACTGGGTGTCCTTGGTTGTGACGATTTAGTGTGGAGAAGCGAGGCCGTTGCGGTTGTTGTTCCTCAGGGATCGTTAGGAGTCAGTGATCTCATGGGAGGAGTTCTGAGATAAGTTCATAGTTGAGTTACTTTCATCGACTACGAAGGCATCTAGTTGCGAGGAGCTTCTTACCCTTAGATAGTGGAGGTATACTATTCGAGAGTTTGGAATCCATTTCAGGAACCTTCTACGATATGCTTAGGACCTGTTACCAGATGAGGAGGCCATATTGACAAAATTCGAGGAGTATTTGCGTCCAAAGATCCAGTGCCAGGTCTCCCCATTTATGTTAAAACATATCTTGAGGTGTTGGAGGGGGTAGATGTTTTTGAGAGGTCTTTGGCTAGGACCATATCATCACAAGATGGGAATCAGCATGATTCCTCATGAAGCAATGATGCAGTTTGGGGTTCTCGATTTTCAGGGCCGAAAAGTTTCCGTTCAGCTGGAGGTACGTCTCACCCCTTCACATCTCGTTTCTCCAGAGGCAGAAACTCTCAGGCCTATTCTAGAGATCAAGCACTTTTTTTCTTATGGTGGACATGGTGATCAGCAGTGGGAGGTCCCGACCTTTCAGAGTGGTCATCTTGCACCGACCGCTCCGCTCTAGGTTCCTCCATTGAAGAAATTCCCACCGTTGCAGTAGCAGCAGGTTGCACCAGCATTATATCAGAAGATGGTAGATGGGGTGGGCAGAGGAAAACCCCATTACGCTCCACATCCTCAGAGAGCAGAGCTCGTCTGTGGTGGTGGTTTTCATCATGGTCAGAGAGTCTGTGCAGCAGGTCGTGGTCAGCTTAATTCTTTAGCATTTCCAGCTCCAGATGAGCCAGATGTCATTCGAGGTACCCTTAGATTTTTTCTACCTTGGTGTATTCCTTGTTTGATTCAGGAGTGATGCACCCCTTCATATCACCTACCTTTGTCCATGCCTTAGGACTTAAGGTAGAGAGGATACCAATTCCCTTGGCATTGACTATGCCAGCTGGAGGTCGAGCTGACTTGTTTGATGTATGTAGAGATTGTGAACTAGTGTTGGGGAAACACCGCTCTTGGGGAGATTTCCTATGTTTACGAATACATCCATATGATGTCATCATCGGCATCTATTGGTTGTATTCGGTGCAGGCTTTTGTGGAATGATTTAAAAACAAGGTCATTTTCCTTGGCGTCGATGGATAGAAGGTGGTGTTTATTAGTGAGTGAGATCCTCATATGGGTCATAGGAAAGTTCTATCCTTATCAACCATGGTGGCCGAGTTGATGTTGGGTTCTTTAGAGGTTCAGAAGTTGGCGTTTCCTAGGGTCATATAGGTGTACCCTAATATTTTTTCAGAAGAGGTTGTAGCATTACCCCCTCAACGAGAGATCTAGTTTGGGATCGATGTACAACCAGGAGCGTCTCCGATATGAATGCACCCATATAGAATATCCCCTTATGAGTTATGAGAGCTATGTATACAACTTGATGGTATATTGCAGCATGGATTTGTTCGACAAAGTGCGTCACCGTGGGGTGCACCAGTTCTGTTCGTGAAGAAGGCTGATGGCAGTTTGCGGTTGTGTGTCGATTATCTTTGCCTAAAAAAATTAATAATAAAGAACCGCTATCCTCTTCCACAGATTGATGATTTATTAGATCATCTGAAGGCTGAAATTTGGTTCTCAAAGATCAACTTACTGTCAGGATATCATCATATGTGTGTGAAGGATGAGGATATTCCAATGACTGCTTTTTGTTGTCGTCATGGGCATTATGAGTTCGTTGTAATGCCGTTTGGTGTGAAAAATGCTCCAGCTGTATTCATGGGATTGATTAATGTTGTGTTCCATGTGATTCTGGACATGTTCATTGTAGTTTTCATCGATGACATTCTTATGTACTCTACATCTAAAGAGGAGCATGCAGAGAATCTATGAGCCATTTTGAGAGTTCTTCATCGACATCAGCTGTTTGAGAAGTTTTCTAAGTGTGATTTCTGGGCACGAGAAGTCCGCTTCTTGGGGAATGTTATTTCCCAAGAGCGAGTAGCTGTGGATCCATCAAAGATAGAAGCAGATGCGTCATAGGCATCCCCAAAGACAGTGTCAGAGGTAAGAAGATTCCTTGGTCTTGCAGGTTATTACAGGAGGTTCATGGCCAATTTTTCACGGGTTACTGCCCCTCTAAAAACTTTGACCAAGAAGGATCATGCCTTCGTATGGACTGATCAGTTTCACATAGCTTTCTAGTATCTAAATGTGAAGTTAGTATGTGCTCAAGTCCTTTGTCTTCTAGCCGAGGGAGTTTAGTTTGATGTTTTCTATGATGCTTCATATCTGAGGTTAGGCTTTGTTCTCATGTAGTGTAGGTCAGTTGTTTCTTATGGGTCTGGGCAGTTATGTACCCATGAAAGCAACTATGCCACCCATGATCTTGAGTTGGCAGCCTTGGTGTTTTCTATGAAGTTGTGGAGACATTACCTCATTGGTGAACTATTTGTGGTCTTCACCGACCATAAGAGTTTGAGGTATGTTTTCTCCCAGCGTGACATGAACTTGCTGCATCTTCAGTGGAGGGAGATCCTATAAGAAAATGACTTTGAAATATCGTATACACCTGGAGAAGGGGATGTTGTAGCTGATGCGCTGAGCTGAAAGTCACGTTTTGATGTTGCGCTTGAATCTGGTGATTCTTGAAGATTAATAGAGGAACTGTCAGCTTTGCATGTTGACATTGGGGAAGTTGAGGGAAGAGGATGTCTTTTCCAGATGACGGTGCAGTCATCCCCGATGCAGAGGGTGGAAGTGACCCAATTGGGGGATCATGATATGGAGGTCTGGAGAGACCGAGTATCTTGTGGTGATGCCCCTGATGTTTGGTCGGAGGATGAACAACACAGAGTGTTGTATCATGGAAGGCTTTTTGTTCCCTTGGAGATGCACAAGACTGTCCTCAGAGAGTTCCATGGTTATCCTTTAGTGGTGTATCTTGGTGTTACAAAGATGTACTGATCCTTAAAAATCATGTTTTGGTGGCCTAGGATGAAGCGTGCGGTTGCGGAGTTTGTGCCTCGATGTTTATTCTTCCATAAGGTGAAGGCTGAACACCGTGTTCCTGGAGGTCTTCTCCAACCATTAATGATTCATCAGTGGAAGTGGGAGGACATATCAATGGACTTTGTTACAGGTTTACCTCCAGCTCCGGGTGTAAATGATTCTATTTGGGTGGTAGTGGATAATTTATCAAAATCGGCCCTCTTCATTGGGATCAAGGAGTCGAGCTTAGTGGATGTTTTATCGAGGCAGTAGCTGGAGGATGTGGTTAGACTTCATAGAGTCCCAAGGACAATAATTTCTGATCGAGATCCTCTTTTTACCTCTAGGGTGTGGAAAGGTCTCAAACATGATTTTTGTTCTTAACTATGCCTTAACACTACTTTTCATCCTCAAACAGATGGTCAGACATAGCGAACCATCCAGACTATTGAAGACATGTTGCGATCTTGTGTTCTTGATTTTTTAGGTTCACGGATGAGGCACTTGCCCTTGGTGATATTCACATACAATAATAGTTTTCACTCCACCATTCGTATGCTTCCATTTGAAGCCTTGTATGGTCTGCCGTACCGTTCTCTATTGTGATGGACTGGGGTAAGAGAGTCAGCAATTCTCAGACTAGAACAAGTGAAGAACACAATAGATATGGTTCAGCTGATTCATGAGAGGATGAAGGTAGTGAAATATCCTAAGAAATCCTATGCCGATCAAAGGAGGATACCCTTGGAGTTTAAATATGGGGATCATGTGTTTCTGAAGGTGACTCCCCATCGTGGGTAGCAAAGGTGTGGTTGTGGGAGTAATCATTCTCCCCGCTTTGTTGGGTCTTTCAAGGTGTTAGCTTGTGTTGGAGATATGGCGTATCGAGTAGCCCTTCCTCCTCAGATGAGTTGGATACATGATGTTTTCTACATATCACAGCTACGAGGCTATCTTCATGATGACTCTCACGTCATCGATTGGGGATAGATTGATGTCGATGATGATGCCACCTTTGAGGAGCGACCTGTGGATATCCAAGACAGCAAGGAGAAGGTGTTTAACAGACATTCCATTCCCTTAGTTCGTGTCTTGTGGAGACACGGTGGCATGGAGGAGAGTACATGAGAACATGAGTCACAGATACGTGCTCAATACCCAGAGTTGTTTGATGTTTAACTCTTTTCGTGTATCGTTGTAACTTATGTGGTTGTTGAACTATCATGTTTATGTGATGGAATCCTTTGTTACTTTGGTGGCTTGATCTATTTTGAGTGGTATCTCGTTGGGTGGTTGATCAGACCCTGTTTCATTTTCTCTTTAGATGGGTTTTGGATTCTCGAGGACGAGAATATTTTGAGAGGTATCTGATGTAATGGAACAGACCAGTCTATTCCATTCCATTATGAAAATCTAGTGTCCGACGTGTTCTAGAAGTTCAAGGTGGCTTGGGGTGCATTTGGGTGGACTTTTAATGAAATCTAAAGGGATATGGTCATTGCACGGGAGGCACCCGTTTTGCCTAACCGGTGTGGTCAAACCATGAAAATCTAGTCTTGGATGTAGTGGCTAATGCATGGTTATCGCATGGTATGTCTAACCGTGTGGGCTAATCGTGCGGGGAGGGGTTGTCGAGGTAGAAACTAACACAATGTTAGTGCACAGTTTGTTATACCGTGCGAACTTACCATGCGAGCACTTAAAGTTGTATAATAAAATTGTGGATCTAACTTTATTTTCTTTTAATCACCTTGTTTATCCCCCTAAGAGGCCATTTATCAGGATTAACCTTCCATGGAGGTGGAAGAACCTATCCCAATCATTTTGGAGGCAATCTGGAGGCTTCTCTTCATGAATCGAAGCCGGTTTCTCGAGGTATGTGATCCTTTTTGTTTGGTGTCTTAGATCTACCTAGATCTACTCATCCTCTTCTCTCGGGATCTTAAATCAATTCCCATTATTGGTATATCTAAGTGTGTGTATGTCGTTTATGATGATCGTTGGTCTTGGTTGTGTTAGGAGATGAGATCTAAGGAAGATTCGTGGAGAATCGACCCGGTTTCTTGGGTTCTCATCGACTGTTGTGGTTTCTCTAGAAAACCATTGAGGTAGGGGATTCGTGGCTTCTCTAATTGTTGATGTGTAATCGTAGAGTTGGCATGATTTAGTCCTTTGGATCACAATGGTGTTGACCAAATTAAATAATTGAACTGGATTAAATGAATTGGTGATCGTATATTGTTTCTTTGTACCATGATAATGGTTCGCCTATTGATTTTCTAGATAGTGTGATATATATGCCTTGGTTGTTATCATGTTTTTCATGATGAAATAGATAAGGAACATAAAACCAGAATTAATTGATAATTAATTGTCTAAAGATAAAGAGGCATGTAAATGAATCTGGTCGTTGTTGTTGTAGATGATGTTCAAAATTGATCTTAATCAAATTGATGCTGATGTACTTGATTAACATAGTTGGTTGGTAAAGCTGAAAGTTGTTGGTGCTTGTTGTTTCAGGGCTAGATGCCTTGTTAAAGGGCCAAGATCC
This sequence comes from Viscum album, assembly GCA_963277665.1. Lineage (NCBI taxonomy): Eukaryota > Viridiplantae > Streptophyta > Magnoliopsida > Santalales > Viscaceae > Viscum > Viscum album. Next base: position 924,436,342 of record OY728156.1, read on the forward strand.
CAATTGTTTTGATGTTTTTTTCCTGCTGCTTGTGTTGTGATGTGACATTGGAGGGTTGTTGTGATATCATGTGATGTGATGGGACCCAGGAGGGGTGTTGTGATATGTGGAGGTAGGGAGGCCTTGTGGTTGTGGCGGAGGATGATGCCTAGAGTGGAGAGATGCAACGATTTATGCATGTTGGTGTTGGGGAGGACACTGGTGATGATTGAATGGGATGTATGTGGTTGTTTGATTCTTCGTAATTTGATTGAATGTTTATCTCCTTTAAATTACCCCACTACTCCAGGCACCTGGTGTTGCTTACCCATCTTAGGAAGGAAGCGAAGATGCGCGGGGTATGCCACATGCTTTCTGTGTTTAGCTTCTCGAGGGAGAATGGTCCTACGCTCTTGATATAGGTGGAAAAGACTCGACGGGTAATATATCTACTCACCGTGTTGAGCCCCATTGTTTTTAGTATCATAGGATGCTTTTCTAGAATTCTTGGGAATATGGGAAAGTAATTAATTAATGAATGTTTAAATAAATGATATTAACCTATGGGGTTGGAGTTTGTTGAAACTTAATGATGAGGTTGAGAACTTTTGAAGGGATAGCTGATTTTTTAATGTGATGCTAATGATGTTTAATGGGGTTGTGTTTATGGTTAATTAATGTGCAAAGAATTAATTAACTTAAAGAGGAATTGATTAAAAAGAGAATGAAGTAACCTAATGATGTTCTTTAATTGGTTGTGTTCTTATAGGATACCTATTCCTAGAAGTGGCTTCCTGGAGTCTGAGAGACGTTAGCTGCAGTTGTTTCTAAGACTAGGTTATGCCCGTAGTGTGGTTGTGAGTAATAGTATATTCTTTACTTTTTTGTTTCTATACGCTACTCCACCCTCTCAGTAAGGGAAAATGACACCCCGGGGATTCTGAGCCTTGGGGGATGTTTTCCCTAACATTCCGGTGGGAAGATGAATTGTTGACTACCCCCTTTGACCCCGCTCTCTTCTCTTTGGAGATAATAGATTCATTGCCAGAATAGTTAGTTTTCCACATATATGTGTGTAGAGGGCTGTAATTGTTTGTGGTTATTTCCACACATATATTCTGGATGTATTATCCTATGTACTACTATAGGTGTAACGTTTATAGGCCGTGATGTCTTCAGGATCCTTACATGGTGTATCGGCTGTATTTGCTTGAGGTACAATACCCGACGTATGATACACGTTATGTGGGCTGTGGTGGATCCCGGAACCTACCTAGTTACTTTTGGTTGTGAGGATGGTGTGGAACTTAGCCCAGGTGTTTGCGGGAAAGCCTTTTTGGTGCAAGATGTGAAGATTGTGGAGTTTAGCACAGGTATATACGGGCAAGCCATTGGAGAGAGATGCACATGATGTATGTCGTTGGGGAAAAGCGGAAAACCAGTGGGGAAGTAGTAGCGGGGTACCCTTGATATCCATTTTTATATGATATATTCTTGTATGTGTTAATTGGTGAGAGTAGCCATGGTGAGATTGTGAACATTGTATACCTGCTTAGGGGACGAGTTAGTTCCACTTTTGTTCACTGTGAATTTGCATGCTTTCATTACTTTTTCACGAGAGGATTCAGGGAGGATCCTACTAAGTAGACTGTTATACTCACCCTATGTATATATAAACTGTTCTTCAGGTCACATAGAGAAGGTTGGAGGTCAGGATGATTACTACTAGCTTGTGGATGGAGGAGCTATTCAGGCTTGTGTTTGTTGCTGTCTTTACCTTTCTTTTGGGTACTTGTAGTTTCCCCATTCAGTTAAAGTAATTTTGAATGACATTACATATATACATTTAAGTTTCTTTTATATATAAATTTTGAGATGGATTTGGTTGGTTTATATTCTATCTCTATCTTCCACATATGTTCTCTTAGAGGTTAATGCCTCCCATTTAGGTGTTTATTATACCCTCAGTGCTAGTCGCCAACCTGGGGCCTATTGGAGGCGGGACTCGGTGGTCATTATCTCCTTTTTCACATTGTCATCATAGGATGGGTACACTTTGTGGGGAGGGGTCATGACAATATAAAATTAATATTAATATATTTTTCAAAAAAAAATCTATAAAAATATATAATAGATTCTTAATAACATTGTGAAATCCATTTTCCTTAAAAACATATATAAAAAGCATGAAAATATTTTCCAACACATTATCCATGACAATATATAAAGGATTCATTGAGACCATTCCATAAATAATGGTCCTTAAGATTCCTCAAAATAAACCAAACTATGATTGAAACCCAAATACAAGAAGGATTTGGTAACATAGTCTTCCAAAATAAAAATCATTGTTCTTCTCCAAGCAACATCAACCACACCTGACATCTTATAACAAAAGTAGCTAACCTAAACATATTTTACCCAAGATAGGTTAATCATTTCCATAAGTAACCTAAATTACTATAAGTCCACCTTAAATTCATTGATTCTTCAAAATATAAGTCAACCTTACTTCTCAATGAATATACCGTAGTAATCTATTTACCTCGATCATATAGAGTCCTCAAAATACTGAACCTCCTCCACAATAATAATCATATTTTAATCCCCTAATCATCTCTGTCGTATTAATACGTCAATTGTAGCATTTCCTATCACCTTGGTTGTTGGGACTTGTTCTTCCATTTCCCGCCATTAACTAAGAAAAGAAGATATAAGTAGGGGCTTAAATACATATCCAATAATCATTAAAATAAACATAAAGCATATAAGGATAACGTGTATAAGAAAAGTATACCCTAACTTGTGATCCCCTAGGTTCCCATCTAGGATATCCAAGATCATTTATTCTTATTTTAACCTTTAATTTATTTTATCTTTGTTCCTTTAACAATGGTAAGCTTATGAATTTACCAAAGCATATCCCCCGGGAGTGTCGTAACAAAGATTGCAGCAAGGCCCATTGTCGTGTAGCAGTTCCTGTTCGAGTCTAGCTCAAAGTGGTGTTTTCGGGTTTTACCCCTATGTACATCCGTGCCAGAGCCACCTCTACCTGCTCGTATCCAGATAGAGATGTATTTTCTAGGAAATCCCTTACTCAATACTCACCAAAATACCAGGAAGATTTCCTATATTTAAACTTTTCTATATAGTTATTCCTAGAGTTTTCATATCATAATTTCCACAAATAACTAAACCATCCATTGATACCAACTATAGCATCCCGCCATTTTATAACATAAACATTCATTACATTACACGAAACTGAGGATCTTTAAAGTTTAGTGTCTTACAAACCAGGAACATAAAACATGAAAACATAAAACAGTCTTCTTAAAAACATGAATGGATTCTCCTCATGTTCATCCTAGGTTCATTGCTGCATCTCATAACCTAGGTACATACATCAAAAAAAGGGTGAGCAGAAGGCCCAGTAAGGGAAACATGAGAAACATTTTACATATGAACTTGAGATACTTCAATAAGGTCATGAAAAGAACTCTAAGCCATGAAAATGAAACCATGAGTCATATCATAATAAAAAAAATTCATAACATTAATATGTGGCTACAACATTTAATATTGACAATTATTTCGTTTCACCAATGTCCATCCCCAAGGTGTCGTTAAAAATTACTAAGGTTATTCACTAAGGCATCGTTAAAAATGGTCATCTCTAGAGATTAAGTCTTTACCTAATGCATTGGAGCGCTATCTGGGTGCACACTTGATATTTAATTATTATCATGTGAGCCACATATATCATCATCAATCATTTCATAAACAACTCATATAGCATAAAAGAAATGGGTTTCATTTCATAATCATAACGTTTTAAAAACTGCTTTAAAGACATGATCTTTCTGTCAATTTAAACCCACAGAATGGGAGAGCGGGTTTCATGTATGTAAATCCCAGAATTTAAAATAGAACATTTTGGTATATATGTGAACACCCATATAGAAGGTTTATCTTTGAGTATTCACTTAATAAAATAAAATATCTTTAGAAAAAGAGAGAGACATTTTGAGACTAAAATTCGGCAGCGTAACGGCTATGTTACAAGGATTTTAGAAAACATTGAAAAGAGAGGGGACATGGGTCAAAAATTCATAAATGACCCATAAAACAGTATAGGGACAGAATATAAGGGATTTCAGAACATGGTAATGAAATTTGAAAATATACCATATGAAATGATGAACATGAAAGGAAGACAAAAATAAGATTTCTCTTATGAAAATTCGGCAGCCTAACTGTGTTACATAAACTTCAACCAAAAATGAATTGATGAGATCAAATAGGGTCTCTCATCATATGAACATAAATTATCAGTATGATAAATATAGAGATAATACCCCAAAATAACAAAAAGGAACTTGAAAAAATTGACATGAAAGTAGAACTTCAAAATGAGAAGGGTGAAGAACCACTTAAAAATTCGGCAGCCTAACGGCGCCACTTAAAACTTCAAAATACCGAATTGAAGAGATCAAATGGGGACTTTCATCATATGATCATAAAATATCAGTATGATAAATATAGATATAATACCCCAACATAACAAAAAGTAACTTGAAAGAATTGACATGAAAGTAGAACTTCAAAACGAGAAGGGTGAAGACCACTTAAAAATTCGGCAGCCTAACGGCGCCACATTAAACATCAAAATACTGAATTGAAGAGATAAAATGGTGTCTATAATCATATGATCATAAATTATCCGTATGATAAATATAGAGATAATACCCCAACATAAAAAAAGGAACTTGAAATAATTGACATGAAAGTAGAACTTCAAAACGTGAAGGGTGAAGAACCACTTAAAAATTCGGCAGCCTAACGACGCCACTTAAAACATCAAAATACTGAATTGAAGAGATCAAATGGGGTATCTCATAATATGATCATAAAAGATCATTATGATAAATATAGAGATAATACCCCAACATAATAAAAAGGAACATGAAATACTTTACATGAAAATATATCTTGAAAAATGAGAAGGGAGAAAGAATCTGTTACAAAAAGATCGGCAGCCTAACGATGCCACTTAAAACATCATAAAACGAAGTAATGATAGTAAGAGGGGATCTCTCATTATGTGAAAATGGAAATGGAAGTAATAGGAGTATAATAGAACACCCTTTAACATAAGAACATGGAGCATAAAAGAAATTACATAAAAAGAGATTTCTTGAAAAGAAAGAGAGAGATCAGATCCCTTACCTTAAAACGTAACTTTTCAAACTCAATGGTTATGACATTTAGGGCTTGGGGGAACCTTGGGAAGACTCCATGGGAGGTAATTAGACCAGAAATTCGTTGGGGAAGAGTGGGGTGTCGAATGGATTAGAGGATGACTTGGTATTTATAGGGAAAGTGACGGGACAAGGCATTAATGGCCAAGGGAAACCTCATTGGTGGTTTTGGAAAAACCATGGGCTTTCCCATGTTATTTTCCCATGGTATTGGCCACTTGGGACACCTCATACCTTATCATACTATTCATAAGTAGACAATATTGATTATATACTTAATACATCTTTTAATGATGTCATTAAACACCTATAACTTAAAAACTGTATTTTCAATATTTATCGAAAATTCAACTTTCTCAGAATAATCCCAAAATTTCACCTAAACCAAATATCAATACTCTGATTTCAAAATTGAACTCCATTTTATAAAAATTATTTTATAAATATTTTTAATTTATTTTTTAAATAAATACACTATTCAACAAAAATTCATTTGTTCAGAAAAAATCCCAAAAATTATTATAACATGATATCGGTGCTCTAAGTTCAAAAATGAAATCCATTTTATAAAAATAATTTTTTTAAATTTTTTTAATTTAATTTTTAAATAAAAAACAATATTCACTCGAAAAAACTAATACTTGAATAATATTTTATGAAACTGTTATTTAACCATTTTATTGAATCACATTACTTAATCAAGGTGCCTAGATTATATTAATACTTTATTTAAGTGAGATTACTAATCCATTTGGAAACATTACTAATCCTAATCATAAAATAACTATTCATAATTTACTATTCATCAAAAATTAAGTTTGATCTTATTGGACTCTAAATTTTTTACTGAACATAATTGTAGAAGACCATTTTTTGAAAATCATTACACATTTTTAATTATTTAAGGATTACATAAACATTTTTAAAATATCCTTTTTCTAAAATTCATCAAAAATATGCATACTATATTTATACGGTCATTGGAAAAGTCATAAACATCATTATAGGAGGAAATGCCAATTTTTATTTGAAACAAAGGGTTACATAAGGCAGTTAATGTCTCCTTACGTAGCCCCTTATCACACCCGCATAGGACCTAAGTGTAATATATGCTAAGGTGAGAGAATCTGAGGGAGGCTCAGCCAACATAGCACGAGTAGTAATTTCTATCAGATTGAACTTCTTGCAAAAGAGATTTCGTTCTAGCTTCACACGATGAAGTTCAGCTTGGGTTTGGTCCAGAGCAAAGCCCAGTGGTGCTACCTCCTTCCCATGTTCTGTTAGATGGGCTTAGATCGGTCCAAGACTACTGGGTGAGTCCATTGTATCTTCTTTCTATAATAATTAACCAAGATTACTTGTATTTAGAGACAATAATCAAAACATTTAGTTTCCAGGGGTCATATTGACCAATTGTCATATAACAGTCAAAACCCAATGGTCTCATTTTAATTATACTCATGTTATTAAATGAAACATTTTTGTTGAGTATAAAAATAAAATAACACATAAAATTAGGAAACAAGATTTATTCAAAATTTCGGGTCGTTACATAGCATATATCTCTTCCCTCAAAGATGAAACTGGTGCATAATGTTTCCCATGTGTCATATTTGAGGAGATGCGGGCATGATCCATCACACGTTATCGACCTGGGAATGATGAAAAATGGTAATGGGGTGACTTTTACAGAGATCTTGTTGGAGATAGAGGATTGAAAAGAGTGTTTCCATTATGTACAGTAGATCCCTTTGGTGCGAGAATGGTGGAAGCATGATGACCTCCAGGGGAGCACAAGAGAGCGGGAGGCACATATTCATGTTCAATACCCTCTTTTTTTGTTTTTCCATTGTTTATGATTTTTGGGACGTAATGCTCTAAGATGGGGAGATTATAATGTCCTAGAATTTCCATATAATTTTATTTTAAATAGAATTATTTAAAGAATGAGAAATCTAATGGTGCACGATTCTGAGGCTCGGAGTGTCCGGAATGATCCATCGATGTTATGTTAAGATTTTATTAGCATCCGTAAGTAGTTTTCCTAAAAATGTGTAATAACTCTTATAAGTTAGCTTGTATTATAAATATGAGGGCACCGTTGCGTTCAAGTTTGCGTGTTTACCTTTGGTGTGACTTATGTTTTGTCGGCATATGTTTCCAATGAGAAATCCAGAAAATTGAATAACTTAAAATAAAATAAATATATAATGTTATTTTATTTATCAAATGCTTATAACAGAAAAATGGTTACTCAGATTAAAAATCTATGTGCAGCGATGAACTTGTGAGGGTATTATTTCTTTAGTCCAATAAAAACATTGGTTGGCACACGCCACATGTGAATGTCAGTTTCTTGCCATAAATATAATTATTAAGTTTCATTTATTTTAATTTTAAGTCCATATCTTCAAAATAAGAACATAGATTGAAAATCCAAGACTACTGTTGAGTTATTTGGGACATGTTCTCATAAGGATAAGCCAAACACCGAGTGGCATGGGTCGAGGGTGAATGTTATAAATATATTGAAATTTTTTAACATAGGTTAATTAAACGCACGTGCGACATTTTAAAAGATTTGAAATGGTTCTCGGATTATTAATCCTATAGAACCATTGATTCCACAATTCATATATTCTCTTATGGGAGACATTACATTAGTCGTAGTAGTTCTGGAGAAAAAGATACGTTTTGTGTCTTTTCAAAAGATATAAAATAAATTTTTTTAATTTCCATTTTTATCCCCCAATGGACAAGCGGATTGAGGGAACCATATTATGCCAAGACAATAAATAGAATAACCAATCAATCATAAGTAATGACATCACTGGGAAATTAGAAAGCTATTAAATTAATGAGCCCCCATTAATTCCCTACATCGTTACTTACCCTCCCCCTTTACTCATTTATATAGAGCATGGGAAGGGTTATCGGCCCAACGCGGTCGGGCTACCACCTCGCTGGTTCGACCCTTCACGTATGGGCCTCCCCTTCATGGTATGCATCCTTCATAGTCAGACTTCCCTTTTCAGGCTATGCCTCATGCAGTCTGGTCACCCCTTTTTGGGCCTCCCTTTTACGGGACGCCCTATACGGGTCGGGTCACTGCATTTGCGGGCTGGGTTGTCCATTGCGGGCCTCCCCCTTGCAGGTCAGCCCGAGACTCACCCCATCTGGACATACCCACCGCAACCCAGCCATGACGGTGTTGGACCAAGTCTATCAGATCTGGTCGGATCGAACGTTGTCCCAAATGAGATTAAGAACATTTTAAATGCCATATCTTGAGAACCAGAAGTTTGTTGGATGAACCATCAGCGGTGTTGGGCTCCTTGTATCATGACGGTACTTTTAGTATACTTCACGTAATTTTTACAGAAAATAGGAGTATGTCCAGGTGCGATCGAACATAAATCTAACTGGGCCCTTAGAGCTAAAACGCTTATAACTCACAAACCGGGTGTCCGATTGACTTAACATCTGTCGAGTTGAAACCCTTATGACATGGTGGTACTTTGGATTACACCATTTTAGATCATAATGTATTTTGAGGTACGAGCGATATATTGTGTTAAAATTCTACAGAACTCGAGTGCACCGGGTGCGTGGAATGCAGTAGCTGGATGTGAGGCAGAGGTTGGAGACAGATCATACATTGGTCAACGCTGAAAGTTCTTATGTGGGTCATCACAAACTGATCATGTGTGGGTTGGATCTTATGTGGGTTATTACTAAATAATCATGTGTGGGTCATTATTGGGGTTAGTACATATTGACTCTACATGGTTCAGATCCAGTGAGGATCATTGCGGTGGTTAGTATCTATAGATCCCTTGTCGGTCAGACTCCACATAGTCTGAAGAAATTCCTCTTGACATAATTAGATGATCTATCTTACTGAATAATCATCGATAATTCTATACTTCACTAAAATCCTGGATTGACCGGAGAGTCTATTTGAACTAAGTCTTTCACCTATGTTCAAATTGTATATTCAGAGTGATATCTTAGTGGTGATACATGTGTGGTTCTTCTACCTTTGTGGTGATATCATCATAGTGATACCTATGGGGTACTTTTACATTCATGGTGATATTTTTGGGTTGTTAACTATGTGGTACTTTTACAGTCATGTTTATATCTACGATGTGTTACCTATGTGGTACTTTTACATTCGTGGTGATACATTCGTGGTGTTACCATTGTGTTATTCTTCCCTCATGTATGAGTTGAGTATATCATGAAAACAGGGTTATATGGATGAGCATATACCTATGTATAGTTATTGACTAAATTGTTCTTTGTGAATGAGCCTTGATTTGTGGTTTTTTCATTCATGGAACTTTAGGATACAAATGTTGTATCATGGTCCCTACTGAGTATTGTTATACCCGCCCATGCACGGGAATTGCCTACATCTTGTTGTGTCTTGTGCAGACGGCGAACAAAATTGATCGAGATTTGATGGAGCTGGGCCTAGGCGGTATGTCGAAGATACGGACAGACATGGAGTTCTATGGAGTCGATCAATACATACCCTTTAGGTAGGATCCTCAGAGGATGACCTTTCCTTTTTTCAGTTGTATTGTACATTTTAGTTGTACTTTTACTTTTAAATATGGTCTTGTATTCCATCCCCTGTACTTTCAACACAGATTTTTCAATATTAGTATACTTCATGGTTGCATCTTATTGCATTCTACTCTTTATATTTTTACAAGTTTAAAATCAATACATTCTCGTTTTAGGGATACAACATTCCAGTGCTAGTCGCCAGTCCCTGTACATTAGAATGTTGTCATGGGGTAGTCATGACATGGACCCCATGGGATGGGTTGTGACAATATAAATAATAAATTATTTTTATTCTAAATATAGAATCCATTTTCTAAAAATAAATTCCCATAAATAGAAAATTTTATTTTAGGAATATTCTTGCAGAAAATAGGAGAAATCTAGCCTTTATAATAAAATGATCATAGGATTACAATTATTGGATTTAGAAATTAAATATCACCATTTTTAAAATGAAATAATTTGGATGAATTGATAAAAAATTTACATTCAAACTAATTAAAAATATAATCAAATATAATAAATTATATGGATGAAAATGAAAATTTAAATTATAAATAAGTAATGTTCACTAATCATCAAAAAATAAACACTTCAGTATAATCCCTAAATTAATCATACTATTATTTTAATTTTATTATTTATTTATAAATATCTCAAACAATATTACATATTCAATAAAAATTAATTTTAAATTATGTATGAAATGTGTGACTAAACAGTATTTTTGAATACTAATTTTTTTAAAAGAAACTGAATCCATTACTAAGAAATATAGAACCAATAATAAATTGTGAACATTATATTATCATATGATATTTAATCTTTTTCCTACCCTTTATTCCATCAATAATGTGATAGATATCTTATTAAATAATATTATTAATAGTATATTTTAGTTCAATTAAACAAGGTCATATATATAATATAAGATATCAGAGAAACTCATTAATGCATGTACCACTCGGTAAAATTAGTGTTGTATGTAAATAAATTTTATAAGAGGTTGTATATACATAGAAATAAATATATAATAATATATCACGGTCTTATATTTTTATCAATTCATGGTGTTGCATATCAGAAACTCTATATAAGATAATGTTATTATTTCTTAATTTTTAGTCAGTACATTCTCCACAGCTTAAATAAATTGTATCCTCATAATTTAAAATTTATCTAGGTAATTGATGGATTGAAATTTTAATTTATTTTAAACTCACTAAATAAATATATTTAATAAATAATCCCCTTAATAAGATTGAAAAAGGATGTACATGGTTATATGTAAAATAACATAACCATGTTTCTATATAGTTGAACTTTGGTGGGAAATAAAGATGTGGAAATTGAAGAAAATAAATAATAATTTTAGAGAGTAATTAAAGTCATAAATCAAAAAATGAATGATTAACATAATGTTAAGTTCCTATTAACCATTATTCAGTGGTGATTTAAATAACCATTAGAGTCACTTTGTATGAAGGCATTCGTGTAATATTTTCATTTAATTTATTTTTCATAGAGTTGAGGTACTATTTTACTCTCTATGAAAATAAATAGATATATTGACGTGAAATTTTAGTATTTCATCATAATAATTTCATCCTTTTGTTTGGTTTTAATCAATTTCCAATTTATAGATTTATTCTATGAAATAAATAAACAAATTTTTTTATTCCATCGGGAACAAAAATTCACATTTAACATTTCATAAGATCCATAAAAGAATAGTATTTATTTCCAACTATCTATAACTATTTTTAGAAATCAATATCTCCATATTATGATATCAAATAAAATAAATTAATATATAATAATCTAAATTAACACTAATAGTTCTTCATTAATATTTAATAATCAAATAGTCCAACTAAAAACTATGGAATATTAACCAGAAAATCACATAGGCCAGTGGTATTCAATAAATACTTATCATCCTTATGTCATATAATCACGACCCAAGTATTTATTGGATTCAACTTTTTTTCACTCATCGTGTGGGTTATTTGTTTTCTAGAACCATATTAATATAATTCCTACAACAGTATTCGAAAAATTTTATGGATGTCCTTGAAAGAAAATTATTCATTAGAGAAACATTTTATTATAGTTTTTGATAAAAAAATATTTCTGACAATTTAGAATAACCATCTATTGATAATATTAAACATTAATTAATGATCATATTAACCATAAAATCTATCAACTCGTTTAACATAAGTCTATAAAAACTCAATGCATTTTTTCTAAACTGAATTTTCTACTAAAACGTATACTTTTTTATATTTCTCAAAAATTAATATATATATATATATATATAGAATAATATCATGTAAAATCTAAAAAGTATTTCAATTAAATTAATCATAAAATTAACCTTACACTCATAATATATATTGGTGTCAATAAATAATAATTAATTTTGGAATATAGGATTTTAAAATTTAATGAAAACATTAATGGTTTTTATATTCATATACAAGAATACAATTAGTAAAAATTATTCTATAATAAAATTTTGTAGTCCTAATATATACATGAACTATTTAATTTAAATTTTGGACCTTCCATGGTGCAGGTTTTGATATGTATAATAGGTAATCAAATCAGATAATTTCCATGTTCTCCAAATTTATTCTTAGTAACTATAATCATATACTTAAAATGAGAATTATTTCCTTCCATATTTTTCTTCTTTCATCCTTATCAATTCAATGAAATATGAACTTCCATTCCACATGAAACAATTGTCATAATATATTTAAACAATGACCTAGTTTTATCCATCCACATTCATGAAATTAATGAGATCATGATATTAATCATTATTTGTCTCTATTACATGATCTCATTGAAAGAATCACCCATATCATCATTAGTGTGTTTAAGAGTTATTTAATGTATATTATTTTGATACTATTTCCAAATAACCTCTTAGGAATAATACTTACATCTACCTGTCGTATCCTCAGCTCATTAGTTTTCTCATATTCACCATAGTTTTATTCTTGTTCAATGATAATAGAATTCATTTGAGTTATATCCATTTCCTAAAACACAAAATCACAGTGTTGTTAACAAATAATCACAGTTGAAAAATCATATATTCATTTATACGATGTTTAAATTATATACCTCTATTTTTAATCAATGATACCTTATTTTTAGCCTAGGTCATTAATTTGAGTCATCTATTTATGTCCTTTAAAAATAATTTTCTATGAAAAATTTATTTATCATAAGCCTATAACACCTTAATATCAAACCAAGGGCATAGTAAGGCCTAATTTATTACACTAGGTGGTGATCGAGTCAAGTATAATATTTCATTTTTAGACTTATAACCCTTTTTTACTTTTTTTTCTTGATCTAAGTCCACTTGTAGTATCTAGAATTTTTTTAGGAAAAACCACATCATATCATCAAATAAAAAAAATTTAGGATTCCCCTTTACTTATCTTAAAAGATTATCATATTTTTATGTCCCTTAATATATGTAATCCCAAATAATGTTCACTTGGATTCTATAAAACCACCGATGATAAAAAATGTAGAGACCCTAAAATTGTATCCCATGTTGGGTTCCAACATAAATACATTGGAATATGATAAATTGAATCAAATACTAAATGACCTATTATCTTAGTATTGGTGCTAAACTAGCTGCATACTTGATTCCATAATTTAAATTGAATAAAACAGTTAAAACATATATTATTTCATGAATATCATTATTCAAGGTAATTTCCCGAACCTCTCCGGCCCATTCCATTGTCAAAAATAAGGTCACAAAGTGTTCTAGAGGGTAAAATGGACTTTTCCCAGACTTTTCAGAATTTTGAAACTACACACTGTGTAGTATGAGTACAAGTCATGTACCCCCTCGCCGGGTATACCCCGTGTTCAAGGCCGTGTCCTTGTTGTGTGATATAAATGGGTACACACCATGTACCCAATACTACACGTCGTGTAGTACCTCCCCACATATGCGTTACCCTCAAGCCGTGTGTTGACCAGTAAATGGACGCGTGCCGCGTTGAAGGTCGTGTTGGAAGCCGCGTGGTGACCGCGTGAAATAGCCAACTACACATTGTTTACCATAAAGTACATGCCATGTACTTTTTTTCTCTCCTATAAAAGGAGGGGTCCCCTCTTACTTTTCAAATCACTCCTCTCCTCCCCATTCATCTGAGTAGACCTCTCCCAAGAGACTCGAAGGCTCCTTTTCTTCCATAACATCTTCATCCAAGCTCTGATTTATGATCCGTCAGTGGCCATGGGATCATAACGACGAGGAGAATGTAATGTGGGATCATGTCTGTCAGGTAATCGCTCTAGAGGGATGGTCAAGAGACAGCCGATATCAGATGCTTTTCCATAGAAGGTTGTTTGTTCCGGAGGATATGCATGAGGGAGTTCTCCATGAGTTCCATAGCTTATCCTTGGCGGTACATCCAGGAGTTCCAAAAATGTACCGAGGCCTGAGGGAACAGTTTTGGTTGCCCGAGGTGAAATGGGTTGTGGCAGATTTTGTGGCTAAATGCCTATTGTGTCAGCAAGTGAAGGCTGAACACTGTGTTCCTAGTGGTTTGTTGGATCCTTTAGTAGTCCCCAAGTGGAAGTGGGATGACATCACAATGGACATCGTCACAGGACTACCCAGAGCTCAGGGTGGTTATGATGCAATCTGGGTAGTGGTGGATCGACTGACAAAATCTGCTCACTTTTTAGCAATTAAGGAGTTGGGCCCACTGAGTACCTTAGCACAGAGGTACGTAGATGAGGTGGTGCGTTTGCACGGAGATCAAAAGACTATCATCTATGATCAGGATAATTGGTTTACCTCACGAGTTTGGAGGGGGTTGCATCATGCTTTTGGCACCCAGTTATGCCTTATCACTGCTGTCCACCCCCAGACCGATGGGCAGACAGATTGGGCTATCTAAAAGTTAGAGGAAATGCTACGAGCATGCGTTCTTTATTTCAAAGGATCATGGGTATGACACTTTACATTAGTAGAGTTTGCCTACAACAACAGATTCCACTCTAATATTGGCATGGCACTATTTGAGGATTTGTATGGAAGGCCATGTCGTTCACCCATTTGTTGTGCGGAGGTTGGTGAGACAGGTTCTCTTGGGCCAGAGATAGTGCAGAGCACCGCAGAGAGAGTCCAGCTTATACGTGAGAGGATGAAAGCGGCTCAAAACTAATATAAGTATTATGCAGATTGTTGGAGGAGGCATTTAGAGTTTGAGGTGGGATACCATGTTGTATTGAAGGTTTCCCCTCGACAGGGGCATTGGAGGTTTAGGAAAGGGGGAAAGATCTCACCTAGGTTCATCGGACTTTTTGAAGTGCTAAGGCGAGTCGGAAATGTGGCATATCAACAAGTGCTTCCACCTTAGTTGGATAAGGTTCATGACGTCTTCCACGTCTTCCAGCTACGTCGATACTTACACGAAGAATCACACATTATCAACTGGAGAGAGTTAGATATTGGAGATGACGTGACCTTAGAGGAACGTCCAGTCAGAATCAAGGATCGTAAAGAGAAGGTGATCAGTGGATGAACCATTACCTTGGTTTGTGTGTTGTGGAGGCATAGAAGTCTCGAGGAGAGCACTGGGGAGTGGGAGGCCCAAATGTACGCTCAGTACCCAGAGTTGTTTTAACTTGTGTTTTTTCCTTGTTCTTCAGAGCTTTGTGTTGATGTTATACTATGTGCCTTTGATATATGGAATTCTTGTCTTGTCAGTTGTGAGACCATTTGTTTCCTTATTCTCTGGAAGTGTGTAGCATGTCCGGATGTGTGGGAAAAAGGGGAAAAACTGATCCTTCATCGAGATGCATTAATGCGGATGCGATTGAACCTGTGCGGGCGATTAATTTCCGCCTAAATCAGATAATATCTCGACATAGGATATGTAATTTCCCCAAATCACATGTTTGAGCAGGGTGTTGGTTGTGTTATGTTGGGGGTAGTGCAAGTTGAAAAAAAAACCCAAATGTATGAAAGCGGGAAGACCGAATTCTTAATCGAGACTTATTAATGAGGATGCGATTAAACTCATGCATGAGAGTTAGTGCCGCCTAAAGTTGATAATAACTCGACATAGGAGAGGTAATTCCTAACACCTATGATTAGGGTTGTTAGTTGGGTTCCTGTTATAACGAGAACCCGAAGAGGTATCTTGTTGGGTTCCTCTGGGTTGGTTTTTGAATTCTCAGGGATGAGAATGTTTTAATAGGTATCTGATGTAATGGGCCGGACCTCTCCATCCCATTCCTTTTTCAAAAAGAAGGTCAATAAGTGTTCTGGCATGTAAAATGTACTTTTCCCACACTTTTCAGAATTTTGAAACTACATGTCGTGTAGTGTGAGTACACGCCCTGTACCACCTCGCCGGGTATACCCCGTGTTCAAGGTCGTGTCCTTGTCGTGTAAAATAAATGGGTACACGCCGTTACCCAATACTACACGTTGTGTATTCCCTCCCCATGTATGTGTTAGCCTCAAGCCATGTGTTGACTAGTCAACGTCTGTGTGCTGCATTGAAGGCGGTTATAGAAGCCATGTGGTGACTGTGTGAAATAGCCAAGTACACGTTGTGTACCATAAAGTACACGCTGTGTACTTTTGTTTTTCTCTCTTATAAAAGGAGGGGTCCCATGTAATGTCTTGGACCTCTCCAGCCTATTCCTTTTTCAAAAAGAAGGTCACGAAGTGTTCTGGAGGGTAAAATGGACTTTTCCCACACGTTTCAGAATTTTGAAACTACACGCCATGTTGTGTGAGTACACATCATGTACCCCCTCACCAGGTATACCCCGTGTTCAAGACCGTGTACTTACCGTGTGAAATAAATGGGTACACTCCATGCACCCAATTCTACACGTCGTATAGTCCCTCCCCGCGTATGTGTTACCATCAAGCAGTGCATTGACCAGTCAACGGCTGCATTCCGCGTTGAAGGTCGTGTTGGAATCCGTGTGGTGACAGTGTGAAATAGCCAAGTGCATTCCATGTACTATAAAGTACACACCGTGTAATTTTGTTTTTCTCACCTATAAAAGGATGAGTCCCCTCCTCCTTTTCAACTCACTCCTCTCCTCCCCATTCCTCTGAGCAGAGATCTCCCAAGAAACTCGAAGGCTCGTTTTCTTCCATAACTTATTTGTCTGAGCTCTGATTTACAATCCGTCAGCAGCCACGAGATCGTAACGAAGAGGAGAAACTTCTGATCTTGGATCTTTTGTCTTTCCTTTGGCATTTCCTTTCCAACATCCATCTGAGGAGGTTTTTCTGGGACTCGACAGAAGTGACGGACGCCGACAGACATCTTATAAAGTCGATCCGTGGAAGCGTTGTGATAAGAACCTATTAAGGCAGGGATCTTACCTTCGTCTATCTCAATTGTGCATCATGCGGGGTGGGTATCCTTTTGTTTTCATGAGAAATAGTTGAACCAATAAATAAAGATAATAGCTGGTTAAAGAACAGGGATACGAAGTTTGCGAATGGAGTTACATTATTTATATCATGTGATATTATGTTGTGAATTTAATTGGGTTCTGCCTACAGAAAATAATTGTCGTTGGAGGCATTTTCTTGAAAAATTAAATGTTGCCCAATCCTTCTAGACCATTTTGTGGGTGGAAACATTGTGGAATGTAGAAATTGGTTAATCACGTAATGTTGGCTGATTAAAATCTGGAACCCTTGTGTGATCCCCCCGGTTGAACAAAAATGGAATAATGAACATGTGGGCCATGGATTGGTTACATGGTGTGTGAAAGGGGGGGGGTGAATCCTGGGTTGTTACAAATAGAACAGGAATCAGGGCTACAGTAAATGATGTTAAAGGGGCGATCATGTGGAACGAACCATGTTTTGTGTGTTGTCGTGTATCAGGTAAACAGTGGGGCTGTGGTTGGATTTATGTATGGGTTCTGGTGTGATTGTGGTTATGGTGGTTGGTAGGGGGCTGTAGGTATGGGTTTTAATGTGAACGGACAATGGGGTTGGTTGGATAATAAGAATAACTTTTTTTTGTTTCTTGTGTTTTCTAACGTGATTTTTGGAAGGGAGGGATATGTTTCACGAACAATTGATATGGTTGTTTCCGGTTAGTTTCCTAGTAGATAAGGAACAAAATAAACTAATTATGCTGAAACGTGATAACCTAAATGGGGTTGGGGTTGATTGTTGTATGCATGCTTCTTAGTAGCAGTGCCGAGGCATGTGCTCAATTTCTCTGTTTAGAAGCCATAGGTTGGGCTGTGTGTTTGGTATACATATATGTATCTATATCTATTGTGTTTTATCTCACCCCACCCATGTTGAGCACTTAGTGCCGAACACTCCTATTTCATGGGAGAGGGTGTATTCCACTTAGTTACAAGCTCTTTCATGCTTTTTATTCCATAAGCTATGATGGCTTGAGGAGACCATATACCTAAGACCCTTCATGTAGGTTTCGATTGGGGCGGTTTTAGCTCAACACTCTTTGGGTAGGTTTTATAGTTTCCCAAGAATCTTCAAGATTAGGCCCATGTGTGTGCGGGTGGGATAAGTGGTTGTGAGGTCCAGGAGTGTGGGTGGGATATGTGGTTATGAGGCCCAGGTGTGTACGGGTAGGATACATTGTTGTGAGTCCCAGGTGTGTGCGGGCTCGAAACGTGGTTGTGAGGCCCAGGTGTGTGCATGTGGGGAGAGTGTGGCAGTGTCAGAACGTTCGTCATTAAGAAGAGCATCTAACTAAAGGGAAAAGGAGAAGGGTACCCAATACTCTTGTTCTTATATACTACTACCTATTTTGATTGTGTTTTTTGTGAGTGTGGCTAGTGAGGCTGGGTGGATATATTTCCTTGTTAGGTTTCTTCTGTTGTTATCACGGGACATTAGGATGTATTCCCACTTGTGCAGGAGAGCTTTAGGTTTCCCTACTGATTATACTTGTATGCTCACCCTATGTTAACATTCAGGTTTCCAAGAGGACTTCCAGGGCCGTGCGGGACCCTACTAGTCGGACAGTTGGAGTTTTTGCAGTTTGTGTACTCTTGTTTTCTTTTGGTATTGTACTTTGTGCTTTCTTGTACTTTTGCACGTTTTTATAAAAAAAATTAAACATGCATGTGGGCTTGGTTTGGGTTTATTTCTATACACTTGTTCTTTTCCTTTTTGTGGGTTGACTTGTCCTATTTCCCGATCTTAAAAAATAAAAAGGGTAATGCCTCCCATATTTGGGAAAACTCATACCCTTGGTGCTAGTCGCCACCCTGTGGCCTACTAAAGGTGGGACTCGGGGGGTCATTATCTCCCTTTCACCATTTCCAGCTCAGGAGGGGCATCGTTGGTGGGAGGGGGTCATGAAAGAATGGTATTAAAGCAGATGGTTGAGATATTGGATGGAGTCTAGAGTTAGCCATAGTGAGGATTTCCTGGGATGGTAGGGCAACAATGTTGGTTAATCTTCGTGCGTGACATAGGACAGGGAGGACCAGCTATGACATGGGATTTTAGGGCCACCCGGGATCCGATGTAAGGACTCTGAGCCTACCGAACGACCAAGTGAGACTACATTGATTTCAGGGTAGATACCCTAGGGAAGGTACATGCATCATCATGACTGTGTTTTACATAATTTGGGTGTTCTGAGAATGAAATTGAAAAATATGATAAAATAAAACCTCGAGAAAATTTCCTTGCTACATGGGATTAGGCCATCATTGATTGCCGTACATCATTGGCACCTTGATGTCATCCCCGGGTGGCTCAGACGGCCGAGGCCCAGCAGATTCACGTGGTCGATCAGCTGAGGATTGACCGAGAGGATGAAGATAGCCAGTCGCAGAAGACTCTCGGTTCTTTCCAAATAAAAACCCTTAAGAAGTATGAGGGTAGTACATCGGATATGGAGACGGAGGGGTGGCTAGAGGATCTAGGGATCGCTTTTACATGGATCTGTGCTCTGAGGGTGTACTGGGTTCTCCTATAAGTCAGTCAGCTAAGAGGGGAAGCGCGATAGTGGTGGACGCTCTACCTCGGAGAGAGGATTGAGGCAGAGGTTCCATGGGCTGACTTTGAGAAGGAATTACGAGATGAATTCCTTTCGTCCA
Organism: Viscum album; assembly: GCA_963277665.1. Classification (NCBI taxonomy): domain Eukaryota; kingdom Viridiplantae; phylum Streptophyta; class Magnoliopsida; order Santalales; family Viscaceae; genus Viscum; species Viscum album. Next base: position 924,456,285 of record OY728156.1, read on the forward strand.
TGATCAAGGTAGAGAATTGGAAGGAGTTACTCCCCCTTCAGTAGGGGAGTATGTGAGTACGAGATTTGGGGATCATGTTCAAGGATCTCCTGCGCTTTACTCCAGATCTCTTTCCGGATGAGGATTCTCGGGCGAGACGTTTAGAAGAGGGGATTCGTCCATTGCTCCAGTATACTGTCACCCCCTTCACCCTTCCGATGTACATGGAAGTACAGAAGAAGGAAGAGGTTTTAGAGAGGATTCACTCACATGGAGATGTACCCCATGAGAGGATCCTTCCTAGTTCATGAAAGGGGAATGTAGTCAGTAGCAGGTCTCCAGTGACGGGACCTTTCCGGTTCAGCCCAGTGGGGAGTAAGACCCAGTAGTTTCAGTTCATATCTTCAGGTCCTCATCCCTTTTTCACGGTCCTAGGACCAAAGTGTTTTTCTTGTGGAGGTCTCAGGCACATTCAGAGTCGGTGCCCGACCCGAGCTCTGTACGGTGGAGGTGGGAAAGTTTAGTGCCCACCTCAGTCGCACCAGTTGCCGGAGAGGCCCTTCCAGCAGCAGCAGGACCATGATCCTCCGAGGCCAGACTTTGCGGGAGGGGGTAGACCTCAGGGTGATCCTCAGGGACCTCGACCAGGACGTGGTCAGGGAGTTGGATGACATCAGAGAGGCATAGGAGCTGGGCATGGACAGTTTCACGCAGCGGAGTTGATAGCTCCAGCCGGACGAGAGGTGGTGCGAGGTTCAATTTATTCGTTCAACACTCTCGTTTCTACCCTGTTCGATTCGGGAGCTTCACACTCCTTTGTTGCACCTGGTCTAGCCCATGCTTTGGGACTAGGCGTAGAGAGACTTCTCATACCACTAGTGCTGAGTACACCAGTTGGAGGCCAGAACAACATATCTTGTGTTTTTCGGGGATGTGAGCTGACGTTGGGACCACATCGATCAAGTGGGGAACTTATTCTATTACAGATGCAGCCATACAATGTCATCCTAGGTATTGATTGGTTGTTTTATGTTAGTTCTGTTATTGACTTTTTTCGAAAGAGGGTTGTGATCTCCGACGTGGGTGGACATCGTGTAGCTTTTGTTGGCGAGAGGAGCTATCAGGTGGGAAGCCAGCGTGTGGAGCCTCTCCTTTCCTTATTTGGTGGGCTATCAGTGGTTCAGGATGATACAGAGATGATTGATGTCCTAGAGGTTTTTGGGGAATTCCTATGTTTTTTCCAAGGAGGTTGTGACTCTACCACCCTACATGACGTTGAGTTCGAGATAGACTTACAGTCGGGTGCCCGTCCGATTTCGATGGCCCCTTATCAGATGGCACCTTCAGAGATGAAGGAGTTTCAGATTTAGATTGATGATCTGATGGAGAAGTGTTTTTTTACACAGTGTATCGCCATGGGGTCCTCCAGTTTTGTTTGTGAAGACGGCAGATGGTGGTCTCAGGATATGCATATACTACCAAAGGTTTAACCAGGTAATGGTCAAGAACAGTTACCCCTTCCAAGGATAGATGATCTCTTTGACCAACTGATGGGAGAAGGTTGGTTTTCAAATATTGATCTATGATCTAGATATCATCATTAGAGGGTATAGGACAGTTACATCTCGAAGACAGATTTGAGATGCAGGTATGGGAAATTTGAGTTTGTAGTGACGCCGTTTGGAGTTATGAATGCACCAGCTGTGTTCATGGGACTTATGAACTGTGTCTTATAAGAGTTTCTAGACCGGTTCGTCATTGTGTTTATCGATGACATCCTGATCTACTCAAGATTAGAGGAAGTGCACGTTGAGCTTTTTCGGGTAGTCTTGGAAGTCCATCGACACCACCATCGTTATTGGAAATTGTCGAAGTGTATGTTCTTGACGCAAGAAGTACACTTCCTTGGGCACGTGGTGTCTCAACATGGAGTGTCAATGGACCCATCAATGGCGGAGGTAGTTGTTTACTGGGCGGCACCCAAGATCATGGCAGAAGTTCTTAGTTTATGGGATTGGCGGGTTACTATCAGAGGTTCGTTTCAGACTTCTCTCGAGGTTCCGCTCCATTGATAGCTTTGACTAGGAAGAACCAGGTCTTCCAATGGAGCGAGTAGGGCCAGAAAAATTTCACCTACCTGAAGGAAAAGTTGGTCAGTGCTCCCGTACACAGGTTTCCAGAGGAAGGGTTGTTGTATGGGGTGTTTTGTGATGCTTCTATCCATGGTTTGGGGTTCTTGTTGAAGCATATGAAGGGTGTGATCTGTTATGGGTCTAGGCAGTTGCGCCCTCACAAGCTTAGGTATGCCACCCATGACCTAGAGCTTACAACTGTAGTGTTCGAACTGATGTTGTGGTGACATTACCTATTTGGGGAGTGCTATGTGGTCTTCTCATATCACAAGAGTCTGTATCATTTCTCCTCCCAACGTGACCTGAAAATGAGGAAGTGGAAATGGGTTGAGTTCCTCCAAGACTATGAATTCGAGATCACTTACACTAAAGGTAAGGTCAACATTGTGGCTGATGCCCTGAGAAGGAAGTTGCATAAGGAAGTGGTTCGGGAATCAACTGATGCTTGGAAATCTATGGGAGAGTTGGCCGCCTTGCACTTGGATGCAAGGGTAGAAGGTGTTAGAGTTCGTTTGATTAATATGATGGTGCAATCCTCCTTGTTGAAGTATGTAGAAGAGTCTCATTGGGGGGACTCCGAGGAGGAAGTAATGCAGGATCATGTCAGTCCGGGAAATGCTCCCGAAGGATGGTTAGAGGACAACCGAATCAGATGCTTTTCCATGGAAGGTTGTTTGTTCCGGAGGTTATGTGTGAGGGAGTTCTCCATGAGTTCAATAGCTCAGCCTTGGCGGAACATCCAGGAGTTTCAAAAATGTACCAAGGCCTAAGGGAATTGTTTTGCTGGCCCATGGTGGAACAGGTAGTGGCAGAGTTTTTGACTAAATTCCTAGTGTGACAGCAAGTGAAGGTTGAACACTGTGTTCCCAGTGGTTTACTTCATCCTTTAGAAGTCCCCGAGTGGATGTGGGATGACATCTAAATGGACTTCATCATAGTACTACCCAGAGCTAAGGGTGATTATGATGATATCTGGGTAGTGGTGGATCGACTGATGAAATCAGCTCACTTCTTAGAAATTAAGGAGGCGGGCCCAATGAGTACCTTAGCACAGAGGTATATAGACGGGGCGGTGAATTTGAATGGAGTTCCGAAGACTATCATCTCAGATCAGGATACTCGGTTTACCTCATGAATCTGGAGGGGGATGCATCATGATTTTGGCACCTAGCTACGTTTTAGCACTACTGTCCACCCCCAGACCTATGGGAAGATAGATCGGACTATCGATACGTTGGAGGACATGCTGCGATCATATGTTCTGGATTTCAGAGGATCATGGGTACGACAATTGCCTTTAGTAGAGTTTGCCTACAACAACAGCTTCCACTCTACTATTGGCATGGCACCGTTTGAGGATTTGTATGGAAGGCCATGTCATTCACCCATTTGCTGGGCAGAGGATGGTGAGACAGGTGCTCTTGGGACAGAGATAGTGTAGAGGACCATAGAGAAAGTCCAGCTTGTACGTGAGAGGATGAAAGCGGCTCAAGACCAACAGAAGTCTTATGCTGATCGTCGGAGGAGGCCTTTAGAGTTCGAGGTGGGATACCATGTGTTCTTGATGGTTTCGCCTTTAAGGGGGTAGTGGAGGTTTGGGAAAGGGAGAAAACTCTCACCTAGGTTCATCAGACATTTGAGGTGCTGAGGCGAGTCGCCAAGGCGACATATCAGCTAGCCCTGTCACCTTAGTTGGAGAAGGATCATGACATCTTCCACGTCCTCTAGCTACACCGATACTTACACGAAGACTCTCACGTTATCGAATGCGGAGAGTTAGATATGGGAGATGACACGACCATCAAGGAACGACCAATCAGAATCAAGGATCGTAAAGAGAATGTGATCCGTGGACGAACCATTTCCTTGGTTCGTGTGTTGTGGAGGAATGGCAGCCTCGAGGAGAGCACTTCGGAGTGGGAGGCCCAGATGCACGCTCAGTACCCAGATATGTTTTAACTTGTGTTTTTTCCATGGTCTTCTTAGCATTGTTTTGATGTTATACTATGTACCTTTGATATATGGAATTCTTGGCTTGTCAGTTGTGAGACCTTTTCATTTCTTGTTCTCTAGAAGTGTGTTGCATGTCCGGATGTGTGGGAAAAAGGGGAAAACCTAATCCTTAATCGAGATTCATTAATGCGGATACGATTTAACCACTATAGGTGAGTCAGTTCCGCCTAAAGAAGATAATATCCTGACACAGGAGAAGGAATTTCCCCAAACCATGTGTTCGGGTAGTGTGTTGGTTGTGTGGTGTTCGGGGTAGTGCAAGTTGAAAAAAATCATAATGTATGAAATCGAGAAGACCCAATTTTTAATCAAGATGCATTAATGAGGATTCAATTAAACCCGTGCAGGTGAGTCAGTGCCGCCTAAAGCGGATAATATCTTGACATAGGAGAGGGAATTCATAACCCCTTTGATTAGGGTTTTTGGTTGGGTTCCTCTTATAACGATAACCCTAAGAGGTATCTTGTTGGGTTCCTCTGGGTTGGTTTTTGAATTCTCGGCGACGATAATGTTTTAAGAGGAATCTGATGTAATGTTCCGGACCTCTCTGGCTCATTCCTTTGTCAAAAAGAATGTCACGAAGTGTTCTAAAAGGTAAAATTTACTTTTCCCACACTTTTCAGAATTTTGAAACTACATGTCGTGTAGTGTGAGTACACACAGTGTAACCCCACGCCGAGTATACCCCGTGTTCAAGTTCGTGTCCTTGCCATGTGAAATAAATGGGTACAAAAGTGTACCCAATAATACATGTCGTGTAGTCCCTCCCCGTGTATGTGTTACCCTCAAGCAGTGTGTTGACCAGTCAACGGTAGCGTACCGCGTTGAAGGTCGTGTTGGAAGTCGTGTGGTGACCGTGTGAAATAGCCAACTACACGTCGTGTAACATATAGTACACGCCGTTTACTTTTTTTCTTCTCACCTATAATTTGAGGGGTCCCCTCCTCCTTTTCAACTCACTCCTCTCCTTCCTATACCATTGAGCAGAGCTCTCCCAATAGACTCGAAGGCTCATTTTCTTCCATAACTTCTTCGTCTGAGCTCTGATTTACGATCCGTCAGTGGACACAAGATCGTAACGATGAGGTGGAACTTCTGAGCTTGAATCCATTGTCTTTCCTTGGTCCTTTAAATTCCAAATTCCACTTGAGGAGGTTTTTCCGGGACTCGACAGAAGTGACGGACGCCGACAGACGTCTTCTAAAGTCGATCCGGGGGAGCGTTGTGATCAGAACCTGTTGAGGTAGGGATCTTACCTTCGTCTCTCTAAATTGTGCATCATTCGTGTTGGGTATCCTATTGTTTACATGAGAAATGGTTGAACAAATAAATAAAGATAATAAATAGTTAAAGAACGTAGATGGGAAGTTTGTGAATGTAGTTACATTATTTATATCCTATGAAATTATATTGTGAATTAAATAGGATTCTGCCTACTAAAAATCACAGTTGTTGGGGGCCATTTCGTGTGCAATTAAATGTTTCCCTACCTTTATAGACCTTTTTTTGGGTGGAAACTTTGTGGATTTATGAAATTGGTTAATCACACAAAGTTGGATGATTAAAATCTGGAACCCTTGTGTGATCATCCCGGTTGAACAAAAATGGAATAATGAACATGTGGTCATTGGCTTGGTTTCGTGGTTTGTGAAAAGGGGGTGGGTGAATCTTGGTTTGTTACGAATAGAACGGGTAGCAGGGCTGAGGTAAATGATGTTAAAGGGGCAATTATGTGGCATGAACCACGTTTTGTGGTTTGTCGTGGATCATGTGAGCAGCGGGGCTATGGTAGGCTTGATATACATGTTTCAGTGTGATTGTGGTTCTAGTGGTTGGCAGCAGGGTTGCAGTTATGGGTTTAAATGTGAAAAAACAATTGGGTTGGTTGCCTAATAAGAAGGACTTGGTTGTCTTGCTTGTGTTGTCCTAACTTGTTTTGTGGATGGGAGGGATATGTTTCGCAAACGACTGATATGGTTGGTTGCGGTTCGTTTCCCTATAGATAAGGAACTAAATAAACTAATTCTGCTGAAACGTGAAAACCTAAATGGGGTTGGGGTTGTTTGTTGTATGAATGCTTCGTAGTAGTAGTGTCGAGGCACATTCTAAGAATCTCTGTTTAGAAGCCATAAGTGGGGCTGTGTGTTTAGTATACATATTTGTATTTATATCTTTTGTGTTTTATCGCATGCTAACCACGTTGAAAACTTAGTGCCGAACACTCCCATTTCATGGGAGAGTGTGTTCTCCCCTTAGTTACTAGATCCTTCCTGCTACTTCTTCCCTTGGATGTGATGGATTTAGGCGAACTTATACCTAATACCCTTCAGGTAGGTATTGATTGGGGTGGTTTTAGCTCAAGACTCTTTGAGGAGGTTTTACTATTTCCCACGAATGTTTGAGTTGAGGCCCAGGTGTGTGCGGGCGGGATACGTGGCTGTGAAGCCCAGGTGTGTGCGGGCGGGGTACGTGGTTGTGAGGCCCAGGTGTGTATGGGCGGGATACGTGGTTGTGAGGCTGAGGTGTGTGCGGGCTGGGAGAGTGTGGCAGCGTGAGGAAGTTTGCCGTTAGGAAGAGAAGCTAACTAAAGGTAAATGGTGTGGGGTACCCAATACTCTTGTTATTATATACTACTACCTGTTGTGATTGTGTTTTTTGTGAGTGTGATTGGTGAGGTTGGTTTGATAGATTTCCTTGTTAGGTCTCTTCTCTTGTTCTCACGAGACATTAGGATGTCTCCCCACTTGTGCATGGGAACTTTAGGTTTCCCGACTGTGTATACATGTATACTCGCCCTATGTTTACTTTCAGGTTTCTAGGATGACTACCAGGGCCATGCGGGACCCTACTAGTCGGACAATTGGAGTTGTTTCAGTTGTTGTACTCTTGTTTTCTTTTGGTATTTACTTTTATCATTCTTTTACTTGCACCTTTTTATAAAATTTTATAAACATGATTGTGGGATTGGTATCGGTTTATTTCTATACACTTGTTCTTTTACTTTTTGGTGGTTGACTTGTACTATTTCCCGATCTTAAATAATAAAATGGGTAATTCCACACATATTTGTGAAAACTCATCCCTTGATACTATTTTCCACCACGGGACCTACTGTAGGTTGGACTCGGGGGGTCATTATCTCTCTTTCACCATTTCCAGCTCAGGAGGGGCATCTTTGGTGGGAGGGGGTCATGAAATTCCATCTCAAATATTATATCATATCATAGTTTGGAGGCTTCCAAGGTTACAAGGAAATGAAACAAATTTAGGATGACCTCAAAGAGAGAGAAATATTTTTGATAGTGCAATATATTCGATATAAAAAATGATTTACTTTGTGGAATGTTAAATAAAATAATCAAAATGCCATGTATTTAGTAAAATGATAAGGATGTGAATTTAGAGATAATACCAGTGACATTATATCATGGACAATAATAAATGTGGAAATATAAATAATTAAAACCAAAAATTCATTAAATTATTACATAAATATTATAAATAGAAATGGAATAATATATATAAAAACTAAAATAAATAAAAACCCATTCCATTTAATATGTTACTAAGAATGAAATGGATTAGAAGATAATAACATTTTGTAAATATCAGGGATAATAATATTTCAAAATTTAACGATGGAAATTATTATTCATTGGATGTAATGTCTTATGAATATGAAACCACTACCATCAATATCTAATATCCTAATTATTTAAAACTATTGGGAAAATTAATTTCATGTTTTCTAAACTAATTTCATAAAATCATAATAATTATCATCCTGAGACTATCGATTTATTAGGGAGAAATCAATAACTAGGCCCACCCATATCTATATGTTTGAGTAATTCTATTTATATTAAGTAAATGATTTAATTCATGAAAAAATGTTCCCTATCATCAATAATATTTTTTTGTATGGAATATTATTTATTCTATATTTTGAAAATATCCAAAAATTAAATTAAATTTAGAAAACCAAGATTATGGACGACTTATGTTTTTTATATAAACATATCAATGTTAAAGTAAAATAATATTTAGGGTAAATTTAATGATCAAGAGAAATTCAATAATTCTTTTAAAATTTATTTATTATAAAAATAGTTAAATTAATTGAACTCTGATTCTTTACATTTTCAAAATTATAATAAACCATCTAGTAGAATAATAATAATGTAATATATACTACATTATAGCATTTGAAAAATAATATGTGTTTTAATCATTTATGAATAGAAATTTCATACAAATAAATTTAGATAAAATTTTAAAGAAAATACCCTTTAAATTCTGAATTTTTTTAATTGGACTAAATTATCAAAAATTATTTTGAAAATTATTTTCATTGAATATTGTTTTTCAATAATATAGTGAATCAATAAAAAGATTTTATTTTTCAAGAAAAATTAAAATGTTGATCATGACCTACAATATTAAACAAATACTCCATTCATATAGTGGGTAAAAGAAAAAGAATAATTTTTTCAAAATTAAAAGAATATTTATTTCCATTTTACTTTTTAAAATTATAAAAAATGACAAAATATATTTAATAAATCATTATAACATGAATAAATATATATTGGAAAACATTTTAAAAAAACACTATTTTTGATGAAAATAGTTTTGTAGGAAAAGATGGAAATAAAGTATGACATTCTTAAAAACATACTATTAGTTATTTTATGTAAAAAGTTTAAATTATAAAATATATTTAAAATATAATTAATAATATTATAAACAATAAACTGTATTTTATATAATGAAATTTTTAAAAAATTTACATCAAATGAATATTAATTATAATAAATCGTGATTCAAATGTGATTGAGAAATAAAACCTGACAAAAAATATAAAATTATATCGATATTTAGAAAATGAATCGATAATGTGAATATATTTCGAATAAAAATAAATAATTTGTAACAAAAAAAAGTAGATAATGGGAATTATTTAGCCATTTAATCATATAATATTGACTATAATGAACGAGAAACATAACCCAATGGAAAGGATGTGTAATAAATTTCATTACCACTTGATATCTATTATAAAGAATAACATTGTATATAATAATTCAAAGTTAAACGAAAAAACAATTAATTATTATATAATAAACATATTAAATTTTAAAAAATATGTATCTATGCAATTTAATAGAAATTTGGTGCATTACATTACAATATACCTCAATGATGAGAAATTGACACAATGTCCCTTTCCACTTGGGTTATATATAAATAATAACATATTGAAAGAATAAATTTGAATTAAAACATAAAAAATAAGGAATATATATTTTTTAATTTTAAATAAATCAAATATATAATATATAATCACTTTAAAAGTTAATTAATATATAATAATAGATATATCTCGATGGAGTGTAAATTGACTTTAAATTCCTATCCTCAAACTTCTATTTGGTTAAACATTTTTTAACCACCATTATAGTAGTTTTAAATTTTTTTTATCTTATTAAAAAATAATTTTAAAATTTATAATATCATATCTAATCATTCAATATTATAATAATAATATTTCTATTACAATAAGTTGTTATTTTCATTCATTCTTGTGTTATTGTTCGTGTTTTGTCATGTGTATTCCATCATAAATGATCTACTTCCTAAAAATATTATATTATAATATCATATCTATAATAATAATAAATAAATAATTATAATATTCATACATCAATTATTATTTATGAAATAATCATTAAATATTCTTAGGATAAACGGACTATAATTTAATAATGGATATGGTACGTCATTATTACGCATGAATACTATTCTCATTATAAACTTATCATTATAGAAAATTGGTATGTAATATTTTATCCTTACCTAATGATAAATATATCATATACTGAATATTATATCTTCAAATGTACTTATTTATATCATCTATGTGGTTTGATGATTAAATGATTGACACATCACTTTATGATTGTTGTATTCCACACATAATGGAACGATGTTATCATTTTTTTATTGTATCTAAATAAAATTATATATTATCTTATAAAAATGAACAATATTTAATGAATATATTAATTATTTCGTTTCTATAACATATATTCATTAACCTTATCGTTATTATATTCCACGTAGAATGTTAGTTAAATATGGATATCATTGCTTTGTGATGCCATAGGCAGTTGTACAAGTGAGGGATGTTACCATATCCCCTATGAAATGGAATGTAAATTGAATTATATAATAAATTACTCCTTATATTATAATTTTATAAATAACGTATATATACATTATATTGATCATCATAACCATCAATGGGAAGTGGTAATGGATAAATGTATGGCATCAATCCGGGAGGTGGTAGTTCTTAGTAAACATAAATTATGATTTCATAACACATTTGAATTAATTTGAGATGGTTTTATGTCCTGAATGTAAAATAAAAATTTATTATTATATGAATTATACTAATTTTATTAAATCAACATGTCTTAATAATAAGTCAATGAAGTTGATAAAAAAATAAATATTCTCACTAAAGAATCTTACATATTCTTCTAATATTCTCATTAAGATTACACCAAAAAAATTCCATTGATAGAATTTTGCCTAAAATTTTATATATTATTAGAGGAGGAAAATATAAAAGTTATCTTTTATTTTATTTCCTGTATACCTTGATATTTAATGTCTAAATATGTTAGAATAAGGTTGGCCTTTTATATGTTATGTGACAGGTTCACATGTAATTTTTTGAAATGATTAAATCATAACAATGTTTATATCTTGTCACAATACTATAAAATGGGTAAATATAATAAATATGACATATATGGTATATTTATTTCCATAAAATATATTTCAGTCATGTTTTTTTATAATAACCATTATATTTCTATATTTACCAAGGACAACCCATTTTAACCATAACCTTATTATTTACTTTTATCTTCTTTTCATTATTTATTTTGGAAAAAAAATAATTTGAGAATATTATAAATTATAAATTTTTGTTATTTTAAATAAATAATCCATTTTTTCAAATTGAAACCACATATATGGAAATTATTATTTTTATATTATTTTCACAGACATAATGATAAAACATTTTTTAATGGGAAAATGTTCCTATGTATGTTATTATTTTATATCTAAATTCGATGTTAAAATGAATCAAGTAAACCAAATTGGAATAATTAATATAAATGTGTACTAATTTAACTTTAAAATAAATTATTAATAAAAATATTAAAATAAATTAATTACATTAAATGTTATGCTTTCAATTTATGTTAAGTGGTTTTATTAATTTTTAAATAATGATTTTTTAGAAGAATACATAATATGACCCATAATTAATTTTTTTATTCTTAAATAAAATTTTAATTTAATTTTAATGAATATTTTTTATAAATGTTTAAGATAATTATTTTATATTATATGTGTAAGTATGATCTTTAATTTCATTTAATAAAATGTATTTTTTATAGAAATATTTTTTTTGAATGAGATTCATTTAATTATTAGTCTATATATGCCTATTAAACATGTTGAAATTATTTATTTTCATATGTATGTTAATACTATTTATACACTCCATTCCAATATCATGGTTATAACTATCGTATTATCATTATAGTGTTTCTCTGAAAAACATGGTCTTTCTTGTAACACAAGGCATCATTGAAATGTGTTGTTTCAATAAATTAAAGAAAAAATTCAATTTTGTAAATTAAATATATTAATCTTATTGAATTTATTTCAATATAAATATATTATATATACTCAGGGTGTTTTATATTTTCTAGTATATTTGTTGCATTTCAAATAGATTATCGAAAATGATGTTCTTTGATTTGTAAGTTTGGGTTGTTACGTTCTCCCCACCATAAATAAGTTTTCTCCTCATAATTTAAACATTTTATTTGAAATCATGTGTATTATATTTGAAAATTATTTTTTGAAAAAACAACTTCATAAAAATGCATTTTAAAATGTTTTTCTTATGATAGAAAATTGAAGTACAATTGTCAAATTATATAAAAAGTAAATATATTTATATAGTAGAGAAAATTTGTAGAATGCAATGACATGGATGCAAAAGAAATGTGTAATTACTTATAAATTGTTTTTAACCTCATTTATCACATGAATTTAAATGGTCAATGGATGTTTAAGGGCTTCACAACCATGAATCTCTTAAGATTTAATGGACAATTTGATTCATCGATTATAAAATTATTCTGATTTTTTTATTATCATGTTCATAGAGGTTAGGGTTTATTTTAGTGTCGATGATTATATGGTATTTTAAATATATATCATGATTTGTTTCTATTTCAATAGAATATTTTCATCCAATTTTTTTTTGATTAATTTCAAATTTAACCAAATTTATGCAGGAAAAGACTATCCAAAAAATTAGTTAGAATGGTTGAAGCACAAAAAATAACATTTATTCTTTAATAATATCCATATAAGAATAAAAAGACTTTTAAATTATATCAATCTTTTTTCTAAAACAAATATTGTTACCATAAGTTATCCAATACAATACATTAATGTCTAAATATCAAATTTTATACCATTAGTTCTTATTTAATATTTTTGTGTGAAATAGTTTAACGTAAAATAGTGATATATTAACATGGACAATACATAGGCATGTGGTAAGAGCTAAACCATTATCATCATTCACTCATGGGTTAGACCCACATAGTCTTTAATAAATCCTATATTGTTCACCCATCATGTTTGTTTGCTTTTCATTAAACCATGTTAATATAATTCCAATAACATTCACAAAAATCATGATGGGTTTCCCTGAAATAAAATAAACCATAAAATGAAAATTTATCTATTGTTTTTAATAAAATTTTGTTGACAATTTCCATTAACTTTAACTTAATATTATTAAAATACAATTAATTATCTCATTAACCCTAAATGAAATCAAAATATATAAATACATTCCAATAAAATTCAAAAAAAAATTACATCAAATAATACTTCCACTAAAGTACATGTGTTCCAAGAATTACTCCTGAATATCCTTAATCATGACAGACTCCCATCATAAAAAAACTAAAACTAGTGTTTATGTAATTAAACATATTATAATCCTTTATATCATAACACCTGATGGTATCCATAACACAAAGTTAATGAAGAAATATATGATTATCAAATTTAACAAAATCCTTAATTGATTCATAATTTATATTTCAATAATTTATTTTTTAATAAAACAAATATAATATATTTCCCAATTCCAAATAAATAATTCATCCTTTTTTTCAACATAGGTCTTTTCTTATTCTATGGAATAACATTTACCTGAGGGAATCAACAAAATAAATTCCCTATTTATCTACATTTATGATAACAGACTATGTATAGATCATTATAATGGTATTTATTTCCTTCCATTATGGTATTGATTATTGAGTGGATGATTATTTATTTATGTCATTACCTTTGACACATTATGTATTTTGCCTTTCCATGAATACCCATTCATTTGTATCTCTTTAAAAATTCTTGTAATTAATTTAATATATCATTTTTTCACAAATGATCATTTTCACACCCCGATGACACTTCACAAATATTTTATTTATTTTTGAGTTTCTATTCAATATTAATCATTTTCGGGTTTTATTATTATTATTTTTGTTGTTGTTTTTGTTGTTGTTGTTTAAATCAATTGATTTATAATAAAATAAAATTTAAAAAATGTAGGCTAACCCTCCCCTTAAATCATGGCTGAACCCCCCTTCCCCTTCCTATTACACGGCCAAATCCCCTACCCCTTCTCATTGTGTGATGCCAAACCATCCCTTGACTTCCCACTAAATGATCTCCCCTCTCCACGATAGACATCCTTCCTTGATCACCCTCAAAACCGCATGGCGACCCCCACCAAAGAACATGCTCGCACTGCCCCGTAGAACCTCCCTCTTACCGACCATGCAGCCATCCTCCGGCCTGTGTGAACTACATTGGCACCATCTGTCAACATCGCACCAGACCCATCGCACCCCTGCTAGGCCGGCGCAACCTTCTTCTATGGATGATTCCCCTCTCGGTAAGCTCATATTCAACTTTCTATAGTGTTTTGGTTCTTATTTTTTGGAATTTATTTTTTCTACGGGTATGAAGTTCATGTTAGGGTTTAATCTTGTCATTTTTTGTTCAATGCTGAATTCTTAGTGTTCACTAGTGGTGTGTTTGGTGTGTGATTTAAGTTTCGCACAGTGTGTTGGATTTCTCGACACACGAAATAAGTGATTTCATGATTATCATTTAATTGATGAATTGTTATGCTTGCCTAATTGTTTTTCCATGTTCTATGATTATCTTGGATGTTGTGAAAATGATATGTGATTGGAATTGAGGTGGATTTGGATTTGAAGTGGTGCATTTCTGTGAAATGGTATTTTTGTGTGGAAAACCTAGTCGTGTCACTACTTATGATTTTATAAATCCTTCATGTAGTTTATTAAATTATGTGTAGGACTGATATTTCATTTTGATAAGTATTTGATATGATGATTTTTTAAGAGGGTCCGGTGCACTTTGTATTTAGAGTCACTTGGGGGTGTTATTGAAGTTGTTTTATATGTTTTTTTAATTTTTTCATTATTTGTGTAAATGACATATTAAATTATGAATGTGATGCAAATTATGATTTTAAATGGTCTTAGTGTGCTTTTGGCCTCAAAAGTGGAATGTGAGTGGGGGTTTTTTAATAAAGCCTTGCGATGCCTCTAGAAATTTCATTATAAATTTTTTAATTGGATTATATAAATTTCTTAAAAGGTGCAAGTCGTGTTTTTTCAGGGTTATGATGTATAGTTGTTTTTAAAGATATGTTTTGATACAAATTTGGTGTGTTTTTTCTTTAAATTTTTTGGTGCAAATTTTGAAGCGTCTATATATTATATTTTTGATTTATTAAATAATATGTGTAGTGTGTTGGTCCTCACTTCGATGGTTTTGGGCCGTAGGTGTTGAGGTATACTACATGTACATGCATAGGGTAAGACATAGATATATTTATGCCCTCTTTGTACATATTCCCTCATGGCATGGAGAATATGTGAAATGAAGCTTGGGAGTATAAATATATATGTATAAATTCATGTGCATGTATGTTCCAATTTTCGGTTTGAGTGGTCGTTGTCAAATAACGCTTTTTTTGAGGTTGGTCCCTTATGCCCTAATCTAAAATTAGATTTTAAATAATTTCATAGTGTTCTAATAAATTTTCATTTTCTGCTTCAACATGAAATACATATACAGTATATATATATATATATATATGTGTGTAAATGGTTTAGGTTCTTGAAAAAGTTATTTCATGTATGTTTCGAACATACATCGGATATTTCAAAGACGTGTGCTCATTCGGCAGATTTTTTTGTAAAAGTGAAGTGACATGTTGTTTTCAAAAGATGTTCCAAAATGAACTCTAAAATGGTTTTTCGGTGAAACTGTTTTTAGATCAAATTCATTCTTATAGAGGAATAAGGTCCATTTTAAACCTTGAATATGAATAACGAATGTGAAAAAACCCCATTTAAGGCATTCCCCATTTTTTTAAAAACATGATTTGTATATTAAATGTGTTATTTTCGGATATGTACCTAATTATGAGTCTTATGTGATGTTATATAACATGAAAAGGGGAATGTTCTTATGGAGGGAGAATGGTGGTGAGTGGATGAAGGGATTTTGGATAAAGAAAATTTTGTGTTCACTTATGAGATTTGATAAAACCACAAAACACATTGATATAGAGCACATGGGAAACCCAAGGTAACTAGGTGGGAGGAATAGTTCAAGCGTGCTAATGACCTTAAGTGGTTTTCCCCTACTTCACTAGGAATGTCTGATGTTTACAACACTAACTAATCATTTATGATGATGTTGGAGACCACTTCGTTATGGATGTGTTTCCCTTCTACTGACTGATGCACAGGAACAAATTTTTTTTATGGTTACTCTTACACAGAGACGTGAGGTTATAGGTATCCACATGAGCTAGATTTACCTTAGGAGTTTTTACCATGGGGCTCACTTTTGACTTGGGGCTTGTGGAGTGATATTTATTAATATTCTATTATGCATGATTCCAACTTTTTTTGGAAAACAATACTTGAATTTTATTTGTTTTCCTATCATTTTGAATGGTACTGAAGTCTTTGAATCGATATTGAAAATATATTGGAAGCAAAATATTTTTCCTTAAAATTAAATAGTGTATCATAAATTTTAATAGAAATGAGATATTTAATTTAATAGGTCTTATTTTAGGACTACTTAGAATGGGTTTCATTTTAAAGACAAGGGCATAGGGAATTGCATATTCATGGAAACCGAGCATCTCAGTGCTCACGCCTAGATTACCTTTTAGTTTCATGTTTTAGTTTTGGATCGCTCGAGCATTATTTTATGTTTGGTGTTGACCCATGTGGTAACGTTGAGTTATGTCTAGCTGGTCACCTTTATTTTATTTTATTTTCTGTTGTTAGTGTTTACCGGTTTGTACAGTTTATTTCGGTTTATCTGTCATTTATTTTCTAGTCTAAATTGTTCCCAATGATTTTTTGATGCCCGACACTAGTTTCCTACCCGTGGGGATCGGGAAGGCCCTTCCGGCCATACTACGGACCAACTTAGTTGAATGGTTCATGGTCTACCCGGGTTGTTTTGTGAATGTCATCATCCATAAATCCCTTAGATAACTCCACCATTCTATTCTTTGGTGAGTACATGAGTTGGTTTTTTATAAAGTTGTTCATAATATTTTATGATAAATAACTAGGAATATTCATGGTATATTCCCACATGTCATTATCCAATTCTGTTTTAAATAGTATCCATATTTTTTTCATATTCAGTGTTACCACACTTCCTTTGGTTTCAACCCATTTACTATAACATACAATTATATTCATAGAAACAAAAATTATAGTTGAAAATTTTATATTCAATTATAGGTTGTCATAAGTATTACACAATATTATCAATATATAAAACTACAGTTTTGTATAATGTAATTCGTTGTCTTAAACTATTCAAATCCATAATAATTGTTTTGATATAAAATTTGAATTACCCTATGAATATCTCATGTGAGTGTCAAACTAGTTCTTTAGTAAGTCTCATTATCATGCACAATGTGACAATTGGGTCTATCCACAATGTTCCCCTTTCCATGTTATTTCCCCAGGGTAAATTTTTCATAGAACCATATCCATTTTTAGTATCCAAGTAAATATATATTTGTAGATACAAACACATAATATCAACTTTACCAAAATTTTTGCAATATTCAAATACTTATCCCTATGGTTGATTATAGGGTTATGTTTTCAAATCATTGTCTTCTTAAATCTAATTCTCAAGAGTTTTAGTAAACATAATATTTTAATAACTATATAAAATCAAACCCCAGTATGTAGGGATGAATTCATATATTGATACATTGGAATAATAAGCATGTATTCACATCCAAATAGTCTGAATAGCTCTGTACTTTTGGGAAAATACATACATACAAGAATCCCATGTTAAATATTGATACATTAATTACAACATAATTTTTTACCATATATAACATTACTTTATGTAGTATATTATTTCTTTTCATCAATTTCATAATTCATGTGTTATGTCCAATGAGAAAAAATAAGTTTTAGAAATTAATTATCTATAAGTGTTTAGTAAAATGGAATCTTTCATGAATCAATTATAAGAATCAATATGCAATGGTAAATAACCAAATACACAATCTATGTAACCAATAAAATGAGAAGTACATGAATCAACATATAATACCAATGAAAAATAATTATAAATAGTAACAAATATAGCATGTTAAATAAATGACAACACTTTACATTTAATCAATTACATGACAATCATATATGAATTGGTAAGAATTAGTATAAAAATGTAAACAACTAAAAACTTATAAAACTTATTCAATATCTAAGAATTAAATCTGTCATTATTTATTATAACTATTAGAAATATCAAGGATAATAATACAAATATTCTAAATGATTGAAATTTCTAATTGTCTTATGACTTGTCTGAAGAATATGATTCATCTTATGTCAAGATAAATCCTGTGGATGGTTTATATCTACTTGTTAAAAACCTATCTTATTTGGAAAACAAATTTTATATTATCATTATGTTCTTCCTCATGAATCTACCAACGCATCAAAGGGATGTCTATAAATTTTACCAATATAGGATTTTATGTACAAATCATTCCTCGTATATCAAATAAAAAATTAAATTCATGGTCAATGTGTTATATAAAACAATATATTCATCGGTTAAGAAATATGACATTAAAAATATTTTCTAGGATTAAAAAATTAAATTAAATGTAGAAAATGTATATGGAAATGACATATGTTTTAATAAATAAACATATCCATGATAAATAATATGGACATTTATAATTAATTTATGTTCCATCTGATTTTTAATAATTCAATGGAAATGTACTGACTATAACAACTGAAGTAAGGAAGTGAATTTAAATACATTCATTCATCAAAATGATCCCAAACCATCTATGGAAAAACAATCATGTTATTCGTACACAATATAACCATTGGATTATGTATAAATGTTTTTAGTCATTCATGAATGAAATATCCATAACAAGTCATTCAAATAATTATGGATGAAAATATCTTTTTCATTATGAATTTTCTTTTCAAAACAAAAAAATTCAAATTCAAATTACATTTCTTCAAAAAAAAATTTAATAATTATATTTCATGATTTAATAAATTTGATTGATAATCACTTCAATAAAATTTTTCAATGGTTTAAATATTTAAACAATTATTCAATTTAATTTTTTAGTTAAATCTAATTGATTTTTTTGAAACTTACAGGAATATTTATTTCAATAAAATAGGAAAATAAAAAATTTTCTAAAAATTTCATTGATAACAAATTACTAAAAGGTCAAAAAATTGATTTTTTAAAAAAAATTCTTCTTAATGAAAATTTAATTCAATTGAATAGTGATTTTTCATCTGAATTTTTTAAAAAATATTTCTAAAAAGCATTAAGTAAAATAGTGTTTCTAATAATTATATACTGACATGAAAATAAAATGTATAACTATTGGAGAATAAAAATAATTTGTTTATTATAAAAATGTAAAATAAATTTTTGAAACTCAAATATATGAATAAACACGCTCAATTAGAATAATATTGTGAAAAAACAATGACAATGATCTTTACATTGTTGTAAGAATTGACCTATGAATCAATAATGTTTATAAATTTTAAATCAAAATAAAACAATATTATACTAAATAAAATATTATAATAAATAATTAAATTACAATTCTTATAATATCATTGATAATGAGGTAGTAATACAACCTAATTAAATGAAATTAAGTTATGAATTTTTATACAACTTAGTAACTGTTAATTCAATTCTACATAGATGTAATAATTATAATGAAAAATAAAAAAAATAATTATTAAATAATCGTGTTTTTTCATGAAAAAAATAGAATTATAAACACCCTAGAAATAGATTTTTTTGTATAATATTACAATATTTGTAAACGACGATAAATTGGGATAAAGTCCCTAACCAATAGGACAACATTAAAATTAAACAATATTAATGAATAAATATAAATTATAAAAATTTAAAACAATTAATAAGTATTTATTCAGTAAATATTTTTATAATGAGATGTATATATGGACACAATAAAATTGAATTTCTGTATAATAGCAATTAATTCACAGTAGAATGTAAACCACTGTGATTTCCTTTACCTTATTCCTCCTTTTGGATAAATGTGTTATAAATATTTTCATAAAATTTTAAAATACTTCGTTTAAATATAAGAAAACAATATTCACAATTATAATATAATGTATTATCATTTTATAGAATCTTTTCACCCATCTGTTAATAATCATTTGTTATTTTAACTATTTCATGTATCAATTTCCAAAAACTCACAAACAAATTTCTTCAACAAATATCCATTTAGTAGACATATTATATATCTCTATTAAATATATATATATATATATATGTAATAATAAAAGTTATATCATATTTATAAATGAATAATAATTAAGAAAAATGGAATTATGATTTTAAAAAATATATTATGTTATATAAATTAAGACAACACATCATACATACACATGACTAACATTTCTAGTTTAATAGATCATTATGAAAAGGATGTAGGTATTATATTAAATTTCCAAAATAATAATACTATAATATATAAAAGATTGTTATTTTAAAACATTTTTATATATATCGTACATGTAGTGTGGTTATTAAAATATTATAAACATCACATCATAATGGTGATATTCCACACGTAGATGAATGATGTCATACGTTTATAGTTTAATAAAGAAAATAATATAAAAATTATAAGAATAAATAAAATGTTATTTTTTTAATATTTATTTCATTTATATAAAAAAAATCCATTACCTATATCTTTATTACATTATTTTTTATGAATTAATGAATTAAAAATTACATAATTTCATGATGTGGTAGTTCGTCGTACAATAAATAGATGTTCTAAAATCCTATAAATAATTTAAATTAAAAATTCATATACTATATAATTATATAAGTGGTATAATTTTTTTATGAAGAAAATATATATTTTATATACATCATTATAATCAACTATGATATGTGGTAATGTAATATAGAATAATATCAGTATGTGAGGCAATAGTCCGCCAAACATAGAAGTAATCATTTCATATCATAATTGATGGAATTTTGAATGGTTTTTAGAAAATTGATCAATATTATGACAAATAAATATGGAATTTAACTGTCTTATTATAAAGTCATTTGTTAATAATAATTCAAATTGTTTATGGAATAAAAAAATAAACATGCAGGTTGAGAACAATTTTTCTTCATCACGAATCCCCCTACGGTTTGTACAAAATTCATTCCTAGGATAGAATTACAAAAAAAAAATATTTCTTATAGGATGATATTAATAATGTTTTTAAGGGAAATAGATAGGTGTTAGCCAATAAAAAAGGGATTGAAGGTCTGGATAATAAAGGAGAGGGGGTAGATTTTAATAAGTGAGGTGAGGTGAAACATATAATATTTATAAAATATTTATATCACACAAAATTTTTAATGATAAATCTTCCATAATGTCAAATTTTAAATAATATTATATAATATGTGGAATTATGTAAATATAATAGTGTTTGGAAATTATTTTTGATCATTTTAATCATTAGTCATTTAATTTCACCCACGGTAATCCCATTTTTTATCAAGACTATAATAATTTATTTTTACTATAATCGCTATTCATATTTATATACAAATTGGCCTAATATAAGTTAATTTTTATAATGATTAAAAATTTGGTATCCATTTTTGCAAATTAAATTCACAAAAAATGTACCATTTTTTAAATTTCATTATAGTGCATGACAACAATTATGAGTTTTAAAGAAAAACGTTAAATATATTTATAAGGATTTCATATCTAAAATATATATGAAAAGTTTTAAGATGAATAAAATTAAATTAATTTATAGAAAATTTCTATATCTTTTCTATAAAAAAAATTCAAAAAAAATTAAAAAATATATGTTATTTATTGAAAAATAATTTTTCAACTGAAATTCATCATTTCACATCATTCATAAGATATGATACTTTACAGAAAAATATCAAAAAATACTCTTATGATAATGTTCATATTATGATTATAAAAAATATTATAATTTTCTAAAATAAATTTAATAAATATACTATAGAAAATGTAAATTAATTTTGTAAAGCCAAAAAACATGTGTTTTAGAAAATGCAGTTTTTTTTAAAAAATATTTACATCCATTTAAATGATTGTAATTTATTTAATAAAATATATACAACTAATAAAATTTTATTAATTATCTAGTATCACATGTAATTTAATCTTATTCACACCCTCTATTCAAGATTCTATGTTCTAGAAGCCGTATTAAACTATAATGTTGATATTATATTGTGAATCAATAAAATTTGTTCTTGAGGGAAACACAAGATATTAATGAAACAGTATTTTCAATGTTACTCATTATAATAATACTGCTTCAGGTAATGAAATATATTAAATGTTATTATTTTCATAATATAAAAAAATTATATTATCTTAGTCTGTAATATTTTCTTTTAATCATTGTTATGCAAGTCATACACGAAATCAAATAGAGTGTTCCTATTTTAGAATTTAGGGGTATTCCATTTCCCATTCTCATGTAATTATTTTCATATATTTTTTACTATTAAATTATAAATGTTTTTGAAATTTTATTGAAATTACCATTGTTTTGGGGAATCTTATTTTTCATATATTTCTTTAAGAAAGGTATATTTATTACAAATTTTTCATGAAAAGGGAATGTGATTTACTTATGGAATCAAAGTAGTTAATTTTGTTTTTATGGTGACAAATAGAAATTTTATCAATATTTCTTCCATGATATGGTAAATTTATAATTATATAAGATGATGGGATAACCTGATATATCTGGTGAAAATGGGTTGTCTCGATATAGATATAAATCTTATTAGGTTCTAATAATTATTTGAAGTTGAAAAATGTTGGTTATGAAAAGAAAAATAACTCCTATAGAATTAACTCAACCTAAATTATTTCAAACATGGTTCAAAAAATGAGTAAACATATATTTTTAAAATTACACATGAAGATACCGATTTTTATGTTTTATATTTTCATTTATGAAATTTTTTTGGCATTAACATGTACGGAATGTCAGATAGATTTTGAGAGTGAAATGTTTTTTCAAGGAAATGTTTTTTGGTCTCATTATATCATTTCACCAATATGGTAATGGGGTTCAATGGATTTGTTTTATAAAATTTTTATTTTTATAATGGACATGTTTTATTTTGGTTCTCAATGTTTTAATTTGAAAATGCTTATTATTATCACAAATTTCAATGTTTTTCACCAAATTAATGGAATTAAATTATTATAAAATATCTTTCGAGGGTTGGTTTTATCATCCCATGTTTTAAATTAATCATTTGGACTATGGATTTTAATCAACTATATCATGGTACATCATTCCAATATGGTGACTTGTCTAAAATGATGAAAACATTTCTTTAATAAAACATGATATTAAAAATAAATCTATAATTTTTTGGGATAATTTTGATGTTGTGTGTTATTCTTCTATATCATTATATTAACAAATTATAAATTTTTGATTTCATTATTCCAATGGATCTATATAATTGTATTACCCTTAAAATTTAATAAATCTTGACCTTGAAAATTTTTATTTTAATTAAATTATTGTTATACATGTTATTATACATAATATTAATATAATAACTAAACGACTCCAATATCTTAATTATATCATTGGAAAGGTTAATGGTTTTGGTAATGATATGACCAAACAAGTGTATATAACAATAAAATTAGGATGAAGAAAACAATGATGAAAAAATAAATTAGAACATATTGAAACACCTACATAATTCTGGGGATGAATTGACAGTGTGGATGCTCCTCCCACCTATATCAGTAACTATATATTTGGCTTCCATTTGAAATTTTACCAACTAATAATAATTAAAAAATATTTTTATTAATACAAACTATGTACTCATATAGAAATTATTTTTTATCTTTCTCCATATGGATGATTGAGATACTCATCCATACATTGAATTACATGTGACAGTTTTCATGGGAATACATGGGGTGTAGATTTATCTTACATGAAATTAAATTAAATTTTACCTCACACTAATTATAAAAAACATATTAATTTCAAGTAAACTAAATAGTCTTTTTTAATTTCTATATCATGATTCTAGTTAGTACTCTTCAAAACCAAATCATTTTATATGAAAATTACATGGAAAATTTTAATTATATACATGTTATTGTATTTGTCCATTCTTCTATAAAAAAAATCTGATGTATTCATAAAAAATTAAAATAATTTATGGATCAAAAATCATTGAAATAAATAATTTATATGAGAAAAAAATCTAAGATAATATATTATATAAGTTTTACACATTAATTTACATAATATTAATATGGGAGAAATTATTTTTTCTTCTCCCCCAGTATAATAACAATTAACAAGTTATGATCAAAATACATGTTTAATTTATGTCATATTTTTAATGAAATGGATTTTTAATGGAAATGTACACAATTATCGAGATATGGTTTATAAGGTCTGGATGGTCGCATAAGTACATTACTCCTTGGATATATGAGTTAATATTGGTATAATATAACAAATTTTTATTTTACCATAAATATTATTTTCAATGTATTTTTAAATAATATCATGTATTTTTTTCAATTAAAAATATTATATTTTTTATTGATTATTAATTACTATTATTTTTAAATCTCATAATTTCTTCATCCATATATAATATTTAATTAAAATTATATATATTTATTTAATAAATTCATAATAAATAAATATAGAAATATTATATATTTTAATATAGTAGGATCTCATATATATTTATAAAATAACATGTCTCCAGAGGCGTTTTGGTGGGGTGACCTATATAAAATCACTAACCATAAAAGCTATCAACACTTTTAAAAATAATTTCAGATATATATAAAAGAACATATCTCTATATATGTTTTACATATACCATAAAAAAAATATTTTCTATATACTAATTTAAATATTATCCTAGGATTATTTTTGGTAATTTTTTCGATAAGTTACATTTTTTGTGGAATAGTGAAAATAATTTTTTTTTTGAACACTAGATTTTACTCAAAAAAATCTTGTGTTTATAAGTTATATTGATAAATGGATTAATGTCCTAGTAAATAAATTATACATTTTTTTTCCAATTTTGGTAATTTGATTCATTTTCATATTGAATTTTTATTAAAAAAGTGTGATCTTTTTACCATTTTTCACATTGAAAACCAATATCATATCTCGTCTGTGGGGTTAATTATATTTTCCCTTATTCCACATCTAAAGATTAAATTTATAAAAATTGATTATGTTTTTGGAATAATTACAATTTACAATTTCAAATAATTTTTAAATAAGTGTTGAGAAAAATTATGAGTGAACGTAATTAATATTAATTACATTGATAAAGAGAGAAATGAATTTACCATGGGAATAAACATTAATTATTAGGTGAAATTTTCCTAGAACATATTCCAAAATAATATTATGGCTATATAATATACTTATCCAATATATTGTCATGATTTTTCCATTATTGGATCCATACAACATCGAAAATACATTAATTGAATTTTACCTTTTTAAAATTTACCAGAGTTTCACTCACCTAACATATTAATAGAAACACTTATCCACCTAACAGAAGACATTTAAAACACTATTTTAAATAAAATCCCAAATAACACCCCAAAATTCTTGAAAGCATACTAGACACTGTATTTTGGGATGAAATCCATCTGTTGAAGTATTTAGTGTAGACATTTAGAGGATACCCAAAGAAGAGGTAATGGTCCCCAAAACATATTTTAAAAATTAATTTCCCCACCAATAATAAATTATTAAGATACAATATTTATATAATAAAAAATTTATAATAAAAAAATTTATAAGTATTTATTATATAGGTGTGGCCTAAAATGTTTTCACTTCCATCAAATGGGTTACAGAATCATCGTTCATGCGTACGTCGGAGTACCACCTCATGAATTGATGTCTTTAATTTTACCATATCATCATTCAAGGATGAAAATAAAAATTTATGTCTTGTTTATGTCTGATATATATGATATATATGTTTTTATATAACACATAAATTTATTAAATCACTCATATCTTAAAAAATTCATTTTTTTAATATGATAGCGTATATTGTGTGTCCAAAGGACCGATACCCACATACCGATGTGATTCAATCATTCATTAGAGGGAATGTGTTAACGATTATTTTAAAAAAAAATATGTGTCATATATAACATATTAATTATATGGTAATTATTATATATATACATAATATTTATATTCAATGTAATAATAAAATTGAAAAAATGTTCATGCATACAAAAATACTACCATCTCTATGAAAATTGCATTTCATTTCCTATCTTCAAATATTATGAAACACTATAAAAACATATATAATGAATAAATAATATATTTGACTATTGTTTTATATTTTGGGGAATAATAAAACATGATAATTTCAATAAATATAAAAAATAAAAAATTAATACATATTCGACAAACAAGACAATTAAAAACTAAATAAGGAAAATAACAAAATATTATTCAGACAGATATGGAATTATGATATAAAATATTCCTATATTGTAACATAAATATTTATAAATTCCTGTTATAAGTTAATAAATTTTTTAAAACCACTATAAAAATTTTAAATTCATGTTTGATTGAAAATAATAGTGAGGTAAGAGATTTCTTAAATCATTTATTTCTCATTGGATTAAAAATCCAATTCACTCAATATGTAATGATAATATTAATAGTTTATTTCCATTTAATAATATTATTTTTAGCAGAATCTACATTCAATGAATTTATGGTGGATAAAAATTATCAATTCAGTAATTAATTCACACCTCCTTGTTGTGAACATTTTAACTGTTTATTTAAAAATCCAATTTGAATTTAAACTATTTATTAGTGAAAATAAAATGAAAAATATTACATCACCATTTCCCAATAAACCATTCCATTTTCTTGTCCCCTAGTTATTGGTGATCCCTGTCCTGTAATTCTACCAATTCTACAGTATTTAAATCTAAAATATTTTAGATGTTTTTCAATAATATTATACATGTTTCTCTCTTCGGCTAATCGCATGTTTTCTACCAAATCAAAGAGATGTAAAAAAGATTTTGAAAATATATTCATTAAGCATTTCAATTTTTTTTAATTAAATGATACTCCCACAAAATATTTTGATTTTATAAAATTTATTCAATAAAATTATTATTTATATTTCAAAATATTGATATTTTCTATCCATTTTACCAATAAAAAAAATTATTTAAAATTTATAAGAAATTATCATCCAGATAGACATTCATTTATTTAAATATTCCTCTGAAACATTATGATGGTACTATTGAATATTATTTATAAATATATTTTTTAAAAAAATTATTAAAATATCAAAATGAAAATGTTCTTTTCCCATTGAATTTTTTTACTGATCTCTTTATGGGAATCATATTCATCTGTGACAATAACATATATTATTTACTCCAATAAAAATGTAATATAATGATATCTTCAATATAATTTCATAGGATGGTTCATTATTATATTATCATGATAAGTACGATTTTGATATCATTCACATTAATTTGGATTGTATAATATTTAATTTATTGATTATAGAAAGTATTTAATTTTTGTAGATCAATTTAAATACAATTTTCTATATAAATTATGTATCACAGGATTCATATGAAGAATGAATTGGATTTTTAATGAGACATGTGGGTCTTATAACATCACCTTATTATATCTATAGGTTCCATGAGAAAAATATTCATGTTGTTTTGGATGATTCCTCACCCATTTAGTAGATTATTAGAATAAAGCCTTGATTAAATTAGATTATTGGAATGAGGAATTTAGAATTTTATATGTTATTAAAAAAATGAATCTATGGTATGTTTTAAATATCCATCATTATGAACGCTGTCATTATGAATTAAATTATTGATATTCTATGATATTTTTTCATTAGTTATAATAACCATGTTTTTTCTTAACAATAGTGAGATTATTTATATGGTTTTGTTAAATAATCATTGATTCATTACATATTTTTCTAATGTTATTGATTAACTTAATTTTTAATTACTAATTTTCCTTTACCTATTGATTTATATCATTTATTCAATCTTTATTGTACTTTAAATAACCAATACTAAGAATTTCTGCTCACCCTTATATTATTACCTTAGCCCATAATTCCATGAAACATAATATGTCTAATTTTTAGGGGTTTGGTTGATTGATTAATGTTATAAAAAAATGCTTTTATCATTATATTCAATTATAAATTACTTCTCTTAAATTTATCTATTTTACCATGATAAATAAACTATTTTTTTCAGTTGCGATGTAACTTCCTTGCATCTTATTCCAATATAATGGTACTTTTCCCAAACCCTGGATGGCTGGGGTTATGGTCCCTGTAGTTTTTTCCTTAGAAAGGTGACAAAAACTATATGAATTGAATTTAGGAAATCATAAATTTTGAAACATTATATTGAGGGAAAAATTCTATGAAAGTGGATAATACCATTATAATGTCAATGAAACTTATATTTTATGATTTATTCCATAGTAATAAATGAAATTATAGATACAAAAAAGTTATTGTGGATCTAGAATATATGTAAATATTGTTAATAAAATTGAAATGTGTGTGCTGGAATTACTTATGCACAAATAGGTACTTGAAAAGGGACCATAATATTAAAATCGAATGACACTAATGGGTAATATTTTAAAGATAATTAGTAATTTATTTGAAATGTGTTCTGAATGTGTGGAATATAATGGTATTTCCAATGATACAACACTTATGATTATGGGATTACCTTTGAAAAATGATTCACTATATTTGTTTTTATAAATGATTTTTAAAAATGTTATGATCCATTATAATGTATTCCATTGTTTAGAAATGGTTCATTAATGAATGAATGGGAACCATTCTAATGATGGTACTCTAGTTATGGATTTATTTATAGGTAATAATAATAAAGACGATATTATAACTATAACAGATCCTATTATAACCCTCATAGTGTTGTTAAATGATGATAATAGGAAAAATGGAATGTTTTATTTTCAAACATGCGATACATTTGTATAGAGTATCCATTATATTTTATTAAGAGAGAATTTTTTACATTATATATTGATAAATATTCCAAAATTCTCAAGACTATAACAGTGGAAATTTTTTTCCTAATTTTTGTTGCTTCATCTATAATGACATGGAAAACTATACAAATGAATTCATTAATATCCAGTGGAATATACCTTAAAATAAGCTAAGGGATAAAAGAAAAATATTTATTTTTAATATTTAGGAAGTGGTATTATTAAGTATTTCGTATTTAGGTTTATGAATTATGCTACAATAGTATATTAATTAATGATAATACGGTTGTATTAATTACGATATGTATAAGGATTGTACCATTGAAGTTTTCATTATGTATTTGAAAACATAAGGTGAATGGTTTTTATTAACAATAACTTTATTTAGTAGAAAGTAAAACATCATTGGAATACATGATTTAGGGAAATATAACTATTAATTTGTATATAACGTATAACTGATTATGTTGGGATAAATTATGGATTTCAATTAACAAACTAAATTTGATATTACTAACTACCATTGAATTGATTATTCATAATTTAAATTTAGAATTTTTTTAACTATCATTCTAATGTGTTGGATTTAATTATTTTATAAATATCATAAGTTTTACCATTTATGAAAGGATTTATGTTCAACATTAAATGACGATTTCAAAATTAGTGATTTGTTTTGGATAAACTGTGTCAACCATTTATAATTTGATAAAAAGTAAACAAAAATGTAACGGAGTTTTTTTTTTGATATTGGAATCTGTTAATAGTATATTTTATAGAATTAGGAAATTCTAAACTCAAATTCCTATATTCATTACTCTGAGTAAAGAGAAACATTTCATATAGACTGAAGAAAAACAATAAAGTGAAATTGAGGTTATGAAATTGAATAATAGAAATTACATTATACTATACTTTTTAATAGTAAAATAAATACATGATTGAAGGAAAAGGATACCAAACCAAAAATGAAAACCTAATACATTCATTAATGTTGAAAAATAGACATTTAGATCATCATTCACTTATTTTTTTACCCAAATATATTTCATTAATAAATTACATTCTTGCGATCAATGAACTTATTTACTATCTATAATTATTTATGCATTTCATACATTTACAGATTTCTAAACTACACTGATTTTGTCCTAATGATGAACCATGTTACGTGTCATTCCATATGACTTGTACATCCCTGTCAATCATATTAAGAGGTTATATTATTATACATTTTATATTATCGGTTTTTAAAAAATTATTTTTCAATATTTTAATCCATTATTTTTCATGTTATAGTTTAAATTTTGAGGATGCATTTTATTTATCATGGGGAGATTGTTACACCTATAAATTTTAAAATATGAACATACTATATGATAAGTTCTAAAAAACAACACAAAAATTATAACATAATATATCATGACAATAAATTTGTGTATATTTAATATTTTAACTATATTCAGTATATTATATATATTTATATTCAGGTATTACTATGTTATCAAAAAATAATGTAAACAATGATTTTCTTCATAGTCTAACATTAAATGCAAGAAAATGTTTTACCAAACAAAAATATAAAATTATTATTATTTCTAATAGGATGGTTTTCACCTAGAAATAGTCATAAATAAATTCATGTAATTAAATAACTTATGAATATATAATATTGAATCCATCGGTTAGAACTAAACTAATTATTAAAAAAATGAATACAATATAATGAAAATTATTTTATTAAAAAACTATTATTATTCACAAAATTATTTTATCAAAATAAATTAAATTAATTCATATTAAAGTATGATTTTAAATAAATTGTAATAACATATATTCATTAAATTTTATTAACATTCATCCAATTGATTTTAATGTCTTAAAATTAGTTAAAAGTCAAATTTTATGATTACAAATCTATAATATTCAAAAGATATTTTCCCCAGATTTTAGTCCAAATTTTTTAAACTACAATTTGACACATTTAAAAAATTTATTTTTTTAAAAAAAAATTAATAATTGAAATGGTAATTTTAAAATCATGTTATGGTAAGTATTTAGTGTTTCAGGAGAAATTATATTTTTTTATGTGTATAAAAATTTCTGCATATTAAATGAATAAATATTTTCGGCTAAATAATTTACACATTGTAATTATTTTATACATTTATTTTAAAGCTAAAATCGTTAAATAATACATATATTCATCCTATAATGGACATTGTAATAACATTTATATAATTTTGTAATATAAAATAATTTTTATACTTTAATCATTTTAATTTTAAATCTAAATATATCAATTCATATATTGGATTAATTTTAAAATAAATAACCCAATTCTATGATTTTAATTTGGAAAATGGATTAAATATTTAAAATAATAATAAATTATAATATCTAATAGGTTCAATTTTAATTTTGACAAAAAATTTATCATTAAAAAAAATTAAAATTTATTACAAAAAATAATGTGAAAAACGAGTTACCACAGAACAAAATATTATACAAAAGGGGAAATATTACCTAAAAACTTGTCCCAAACCAATTTGATACAAATAATTCTTTTTTATTAATTATATTAATTATATTGTTTAATTATATTATATTTTTTCAACAGATTAAATATTTTGTGGAATTCTACCATTTCAAAAACTACAAGAGTTCCACTCGTCCATCTTATAAAACGCTACCTCTACACTCATCATTTCACACATTCCAAAAAAAATTGATTCTTCTAATTCCTTCATGAATAAATCCAGATTCCTACACCCATCATTATATAATATTTATTTATGGTATAAATCCAACCTTTTATTTCATTAGTTACAACGCAAGGGGGACATTCGTAGACGAGGAAATGATCTTTTAAATGTTCTCTATATTATTCTTATCTCCACCTCCCTAAATTATTGTATACCTGGATTATGTAATAAAATCAATATGCTACCAATAAATATTTTGGTATATTATATTTTTTTTTGAAAAATAACTTTAAAAATTTCCATTAAAAGGGTTATAAAAAATTAGTTTGTCTATATGGTGGACTACGACATCGCGGACGAAGGCAAATTGTTTTTCCATTTTCATTATTCAAGAATGGAGAAAAAATATTGATTTATAGTTTATATATTATATATTCGATATTTATTATATTTTAATCCTTATATAAATATTATATTATAAATGGCATCACGATTTTTATTTTTTTGGAATACGATAACATCGCTCGTTTGTAGTGAAGACTATCGCCTCGTAAAGTGATGCGATTCATTAAATATTTAAATTTTATGTATAAGTGACGAAATTATTTAAAATATATGACACATAACTCCTAATAATAATATTTTATTTATTATATATATATATATTGAAAATTTAATTTTCATTATTTCGATATGACAAGAAAATTGAAATAATGTTCATGTGTATGTATGAGTTATCATTATGAGGAATGGTGTATTACATTTTTTATTAACATATATTATGATTAATCTAAATAAATATATAGTTAATACATATTATATTTATATAATGATTTATATTATGTATATATTTAAATAACGATCAGTGTTAGAGGACCAAAAAATAACAAGTCAAAATATTCCCAAAGAACAAGGAAATTAACTCCTGAAACAATAAAAATAATGACTGAATATTAACAAATGATTTAAATGATTTTAAATAAAAACAATATATGATATCATAGATAAAAATATTGTTATTTTCTAATTTATTAAATTTATTAAACGAAAAAATGATTTTAATGAAATTTATATCAAATGAAAGAGCAGGGTATGTGATTTCCGAACACAATTTCATCATATTATATTATATTTATACTTCATTGATCTCATCATGAAATTATTATTTGTGAATTGACATAAAATTTTATTATGTTTCATAAACACTTATTTTTATTTGTTTGTAGTTGATTCATAGAATCTATTCATCTATTAATTCTCACCTCAACATAATGATCATTTTGAGGGATTATTTTTCAACCTAATTCTAATCTAGAATATTTGTAATTGAATATCGATTGATGGAAATTAAAATAATATTATATTTTAAAGACATATTTTTTTCATATGTAATAATTTTTAATTTACACTTCTATTAAATTATTCTATTTATTCAATCCATTGGTAAAAAAAAAATTATAAATTTTATTCATGTATATTTGACCTCATGTATCTCTTTGGTTATAAATTTTGTTCTTCAAAAAAAATAATTATGAATATTTTTAAAAAAAAAATATTCATTATCATATTCAGTATTATATATTTAAAGATATATTTAAATATTTTTTCTTTTTGTAAAATTATTTGAAATAAATTTTCTTTCCAAAAAAGTCACCTTTCTACAATTTTTATCATGTTTGACAAAATGTTCGTTGAGAAATGAATAGAAATACCCACTAACATTCATGTCATTTCACTGAATCTTCATTTTCATTTTAGTGAGATTATTTTTGAATAAAATTTAGTTTAGAATAATTTAAAAAGGGATTTCAAAAAAATACAAATGGAAATGATATTTTCTATATTAATGTTTTAAAATTTATTTTAATCTCATCAATAATCATAAAAAAACAACCCATTACCATTAAAATAATTGGTACATACTCTAACGATATGATCTGAAATAGTTATATAGAAGGTTTATGCTCTGTTAGACTATTGGTATATAAAATTAATACCATTCGTATGATTGAATATGATTCTTATTATTATTGGAGGAAGCTATTTACATTTCATATGATTTTATTAATATTATATTTCATTTTAATTATGATTCACCCCTTTAAAAAGAGTAATTCATTAAATACTATATTTTATATGCGAGGCAAGTTATATCCCCTCATTGAATCATTATTTTTGATAATAACATATATATATATATATATAATTTTTAATTCTAGCCCATGAATTAGATTCTTCATATGAGCATTGAAGATACTAGATTCATGGAATAAATAATTGAAAATATTAGATGTCTTGGAATGAATCTTCGATAATGAATTTCAGATATTGATAGTTATTCATTCCATCATTATAAATTTAATTATTTACATTTCATTAGATTATTTGATTTGATAAGAATATAAATGGTTAGTCTTTATTCTCATGTGAATAGTTATATGTATTTAATAAATAATCATTTATAATGTCAATATTATTATTAATTTACTGATTGAATGGATTATCTTCTTGTGATTTAAGTACCTTATTCATTTTCCAGAATAATTCATCATTTATTCCACTAAACATATCTTTTACTATTAATTTAATCTCACCCTTATTTCATTACCATTTTTTTATGATTCCATGATGTTTAATACGTCTGATATGCGTGGATATTCTATATGGAATAATGTTATTAAAAAAAATTATGTTGTAATTCTGGTATTCAATTTTATTTTAAGACTCATTCATGTCTCTTGTTCACCAAGTGTAATAAACTATTTGGTCCTTTGGTTCATGATTATCTTATATATTATTCTTATGTAAGGATAAAAAGACCCAAGATTCTGGACATGGGGTTAGTACCACGATAAAAAAATGGCCACAAAATAAGACTTTTATGGAGTCCCACATAATTAAATTTTACAACATTGAGACTAAAATTGTGTTGGATTAATAAAAACATCTATATTAATTAGAAATAAATTTTTCATAAAATAGACACCCTCAACATCAACTTATATTCAATATTGTGATCTTATATCATGGATTAAATGAAATTATGAAATATAATGGATTTTTATATATTTTATAAATAATTTATTTGTTGAATGAAAACATATAATATATTATATTAAATAAAAGTAAAAATAGATATGAAAGAAATTTATTAACATATTTACTATAAAGATAGATTAACATGGTGGTTAATGATAATATATTAGGGTTAAATTATCTCATCATTCCTATGATGTGGAACACTTCCACTTAATCCACATATGATAAAGATATTTTTTGAAGTGAAAATGGTTATACATTGAAAACAATAATTGGTTAAATAAAATGTTCTAATATAATATTATGTTCTTCCCAAATAAAAAACATCTCTCATTGTAATACAAATTTCAGGTTTCACATTCGGATCCCAATATTTTATTATATTTCTAATTTTTTATAAACTAAAATATACACATGAGAACACAATTTAATAAAAATTATTTAATTTAAATTCAAATAAACATTTTGGTAATTAATTTCGAACATCAGAGACAATATAAACACCATATTATTAAAAACAAAAAATCATGAACAAATATGTATTCATTTTTATTATAAACAATTTTCATTTTACAGTACTACAATAAAATTATAAATATTAAAATAACAATAACAAAACTAAAATAAAAAATAATTAGATTCTAGATCATTTAATTATGGGACTATTTTTTTCACGATTATGTCCTATTATTTTTCTATATTATCACATTTCAATATAATACAATGAAATTATAAATTAGGATTAATTTAAGAAAAATAATAAAAAGGATGAAATCTATTTATATTGATTATCAATTTATTGTCAAATTGATAAAGGATGAGAATCATTTATTTTCATAAAATAGATGTGTTTTGATAAATAAAATAAAATAATTTATATATATAACTCAAGTGTATAATTAAATTAAACCTTATTTACTAATGATTATTATTATATTATTTTTAAAGAAATCTCATGACAATATTTTATAGTAGTTCATTTTTATTTTTATGTACATAAAATCATATTTCTATTCCATTACTTATTTATAATTAAAATATTATTCTGATATATTCTATTTCCATTATTTATATATTATTGAATATTTTTTTATTTAATCATATCATTACCCTCCCATACTGGTAAATTTTCATTATAAATTTTGAGTAAATATCATTTTTTTATATTTATTAATAACACAAATATTTCATTGATGGTTTGTGATGATAGATTCATTTTTCTCCCATTTTTATACATTAAATAATATAATATAATTTTCATTAGGTTTAGTCTATATAAAATATTGTTATTGGTATAGGAGTACAGAATCTGAAACATAACATTTTACAAGAGAGTAATTAGTAATATAAAATACACATTTTTGAATTAAATTATTATTATAAGTTTATATTCAAAATCATAATTAATATAGATAATATATTTTTATAATTAGTTTACATTTTTTATAATTTAATTTTCTTTAAATTAATGGCCCATAAATATTCATTTTTAGGCCATCGAGTGACATAATTATAAACTTTAATGAATTATTCCAAATTAAAATGTTTATAAAACATTGTTTTTATATTTAGTTAATTAGAAAAACATTATTATAAAAAATGAGAAATAATTTATATATGGAACCTGATAATAAATTTAATTTAATAAAACCATGTTCCTTGAATATCCACCTTGCATTCTTGAGTCCAATCTTAATAAAATAAAATAATTTTACTCTATTCCATAGAGTAATCTTAATCCACTGTTAATTATATCCACTAAAAAATATGGGCATTTAATTTCATCCCTCCTGGAGTACGTAATTGTTCAGTCAATGTATCTAACACGGTCAACTAATGATAAAATCCAATTTATGAATAATATGTGAGATATAATTATCTAACACAAAAGACTAACTCAACTAAAATATAATCATTAACAATGAAAAATATATCGATTTAATTTTCCACTATATCATATATGTACCTACCTTAAGAATAAGTAATACTTGATATGATTCACTTAGATATATAGAAAAACATATAAATAAATTTAAATTTAAAATAATTTCAAAAATGTTAAAAAAATAGACATTACAAACCATGTATCCTTAAATAATCATTTAACACATGATCTAATTACTATTACAATGTATTTTATTAATTTGTTAGTAACAAAATTCCCACAATAATCTATTTTATTTCACTTGGAATCCAATATCATATCACCATTATCTTGGTAGTTAAATGAAACAAATAAGTAAATGTGAAGAATATTTGTTTTTTTCTTATATATATTATTCATTTAACAGAATAATTTCAATATAATACATCCCTATACAGTGATTCCAAATAGTTTAAAAAATATATTCATGGTTATTGTTTAGTTATTCATGTTAAATTTTTTTTCAAATAAAATATAAATAATTATATTTAAGTGACGAATTAACTAAAACTATATTGTAATGAAATGTTTATAATTAACAATTACATCCTCCAAATTGTATAATAGATATAATAATACACCAAATTTATATATTTAATATCATAATAATTTATAAAGATTTATATTATGGATTAAACATTACAATGTGAAATTCACTACATCATTTTATTTCAAAAAAAATTAACTAAAAATGTATTTAATATATATATCCTCAATCCTAAAAAATAATCAAATGTAGAAAAACATAATAATATTTTTAAAATTTAAATCTGTTGTAAAAAATATCATATATAATACACCAAAAATAAATTAGTGAAGTAGGAAATCAAAATTATTTATAAAACAAATTCAAAAATTAATACAACAAAAACAAAATAAATTATATATATGTTCTATGCCTAAAAAATTAATATAATGTCATAATTATATATATAAATTATTTCTACTTAATAATTTATAAAATCAATTAGGACAATAATTATATTATTTTAGTTTCAATTCAATGTCAAAGCTTTAAATCGATACCACAGAAACACATTTTTTATCATGTTTTATAGATAATATAATATTTGAAATAATGTTACTGAAAATAATAAAATTTATATTGGTAATTTAAAATATAATAAAATTACAGAGATGGATAATACTAATAATTTCTACCAATCATTAATTTTTTTTGTAAAATACCATGATTTATTGAAATAAATTATATAAATTTTATTTACATGAGTTTCATTTCTAAAATATATGATTCAAATAACAATAATAATAATCATCATCATTTTATAATAAATAAATTCAATTAAAACAATATTTTTTAATATAATAATTTATTATATATTTTAAATTATTTTTAATGATATATATTATTTAACAACATTAATTTATAATGGTTTGAAATAAAAAGTGTCAAATAATTAGTATTAAATTAGGTTTATATATATATATCTTATGAATGACAATGAATTTTGTTTCACAATCATTTTAAACTAATGATAAAATATTATAAATTCAAATATTAAATTATTATTTAAAAAAATAGGATAATTAAAAGATAATTTAATTATTAAGAAAATCTATGTAATCTTATTATTACTATTTTGAACCATGAATATTTTTAAATAAATATAAAAAGTTATATTTTTAGTTCCAAAATTATTACTATTCATGTTTGAAAAAATAATGTATAAATGAAATTATAATGTTTTATATAATATATATATATATATATATTAATAGTTTTAAATTATATTCAAATTTTATTTTCTAAATATATATATATATATCTATATAAAGGGATTAAAGAAAATCAATAAAATAAAATCATTAAATCAATTATTATTATATTATTTTATGTGTATTTAAAATTAAATATTAATACAATATTTTATATATATTATGATTTCAATATGAATTAGATTACATATTTTGAAAAGGTGAAATGAAATTAGCAAAAATATTAGAAATAAATGGTGCAATCATGATAAGGATTTAGGGATTATGGGTTGAACAGAATGGGGGATTTCGAGTCAATTCATGGAATCGAGTCCGAGTTACATGTGTGATTCAATTTAAATTAATGCATATGATGTTGATGCATAGGATGATATCAGGTTCAATTGGAGGATTATTTATCATGAATAATGATATTTGAGATGTCCAATTAACATGTGAGGCTTCGAAATCTTGTGAGGATCCCAATCTCGGATCTATGGTTTTAGAGAAGGATGATATTTATTACATCTAGTGGGAAAATGATTTTCATGCTCCATATTTGTAAGTAGTTGTTATTTATGTAGTATTTGATATCTGAGTCTCCTAAAAACTTGATTGTCAGCTGGAATGTTGATTATTATTCTTCCTTTTATCATCCTATTCATATTTTTCCATCTTATTTTGGGATATGTTCAATGCATCAAACTAAAATTTCATCAATTTTGGTTATATTTTTAATATGATTTATTATAATTTTTTCATAACAAATGGTTTCGATTAATATTCACTTGTGATTTCTATTCGTCCTAGAAAAGAGTCCAATAAAATAGAAAACAAAATTTTTTTATTTTATTTATATCTATATTTTCATTCTCCAACAATTCAATGATGTACATAATTTTAAGTTTTACATTTTTCATTATTGATAGTTGATATCATTGCTCAATTATTTCATGAAATGATTTGAGATCTTAATTTGTGTCTTATTCTAATCTATGTTTTCACAAAAATCTGAGGAATTAGAATTTTTTTCAACTGGTAATAAAATAATCACTATTTATGTCGTGTTGAGTGTCTATATAGAATGGGGAGAGGTAGTCCAGAAGGAAGGGAGGGTGAAATATTTTTTTTTGGTGGTGTGTTATTTAGTTTTGATTTCCTGAGAGACATGTACTTTAACTAGGGTGGAGTATATGGATTTCATCAGTCTGCAAAAATGGGTATGGAAAATTATTTTCATTGATTTTAAAAGTTTAATTTTATTACATATTTAATATTTTATTATTTTCATTATCATAATTTATTTGATGATATATTATTGGATATTTTTATTCTATTTGTTTATTTTTCCCTATACTATCATGGGTTATTTTTCTATGTAAGATGTTAGTTTTAATTATGATCATTCTATGTGAATTAGAATTTTAATTATGTTAAAATTCTTCTACATAATGATGTTTGATAAAAAATTTAGTTTGGGATATATGTAAATTTATTTGTTATATTTCCAATTGGTATGTGTTTTAGTAAAAAAAAATCATCAAATTTTTATGAAATTTTGATTTATTATTATGTAAGGGGATTTATTTTAGATTACAATCTATAAATATTATAATTTATTTATGGAAATGATTTTTTTAAAATTATAATCTCAATAGTTTTATTAATAGTTAATATTACTAATAAATATGAATATTTCATTATTCTAATTTTGAAATTAAGATTTCAAATTTTAACTTATGATCATTTATGTTGGTTTGAAGTTATGTTTCATGATTTATTGATATTTTTAAATAATAATTTTCATCATGTAACATTTTCATTCATGAATTTATTGTATTTGTTTGGTTCATCATCATAGTTCCTAACATGGAAAACATGAAGTATAATTTATTATTAATATATATGTATATTTTATGTATAAAACATTTATTTGATGAAATTATTTGAAAAGAACATTTCATTAATGAAAAATATGGACGAAAATTACTCTGATATCAGGAAAACACAATTTGATGTTAGATTTGATTATTTCAAATCTATATAATGATTAATTGTAATTAAATATATATTTATGTAAATATATATATATATATATATATTAAAAAAATTCATACATTTTTAAGAATGAAAACCCATTTAAAATATATATAGAACTAAATCAAGCATAACTGTTTTCTATAACATTCCATCCCATGAATTTTGTAATTATAGAAGGGAATTGGGGATTGAACACGTATTTCAACATGTGGTTAGTCCCAAAATAGAATTTAGTGTTAGAAGTTTCCACAATATTTTTTTTAAAATATTATATATATTTTTTCATAAATATCACTCAATTATTTTCTATGTATATTTTCTATTGTATGTAAATTAAAAAATTATAAAAAATTATCTAAACATAAATAATTTCAATATTATTTTGAAATTGTATTTCCAAAATTATTTTTATTGTATATCAAAATAATTTCAAAGGAATTTCTCAAAACATATTTTCAATAAATGATTTCATAAAAAGGTATTTGAACTATTTTAAAAACTATTACAAGTAATTAAATGGTCATCATGTTAATTTATAACCTTTTTCACAATTATCGTAGAAGATAAAATTAAAATTTCACTATTTTTGGAGTTAGTATATACAAAATCATAGTAAGAATATGTTTTATTTTTTATTGAGCTCCGTTTAATTTAATACATTGTCTAATCCTCCAGAACCTAGACCAGAAAAATATCATTACTATATCAATATCAATTTACTATTAATTATCTTTTATTAAAAATATAGAAATATTTTTGTGTGCAATGAATCTGAAAGCATGGGGTTGGGGTATTATAGTTGGTATTAGAAAAAATTTCTACGGAAACATTGATATTAGATTTGGTATTTTTTTGAAATCAAAATCTATGTGTTATAATTTTCTTTCAATAGTTTTTTACCGTTTGATATTCATTAATTTTCAATATAAGAAATTAGAAAATTCTTATGTCTAACAAAAAAATATTGAGGGGGAAATTTAATTGGGGGGGGAGTGGAACATCCTATGTTTTAATAAATAGAATAACTTAATATAAATATATTTACATGATTTTCATTATTTAAATATTTGATTCTAATAATAATAATAATTTTTAATTTGGAAAATATATAAGAAATTTATATATATATATGTCTGTGTGTGTGTTCTAATATAATATTTTTTTATAATATAAAATTAGTTTTCAATGATGATGTTTTTTTGTCAACATATCTTTAGAAATGCTTGTAAAAAAATTATTATAGAAGTAGTATTATGTTTTTTTATAAATTTTTATGTTAGTATTAAAAAATGAAATTTACATAACAATTTTATACTAACAATAAAAGTATATAATTTTGAATACATAATTAATAATTTAAAAAAATATGATTTTATAATGTATAAGTATATTTTTATGAAAATTCATGTATTATTATTATTATTATTATGACACAAGAAAATTATTTGGATTATATAAATGTTAAATATGATATTGTAAGTTATTAAATTATGATTTTTAATTATTTTAAAAGATAAATAATTGATACCATAATATTATATATAATATGAATATATATATATAAATTAATTATTATTAAATTATATTTATATTAAATTTGATAAGAAAACTTGTTATATATATATATATTAAGTGTTGAAACAAAATGAATAAAATTATATTAATTAATGAAATATAGTTATATTACAATATGTGTATTTATAAACTAATATTTCTATAATAATTTCTTTATGATTAATTTTATATATGTTTTAGATTATATATATATATATATAATTCGTGATAGTAAATAAAATACTGAAAAAAAGTGATGGAATTTGGATAAGGGTTTCAGGATAAGGTGGTGAGAGGACTGGGGGTAGCTGAGACGTGTAGTGGAATCATGGTCAAGGTACATAAGGTATTCAATTTCAATGGAAGTAGACGATGTTGTAGAGTGGGATGAGATCGATCTCATTTAATGGAATTGTCTCTTGACGTATCAAATCCAAGATGGCTCTGAAACCTCGTAGCCTTCGACATCGTGTGAGAAGAAAGAACCCAGATATTGGATTTAATAAAAGGAGGTTACAAATGGGATGTGGAGGGAAAATGATTTGTGCGGCCTTACATCACAATTAAGTGTTATTTATTTTGTTATTTATATTTGAATCTCATTAAAATCAATTTTTGGATGGCATGTCGATAGTTTTCTTAAATTTATCATCTTATCCATCATTTTCAATCTCATTTTGCATAGAATTAATGTATCATACCAATTTGTAAAATATTTTGCTTAATATATTTATTATAGTTTATAATAATCTTCCACATATAAATTGGTTATGAGTCATATTACCATATGATTAATTCTTATACCAGATATGATTTGGAAAAAAAAACATAATTTTCGATCAAGTTTTTATTCATGTTTTCATTCTCTGACATTTATTTGATGAACTAATTTTTTTCATTGATTATTTGGATAAAAAATTGATATATCTCCCCATTATTTACAAATTTAATTGATATCTTATTTTTTGTTTTCTTCTCATCCCATAGTTGATGACATTATGATCAAATAATTATAATTTATTTGAAACTAGAAATAAAATAATCACATATCATGTAATTCTGAGGGAGTAAATATATTTCGGATCAGATATCTAGAATGGACATTGAGTGCTTGGTTTCCTTGTATTTTGATGATTGTTTTTTTGTAATAAGAGTACGAGAGATGAGTTATGGGAAGGGGGGGAGTATAAGGATTTCACCCTTCGACTAGAATTGGTTAGGTAAATTATTTTTCATGATTAAAAAAAAGTAATTTTTTATGTATTTATTTACTTTTCATTTTCATTATTGAAATGGATTTCATTGTATATTAAGGGGTAAGTTAATTTTCTTTATAGAATTCAATTTAATATAATATTATGCATTATTTTTTGAAATACAAATTTAGATCAAATCATAGAAATTCAATTTAATTTTAATTTTAATTATTTTTAATTTCATCTACCAAATCTATTTTGAAAAAAAAAATATGCGGTTGTGATATTTTTAAATTATGATATAAAATTAAAAAATTCTGTGGGTTTTTTCACATTTTATTCATAATTTCATCAAGAATGTTAAATTTACAATTATATATTTTAACTTATCTTAGTTGAAATATTATTTGAATTATAATTTATACAGATAATATTTTATTTATTTTAAAATTATATTTTAAAATTATATTTTCTTTTATTATTTTATGTATAATTATTTGAATATGAAAAGTCAATTTTTGATATTATATTATTATAATTTATCGTATGATCTTTTATATGGTTTTAATGTTATGTTTCATGATTTATAGTGTGTTTTGACCAATAAAATAAATCATGGTACATTTGTTTACAAGAATGTCGAGTATAAGATGTGTCCATGATCTTATTAAATGACATATCAAACATGTACTAGTATTTACTCTTAATATATATGTATA
The DNA here is from genome assembly GCA_963277665.1 of Viscum album. NCBI lineage: Eukaryota > Viridiplantae > Streptophyta > Magnoliopsida > Santalales > Viscaceae > Viscum > Viscum album. Next base: position 924,500,249 of record OY728156.1, read on the forward strand.
TAGTAAGAATAATAAATTTTTATGACGAATTGATTCTTAAGAAATGTTTTTTACTAGAAAATTTGGATAATAATTACCCTCGTACAATTCAATGAGAAGTCGATGATAGATTTTGTTATTTCAAATCTCACAGATGTGTTCATGTGATGGTATATAAATATATATTTATATAAACATATAAATTTAATAAAACAATTTCAAGATTTTACTATTTTTAAAAACCCTTGAAATATATATAAATATTTATAACAATCATAAAATTGTTTTCATAAAAATTAGGTGCATGAATTTTGTAAATTTGGTAGGTAATTGGGGAATTGACCCATCACTCAGCAAGTGGGTAGGCCCAAGATAGCCTTCAATATTAGATGTTTCAATAGTATAATTTCAGTAAATATTGTGTATAGTTTTTTTTAAATATCTGACTATTATTTTCGATGAATGATTTCAATGATAAGTATTCTCAAAATGTTAAAACATTTTCAAGACCTAAAAACTTCTATATTAATTATAAAATGTATTTCGAAATTATTTTTGACGTTATATAAAATGAATTTCAAATTAATATCTCATATATTATTTTCAATTTATAATTTTCTAAAAAAATTTAAAATTTTTTAACCCCATAATGGGAAATTGAAAGCTCATCCGATTATTTAAAATTTTCCTCCATGGTATCATAGATGTTCAAATTCATATGTCATCATTTTTTGAGTAAGCACACACAAAATCAAAATAGCCATACATTAGATTATTTTAAACTTTGAATAATGAATGGTATTAGTTAATCTTCCATATAAAATTGGAAAAGAACCTATATTATATAATTATTTTTTATTTTTTAGTTATCATTAAAAAAATACATGACATTTATTTACAATGAATTCTGCAAGCATGGGTTTGGGAAATTATAGTATCCCCAACATATTATGTTAGTAATAAATTCATTATTATTGTAATGGTAATATTTAATTTCTATATAATTCATTATTTAAAATAATTATATTGGAGGAAATCATAGAAATAATGAAAATGTCATCCCTGATGATACCGAAGACCAAATACACATAATATAATGAATTATATATTTACTATACACAACTGAATAGTCAATCCACCATCTTCAAACATGTTCTAGATGAATATACATCCTAGGTATCAAAAGTAATGAATATCTTAGGTGTATCTAATTCCACAATGATTAAATAAAATTAATATTCATTCTCTCATTTCCATGTAATTAGTATATCAAGATCGATAATGGAACAGGATTGAAGAAATCTTCTTCTATACCACGACAATGGAAATTATATTAATTTATTATTTCAATTGTTTTTTAACCCTTTGGGTGCGGTTCCAGTTGTGTCCCAATTTAAATTTTTGAATTGATTGAATTCATTAGTCTTTTTTTCATTATAATGTGAAATTTTGTTTCTTGGAAGAAATGGGTCAATGGTTAGGGGAAACCCTTCTCCCTCAGCGAGGAAACTGTTTGACATATGAACCATTTGGAAAATTTTCACCACAAGGTTGTCACATGGTTTGTGGAATGATGTTGGCTGACTAAGCTATATGTTTTTTATGGACCTTATGCGGTGTATATTTGAGGAACAGACATGAACACAATGTGGAAAAACCATGTGAGTTTCCCATGATATAAAAATTTTGAAATTAATTCTTTCCCAAATTGTATTTTAAAAAACCATGATTCTCGTTCCATTCTTAACATAGGTTCAACATGGATGACTATGTGATTCTATACCCGTTATATCATTCCAGTATTGATGCTTCGTGAAATTTACAACTTATATTTCCAATTATTTATAGGTTATTTTTAATTCTCCTCTACCCTCTCTCTAGTTATTGGCTTTTCTTATTGAGGATTCGTTATTAGTTGAACCCTATTCTTTATCATTGAAGATTAGATAGATTTCATTGATAATTGTCTATAAAGATTACCCCTCAAGCTCTATTTTTCCTTCTACTAAATTTTATTTATTTTCTCACCTAAAAGAGTTTTTTTATTCTATCCATTTTATTTCCATAATGATCTATTTGATGATTTGAATTTCAAATATGATTTCGATATTTGATTTTCCTTGTAATTCTATATTGAATGGTTCTTTTTTGTGTTTTCATTTTGTAAAAATGGTGTCAAATGTTTTTTGGAAGGGTTATTTATTTATAAATTTATATAAATTCCCACAATGTTTTTTATCAAATTACAATTATTCATTTAATGTGACATTAAGTACTTTGGGATATTTTATTCCATTTCTTTTTGCAAAAAAATGTATAGATATTAATGTGGATGTGGTATATATAAATATTATTTTTTTATATTTTTATTATCTGTGTCTTGTTTAGTTGGTTTAAAAACAATCTATATTTCCCTAAAATGTTGTATTCAATGTGATTTTAAGTGAACTTATTTTGAATGTTGGTTTTATAAAATAAATTGCTTTTGTTTATAATTTTAATTTTAATTTTTGTTCGTGAATTATATTCAATGAATTATGTATGTGGTGTGATGCATGTTTGGAAATTGTTTTCAAGTGAATGTGGTCCTCAAATAGGCTTTGCCTATGGAAATGGTTTGGTTTTATGTGTGATTATGTTTTATTATTTTTAAATGTTTTTATGAGTTGTGAATGTTGTGTGAAATGTGTTTCAAAATAGAACATTATCATTGAGTGAATTTAAGTGTGGTTTCAATTTTTTTTCTAAAACCATTCCATGTTTGGGATTTTATGATAACTTTTGGTGAAGAGTTAGCATAAAGGACTATTTGTCATTGTGTCTATGAAATTCGTGATTTAGATCCTCTTTTTAAATATTTGGTAACTATTTAGGAAATGAATTTTCAGATGTGTTAGGAACAAATGACTTCAAGGAATGGTTGATACATTATGTTGTTTTGAAAATTTGGTTTTGATGAGATTTTATGTCAATTCCCAATATGCACCTATTTATGATTGTAAAAAAATATTTTGAGGCCTATGTGGCATTCTAGGCCTGGGTAAAATAATTTCTTATTTTGAAATGTGAATTGAAAACATGGGAAGATGAAAAGACCACTTAGTATTTAAAAATTATTTTGAAACCGTTCTTCGTCAAGGGAAATAGTTATTTATAAATAATATTTAATGGATGGATGAAAATTATAGTAAATTAAGTATATCTTTATGTATGTATGGATACTCAAAGTGATTTCCAAAACTATAAGACTTTATGATTTATTACACTATATTGTATTTTGGAATGGAATGTTGTCGATATTGAATAACTAGACTATAGAATGTTTTCCACTCTGATGTCTCTTTTTTGGGAGCACTATAGGTTATCTTGGTTTTTACTTTTTTTGTGTACTAATTTTATTATCATGGGTTTCATGGGAATAATATTTTTGTATGAGTGATAGATACTTTTCGACTGTAATTATATGTGTATGTACCCTATGGACATGATGGGTCTTGGATGGATATGCGACCAAAATTTCTAGTTTACAAAAACTAGATTCTTATTGACTAGGGAGCTCCACCATGTTCTATTAGGTTACTCTTAATAGATAATTTTCAATGATAAATTATATATATATCCCAGAAATGATCATGACTTACTATCTGTATATTCTCTGTACTTTCTAATAATTATTAGATATTTGTTTAAATTTTTATTTTCAGATTGTTTTATTCCATTTACTCTCAGAAAAAACCATTTTTTCACTTCTTTATGTATTTTAAATTGGACAATAGTTTTGAGATGTATTGAAGAAATTGAAAAAAAAATAGTCGAAAATACTGAGTTTTTAATATAAAAAATGGAATTTGTAATCACCAGTATTAATAAGTCTGAAATGTTTGAAAATACTGTTTAATAATTGTACGTAAAACAATAGTTCATAAACTGTTTTAGAAAAGGAAATGAATCAAATCTATGGGAATTTCATACTGATTTATTCTTTCCCACATACTACTTGTCGAAATTATCATTGGTAGACCCATGATATTTTTCATGGTCTAGTTTCTGGTACGGTTTTTCTTTGGAGAATGTTGGACTTGTGGTTGGTGGGGACTAACTGGTCACATAGAGATCATATTCGCATGGTACTACCTAAGATTTCTATTATGTTTTTGATATTTTTTTCCACTATTGTATTCAGATTATTATTTTTTTATTTATATTGTTTATTCTTGTTAATGATGTTGTCTTGGTTTTTATTTGATCTTAGTTTGATTTGTAATAATCATTCCCTTTGGGATCACATTGATGCTTGACACTAAAATCCATCCAATGGGGATAGATAATTCCCTTCAGGCCATGTCTCATATCATATTGAGTGTTGGGTTAGTTAAAATCATGGCATGGTTCATGAAAAAATGGTAGTAGAACTCGAATAGTAGGTACATGAACCATGTCATGAACCCTTTCTCATTCTAAAACTCATGTTTCTAATGTGGATTTGGGTTTTCAATTTTTTTGGGGGATGAGGGATAAAAATGGATGTGAGCCGGTCTTAAATTTTTATCTCACAGGGAGTAGAGACCCATGTGGAGTCTGAATACACAATTCATGGACATCTTAGCTGTTAATTATTACTATGGGAATAAACAATTGACATTTTCAATGGGTTATAAAAGACCAAATGATCCCCATTTTGGTATTTTGATTTGAAATTTTTTATTTTGTTTTTTGTTTGTGTTTATGGGATTTCAAAATGAAAATAATTTTTGAAATGGAAATGAATTATTTAAAGTGGTTTTTGATTTCTAAAAATTGGATTTAAAAACAAAATTTAATTGTAATTTGGCAATGTTTGAGAGATTTTATATGGAATGTAAATTGAATATTTGGTGATTTCTTGTGTTTGATGATGTGATGGGATGTGTGAACATTGGTACACATATTTGACTTTCACATATATGTGAGAATTTATATAATGATCTTGGAGGAATGCATGCGTGAGTAATATAAGCAGAGGATGTATGGAAACATATATGGTGGATTATAGGATGTCAATGGGGAGTATTTGAAATAATTTTTTTCGCTGGGTCTTTAAAAAGTGTTTTTGTATATGAAAATGATATTGGTTATATTTTTTTAATTAATATATTATTTTTGGGTGATAAATAGTTTTTCGTATTTGGATAGTGGCCTTGGACGAATGTATTTTTAAAATTGAAATGAAATGGATAATTTTAAAAATATAATTTTTAGTTGTGCGCATAGTGTGTATCTTGTGGGACTATTTTTTCATTGTTATGTTCTTTTAAATTGTGTTTTCAGATGATGTTGATTTGGATATTTGTTTCATCTTATGATAAAACATTTATAGCCTAAAAGGCCCCAAATTTTAATAATGGATCTTCTATAGTTTATCGATATTCTGGATTCGTGCCCGACATTCAGGGTGATCAATGTCTATTATACAATTTTGAAAATAATGAGGATGTTATGTGGGTATCCATAACATTGAGAACCCCTTATGTTGTGAGAGTGTGTGTTGTTCTAGGTCTATTTCAGGCTCCATCTTTGGATCATTAGAATGTTATTTCTCTAGAATAGATTTTTGTTGGGATGATGAGGAAAGTGTATTATATAAAAACCATCCAATTATTTGTACATGAGGAGGTGAAGATGAATAATGTGAAGAGATCATTATTATTATGTAGTACCCATAGATGGTGAAGGCCAATGATGTCCACATCATAGATCTTTTTTTCTTTTTTAAGAAGATAAAATCACATGATCCAATGTGAGATCCACTTTTCATTTCAGTAGTTTTCCTGGAGATCAAGTATTGGGAACCTTCTTTTGAGGATCATTATTTCATGATGTTCATTGATGACGTGTTCTTAAAAGTATTTATTTCTAGATCTCAGGGAATAGGCAGTCTTGTATCTCATTCCCCTTGAGGTGGTTCCCCATCTGGCTAGAGGTTTATACTAGAGGAACATATTATTGGAGTGAATCTATCATTTCTATTGTCTTCGTACTCATCATATCATTCACTCATGTGTTTTCAATGTGTTGAATTAGGGGATTCAATGTCTTATTATCATATTTATATAAATTAATGTAATCATTTTAGTCGTTTGTGTCTCTTAGAGATGTTATTTAATTATAATATCAAAAGGATGAGGTATTGATCAGAGTATATATGCTCATGGATGCAGGGTACCTGATACATAATCCATTAAGGATGCATCCATAGGCCTCTGATTGAATCATTTTAGGTATTCAAGAATCACTAGGGATGTAAGGAACCATATAGTAGTTCATGTCTCTAGTTTTGGAGTGGCTATAATTTAATTTTCCAAATTTGTATTATCACTTGTTTTGAGTTATTTGTAGGGTACAAAGTGATCATGTTTCTTTTTTAGTTTAGTTTTTGTGCCTTGATTGTGGATCATCAAATTTTTTACATTTTATGAATAGATTTCAGTTTTATGTTACAACTATTTGGAGATATATCTGTCTATTGAAAATTTTATATGGTAGCTTCTGAACCAATTCACTATTTTATTAAATTTCTTTTGTTTGATTCCTCTTCTATTAAGTGTTTTTTTGTCAGAAAATTTTGTGATGTGGGCATTGTTGTTAGATTATTATGGAGTTGATTAGTTTGTGTTGGAATTTCCCAAATTGGGAAAATATAATGTAATTCTATTATGATAATCATGTTATTATTATGGGGATAACCCTATCGTCTTCTCTCTTAATTATTTTTTATAGGGTTCCACAATAAATTCTTAGGTGTTCAATTTGATGTGAATGGCCACTTGGAGGATCATGTTTTTTAGATATATTCGATTTTTGAATCAAGCATGGTTTAACTTTTAGCTGAGATACTTTCATGGGGAATAAATTTTTTGGGTGGAGGGAATTATCATATCATATCCTTGGAATCTATTTTATATAATTATTGTTATGGATTTTGAATCATTAGATGTGTTTTGGGTTGATTATCGATATTAAAATTTTAATTTCTTATGTTTTTGAGTGTGTTTTATCTTGTAAAGATAATATTTTTGTATTAATAGTATGTGGAACGTGGTTGGTTTATGGTTAGGGGAAACCACCCAAAAACAACCAAATAACTCTGCGACATATATCCATTTTTGGAAACAAGAGACTGCAACTTTGTCATGCAGTTTTGAAATCCATGTAGGCTAACCATGCTTCATGTCCTTCATGGATAAGGAGGGGTTCGTAGTTATCATAATATTTGGAAAACCATGCAGACAAACCTTGAGAGTTGTGTAGATCATTAGTTTTCGGAAATTCCCAATTTCTCCCTTTGATATTTTAACTCTAATTCATGATTTTCATACCAATATTGACCTAGGTTCACAATAGGGGTTTCCAATATCCTCCTCTATTTCCATCTTACTACCATTGATACTTTTTAAAGGTTCTTAGGTATGTTTCCATGGGTATTGAGTTTCTTTACTCCTCTCCACTCCATTTTATATTGATTTCGTGGTTTCTCATTGTGTTACATCATTGTTGGATGAACTGTATGTGTTATTGTTGATGCATGGTTAGATACATTTTATGTTAGGTTGGTCATATTGTCACTAAGTAATGGTTATTCTTTCTCTTGATGTTTCATTATGTCATCACGTCATTGAGTTCAATATTTCAATCCATTATCATTCAACAATAATCAATTTGAATCATTTCTATTCCTAAATGATTTATATATATTATTTTCATTCTTGAGATTTGTTTTAAAAGAATTTTTTGTGTCTTCGTTATATAAATTTCTCCGAAACAGTTTTAAATGGTGTATTTTAATTACTAATTTATGTATATGCACACAGTGTGTTTGATAAAATTCCAATACATTTATTAATGTGATTTGTGTGTTTTGGGTGATGATTTACATTTTATGTTTAAATATTGTTGTTATATTATAATTTCACAATTCGATGTAGAATTGGAGGAATTTTTTTGTGTGATTTTTTTTGTGAAGATATTTGGGTTGGTTTAAAAAGAAGTGATGTTTCTATAAAATGATGTTTTCAATGTAATTTGTACTATCCATGTGTTCAATGTTTATTTTCGAAAAGAAATGTTTCTTTTTCAGGAATATTATTTGCTGATCTTCATGAATATGTGCAATCAATTTTGTAAGTGGAAGGAACCTTGTTTGAAAATAGGTCTCATATGGGTTTGGACATGAATGGGTATTTTCTTATATAAATGGTGGGGATTTATGTGTTATTTTATATTTTATTTCTTAATTGGTTGTATAATTTGAAGAATTAGAGTGCAATGAATTTCCTAATGGCCTTGGTCCATTGTATGAATTCAAATGTTGTTTGAAATGTGTTATTCTAATGGTTGGAAGATTTTGAATTTTGAGATATGGATTGGTGAATAGGTTGAATTAATTATCGTTTGGAACTTTGTATGTGAAATTAGGTTTTTTTAAACCATTTGGGAAAGGGTTGGAAATTACATTGCAATTGTGTTTTGTTTTTATTTTTTAAATTCATTGTTGGAAATGTTATCTATTTAGAGGATTGTTTTTTGGTCTATTTATGTTAATACCATATTGGTACCTTTTTGTGTTTGGAAAAAATATGGTCCCTGGAGGAATAATGATTTCATGGGTCATCATTGATGTGTACAAAAGAGAACAGAAAAATATAGTACATTGAATTTGTAAATGATAATTAAATATTATTTACAATGTGTTTTTGATTTTTTGAATGGTTGGTTTTCAAATAATATTTAATGGTGGTCTTAATGTGATTTTGAGAGAAATGGATTATCATTTTTGTTGTGATTCTTGGATTCTATTTAGAAACTTTTATACACAGGGATGTGTTAGTATCTAGTGGCTGGTGAGAAAGAAAAATGTAGGAATTGAGTTCACAATACCATGGAATGTGATTCCCTCTAGTGGATCATGCATAGGATGACTATGGGTTACGGTCATTATTCCATCTTTCTTCATGTGTTATAATTATTATCATGGGATTCCAAGGATTCATCTAGATGGTTGAGTAAAGGTTTATTATTATCCTCAATTAGATGGGTTTGTACCCCATATAAATTTTGGGTATAGGTAAGATGATCCCCTAGATTGTCTTGTATATAGAGCCTAGTTGGCTATAGAATTTTTAGATGGACCATATATTTAATGATGAGTCTGAACTGAGATTGTCTAGGGATTTCCCCTAGATTTTTTTGGGAAGTCCTCATTATCAACTATCAGTATATTCTTTTGACATTCTAATACATGTTAGATATTGCATGTCCTATTTTTTTAATCTTTTAATTTTCCCATTACATTATGAAAAATGTTTTTTTTCAATTGGTTTGGATTTTCATTTAGACTATGGTTTTAAACAAGTTTCTGGAAAATGAATTTGATTTAAAAATAGTAAATTCACTATATGTGTTTTTTAATAAAAAAATGGAATGATATATTTATTTGGACGAAATGTATTAAAAAAATATTTTCGGAATTTAATTAATACTAGTGTCTATGGAATTTTTAGTGAATATTAACACATTGACTATTCATTTGTTACCTACTGGTTGGTTTGTGTCCACATCAAACATTCTCTACATTCAATTGGTAGCCCCGAGCTATTTTTCATGTGTGTGTTTCTATTTTGTTTTCATTTTTAACAGGTTGAAAATGGGTTTGGTGGTGACCAAATGTTCATGAGTATATTATGTTAGTGTGGCCTATTTTGAGTTTAGTATTCAGTTTTTGTTTGTTCATCTTTTTTTTGGATTGGTTTTTATTTTTGATATTAATTATTTTTTATTATGCTTATTTCATTGTTGATTTATTTTATCTTTGTTTGTTTGGGTAAACATAATCTTATTTTGATAGTTTTGATTCCCAAAAAATAGATTCTAAATATAGGGATTAATAACACCCTTGAGGACTTCTCTCATGCTTGGTCAGGTGTCATTTTGGAAGACATCCCATCATTACTCAGGACACATTCATTGGGATAATTGATATACATAGATTGAGTATGTATTCCATTAATAAGATACCCTAACTCTATGTCTCAAAGTCATTTTATGAACCTCGTGGATTCTTCTAATGATTTAATTAATTCATACAGAAATTTATATTTTACAGGTAATTGGAATATGTGTTATAAAAATTATAAAATATATCCCTGAACATAATGATATGTTTCAAATTATGATATATAAGTGATAATGATAGTTCTTGTGGGTAATGATTCAAAAGTTAATATATTAATGTTCTTCTAAACCTTAATCATATTTTATTTGAATCAATCAAACCATGTGATTGATCATAAACCAATTCTATATGTTGAAACCAAAATTTATTGTATTATTGGTATAGGAAGTGGTATGGAATATAAATTTTATTTCATACAACATTAAAAAAATCATAAAATAAAAATATATAACAAAAAAATGTATGGGGTTACTATTTGAGTGAATAAATCATTCAGTGTCCCACTAACACGAAATTCTTAAAAAAAATCCACATTTGACTTTATTTTATCATATATAACAGGTTTTCAAACAACACCCAAAATACCTTTTTTATTTTTTTAAAAAACACCATTAAAATTATCTAAATGTTCTAATTATATGATATTATATGTAATACCATGTGAATTACCATCCAAAATGTCATTTGGATAAACTCTTTTACACGTCTAGAGCATCACTCATGGATAAACAAAATCTTCATTTAATGAACTAAAATGATTAAACACTTGATAATTTATCGCATTTATAACAAAGATCAATTCATCAATTCATAAATATATTCAATGGAAATCCTATTCCACATAATTTTATCTACTCATGATATATTGGAATCATGAATGATATCTATCATTAAAATTTATCTCTATACCCATTCCAAACAACTACGTTATATAATAGTATGAATCTTAACATTATATCATACTCTATAGCATTTAGTTACCCTGAGATATAGAGTATGTAAATATAATATGGTCTCACATATATTGTTGATTCTTTGTGTACAGACTAAGTAGGATGACGAATTCAACACATATCATTTACCTTCATAGATCTGTACACCACCTAGCACTAACCGAATAGATTAAAATATAAAATCTCTTTTATAAGGATGACTATATAATTTCTCAGTCTATTTATATTTAGATCCCTATTTTACACTCATTATATTACAGGACTAATCCCTTTCTTGGTTTTCTCTAAATAATGACATTATAGCCAAACCTAGTGACCATCCTTGAATATATAATCCTAATGGAATGTGTAAGAATTGAATCAATGTATATATGTTATCATGATATGTTTCATTCCAAGAACAATAGATGGGGAAATGAAATATTCACCAGGAATTCATGGAATTTTAATTATATTATTAATGGAATTCTTGGTGATATAAATCATAAATATTATTATGTGGAAAACACATTATCTACCTCATCATTATATTGAATATCATGATTTAATATTCCTACCAATGTTAACATCAACATTAAATCATAATTATTATATATTTTGGATAGCATAATATCAAATAATGAGATATAAAATATCATTTTACATTAGGATATATTTATATATATACGAAACAAGTATGAATGAATGATAATTTAGAGAATTAATTTTATATAATATTATAAATATAGATTCTTATACTCTTTAATGAATTTTAAAAAACAAATAGAAATCAAATGTCTCTACGTATAATATATTATAGAAAGACTGATCAACGTAATTTTTTCGACAGTTTAAAGGTTATTATTTATCTCATATAATATTATGTACTTCCTTCAATATATTAAAATAAGAATCCAATACAACTATCCAACTAAACTATTTTGGTGGAAATCATATATGATGATATAATATTTGAATAATGTTTAGACTAGGAAATCCTGATTCTAATATTCTACTCTATGCACACATTTCTCAATCTCTGTAACATAAATGAATCTAAATATTATATTTTTATAACTGCATTTATCTATATAAAAATATATCTCTATTAACTATCATAGCCATTAATAGAACAAATTCCATCATAATTATTCCTTGATATATTTTAGAAACTAATTTAACTCCTTATATAAATATATTTCAAACATAAAATAATCATCTTAGAATTTTATGTGATTTTTAATTTTTATTTCTTCTGGACCATTGTTTTATCATTATTATTGAACTTATCTTTGTCCGAAGATACTCATATTGTCCTATTAGATAATATATCACATTATACTATCATTCTATGAAAAAATTTCACATCCTTTATTTCCAATATATTATTAAATGGCCTTTAACGTATATACAATGAAATATTTTTAGTCCTTATAAATAATTTTTCTTCAGTAAATTAAAAAATATATTCACTTTTACATTCAACACAATAGTATATCTTATACATCATATGTTTTTCCCTTTTATAATCAACAATTTCCAAAAAAATGTAATCATTTCATATATTAAATAAAATATTTCAAAACATTTCAAATTATGATTAAATTTTTTTTGTCACCATAATTATACAAAGAAGATATATTCATCATAACTATGTCATTTCTACACTCCATAGCATTGGAATATTATTCTTCCAAAAATTTACTGAATACATTGTTGTATCTAATTATTTTAAAATCATTCGTAATCAATGAATACATCATATAATAATCTGGTTCGTCTTATTGAACAACTAAAACATAGTATTATGGTAGAAGGTGTAACGAACCAATATATTAATTTATCTCTTGCCTTATGAACAATTCATACCATTGTGAATAATATATGAATCATATTTATTTGAACACCTTATATTAATATTCTTATCTAAAATTATTGTTCAATGATGATGATGTTATTTATTTAAATATAAATATTGTAACTAATTGGCATCATGGTATTGATGCATTAAAAAATGATTTTAAACGGAATCTTTTCACATAAAATTCGAACCTTTTTAATTGATTTAAATTATTAAATATTTATTAGAAACAAATAGAAATGTAAATAATCACATTTTTTATTCTTAAAATAAAATTATTTTCAATGTTTAATGAAAATGGAATCATATTATAGAAATTAACTAAAACCTACGTGAAATATATTTTTTAATTGTCGCATAGATATATGTAAATCATAAAAATGGAAAAAAAATAACATTATTGTGACATGGGACTAATAACTAAACCAAACAATTTCAATCATCATTCCACATTTTCAATGATACCACTAGAAAAAAACTAAATATATTTTCACATCACTTTTTAATGACTAGTGAATCCCTCCAATTAAATCCCTTGATGAACTATATGGATTATCAAATGATATAAAAATAGAAAATAAAATGTTTTCATGTAGAATATAATTTAGTTTTCCAACTAATATATTTTTTAGATTTTAAATAAATTTATAGAAATATAATTCTACAAAATAGAAATATGTAATGTTTTTTAGGTCAAGGGGTGAAGTATAAAAAGAGAGTTAAGTATGAGAGAGAGAATAAATCATAAAAAAGACTATGAAGTTTAATAATAATGTATTTTATATATGTTATTATAATCCATTAATGAAAATAGTTAGAAAATATTATAAAGCCTAGATTGGCTAGGGTGTTCTGAAAACCACTCATCCTTATCCTAGTGGACCACAAACATATAATTTGGAGTCCATTCATATATGCAATTCAAAAAAACCTATTTAATTAGGATTATTTTATTATTTATAAAGACAATTTAATCCATATTATCAATCTAGAGTCAAAAATAATATCCCAATCACTACAATTAAATATCAAAAAATTTAATCTTTATAATTCTTTATCATAATTTAAATTCATAAACCCAATTTAAATAAATAAAAAAACACATTGTTTTACTATCCCCAACCATAAATTTTATTCGTCCAAAAAAAATTTTCAAATAAATTAATATGATTAAACAAAACATTCAATGTAATTATAATCCAAAATATACCCCATTATATTTATCAGTCCCAATCAAAATTCTAAATCCATTAAAATATCCATATCATAATTCTCATTATTAAATATTTCTATATATTTATTATAGTTATTTTGACTGCAAAAAATTATACAATATATTGATCCCTAACACAATGATTCACCAATATATTTCATATCACTAACACTTTTATAATTCAAAATTTCTATTAAATGATCCTCAATTACACTACATTATCAGCATCAAATAGCAGTTAGCATTAGTAATTGATAAAAAATTAATTATTTTTCTACAAATACATTGATCATAATATTTTCAAACTATTTAGATAATAAATTAATAGTCCATATATATAAAATTATATATAATATGAACCAAAATTATTATTTCATTAAACCAAACCCATTAATATTACACATAGAAATGAAAAAATAAACAACATTTTCCAAAATTGTTTTCACTAACAAAATCTGTACTATGTAGGATTTAAATTTTTCCATGGATTATATTGTTTTTTTAATAGAATAATTTTTATAAGGACATTAAAATTATAAAATATAAATATCAAATGTATATATAACAATTAGGAAAATAGTTTAACTATTTATTTAAAAAAACCTTCTAATATTAAACAGAAAACAATTTTATTTTCTAGAGTCCACCATCATTGTCAATCACATTAAAAATAATACATTTCATACCACTATAAACCTATTTAAATTTTATATTTAATAATATTACAATATTAAAATGAAAATAATTTACGTATTGGAAAAACAGTTAGTTATTTTACTGTAAAACCAAAAAAATATGGTCTTAAAATATCATGACAAGTTACTTAAATGATTCCCAATTATATTAATCATGAAAAACATTAATTCCTAAAACATAAATCAGGTTAATACATTTTTATGATAAAATAATTTTATAATATGAAAATGAATATAATTACGCTACATCTTGTACTATGATTTGATCTAAAACTCATAATCGTTCAAGACAATATATTTTTAGACTAATATGTAACTAAATATAGGTACTTTAATTAATTTGTTATAAGGACTAAACATTAATAATTACCTAATATTTAGTTAAATAAATAATACCCATTGAGGATTTTCTCAGGAATATATAATTAGTGATATAAGCCATTATAATTACATTATATATAAAAAATTACAATGTTAACACTTTTACCTAGTTTCCATTTTTTTCAAAAAATAATAACATAAAAATTGAAACATGTTTTGTTCCATGTATTAGACAACATGAATTTTTCATGATCCCATCCTTAACCCTATTCATATTTATGTCTTTTGAAAAACATTTCAAAACATGGGATGAGTATAAAAAGATAAGTAAGGGTCATAAAATAAGGAATGGAAACATTTTCCCAATAATAAATACAAATCAATGAAAACATATTTTTCAATCATATAATACATTATGAAATCATATGATTTATGAATAACTCACAAAAAACATAAATCATAATTGTAATTTATATAATAAATAACGCAATTAAATTATATCATTCACTACTACGTAGGGATTTACGTTTGGAATACCCATCACACTATATTCCCTAATTATATTAGGAGAAATTTTAATGTTTACCTCTGTCACATTGCCCTTTGCATTAGAGATATATCTCATCCTCACCCTCTCTAGGTCTATCACGGAACAACCTTTATTCTTAAACAATTCCCAAGAACCATAAGAAATTCATAACACATAAAACAATCATAATGGAAAGATAACATTTAAACATTGTAATAACAATATATCATTTCAAGAAATTGACATAATCAATGCTTTATCAGACAATTTTCAAAATCCATTGAAACATTTAATAAAGAGATTTTTGAATCAAATAGACCCATACCACTTTGAATCTTTTGATAGAAATTTCAATTTCAGAACATTTATGCCCATATAAATATTTCCTTAAAACCATTTTTAAAACATGGATATTAATGAGAAATATTAATAATAATAAATCTTTGAAACATTTAAATTTATATTTTATTTTATGATTTTTTTTACCAGATGTGATATTCTTAAATAAAATAATTGAAAAATAGCATTAATGAAAGCTTATTATTTCACCAGAATAGGGATATTCATGAAATAATATGACAAATGGAGGTATATACACCATATTAAAGTAATTTTTTATTAAAAACAAATAAGTTTCAATGGAATGTAAATTTAGACAAATTTCATTTCAAAGATCATATCCTAATATTAAAGACAAATCAATGTAATAATTTTATGTGAAGAATAAGAAAATACCTAATATAAATGGATAATTAGTGTTAAAAAAATCATTGTTCATTCACATATATTCATAGAATGAATTAATCAATATGTATAATTTTAACCCAATTTAATGAAATTGGTTTAAAAAGTTCAATTATAGAAATTTGATAGCCTAACGACATTGCTTTAAAATTCAAAAAATGATTTGATAAGAGTGAAAAGGGTATATCATTAAATGGAAATAAAAATTAAGAAAATAAGTATATATAAGAACATATCCTGAAATTTTATAATTTAAATTTAATGATATAACATTAAAAAATATCTTTTACTGGAAGGGGAGGGTGAATGGTTCCCTTACCGATTTGGTAACTTACGAAACATACACCCCCTTAAAGAAGGATCATTCAATGATGGTTAAAATACCCATAAATTAATTTATATTAAAATATATATACAATCATGGGTAGTAGATATACCACACAAAAGGAAGTAGTTGCAAATATAGCATTATTCTCAATGTAATAAAAATTGAGGTGAAAACCCCTTACCTCGTGTCTGACATGACTCATTAATTATTTAATATCCTGAATAATACACTAAATCTAAATTATACCTCATTGAAAACATTATTTATGTTTATTATTCCTTTTATATCTCTAATTACCATGTTATAAACATTATGTAATCAATTAAGATAACAACGGTCATTTTGTCGGTATTTGGTACTTGAGTCAAAATTAACTTGTTATAATTAATGTTGTTCTTATCATCAAAATTACATTATCTATAAAATGATATTCATGATTTAGATATCATATATATAATATATATTCAGTATATATATGTTTTTATAATTTTATATGACATTTAGAGATAAGAAATGAAATTTTAATTTAATAGACATAGTAAGCCGTACGTATGCATGAAGGCGACATTCATTTATATTTAATATTTAGGGAAATGAAAACATAATGATACATATGTGTATTATAATTATTGGATAATATCATATATAATTTATATAAGTAAATCCTTTATAAGTTCTACGTATGGAAGTAATGAGTCATATCACATTTAGGGGTCGGTAGTCCTCACTACCTCAAATTAAATTATCGTGTTTACCTATTATGGAAACCATAAAGGTATGATATAAATGAAAAATTCATAATTATAATTTCACAAACCAGGCTAGGTTTCCATCCAACCCGACGCTTGTCTTAGTTTGTGGCATGGCCCGAAGGCTGTTCCCGATCCCCACATGCTGACACAAGCTATCGGTTATCAAAAAAACACATGGGAATGATTTAACCAGAAAAAAAGACAAAAAAACTAAGAAGATGAATATTCCGAAATGTGGAATAAAAAATCAAACATTACTATGAACAATAAATATGTTCAATGTTTACAATTCAACTCAAACCCCAATGTGAACAATAATAATGTTAGATAACTGAAAAACCAATTCCAACCTCCAAGCGAAGACCATCTGCAACCAGAACCACCATCACTATGAACGGTGCCTCAAACTGGAATACAAAAAGAACAATATATACACACAACCAAAGGGTTATGTTGGGTACGAGAAAATATCAAAAAATAATACCACCAAATAAATTATTCTATGTCAAAAGATCAAAAAACATAATATAACATTCTTATGTAAAACAATATTTTTTAAAATGAATTTAAAGAAAACATTTAAAAAATAAAAAAATGAAAATAGAACTGGAAGAAAAACTATTTCACAAATTAATCATTAAAAAAGAAGGGAAATTTTATAAAGAACATTCACATACCCATGTGGACCTCCATATGTCGACCGAAGGCACCACGTCATGAATAGTATAGCACTGCGGGAAATCCCCTAAGGCAGCAACTATAGATGGTGCACTAGAGACGTCATACCTCGGTGTAAACGAGGAATAGGAACCACAATAATCAATGCACTCATGCACGATCCACTTGTAGGGACACACATCTATAACCTAGTGGTATTCAATCATCACAAAAATTTAGTTAGTGTTGTAACATCAATATTTCTATATGAAACTGTTATGAACAGCTCACGTGTCATCTAGTGTACAAGTATTAATCTTCATACCTAGGTACCCAAGGTTTTCCCTTGTGCTCAATAAATTTCCACTTTCACATAGTTTATCACATACACAAATCACAAAATGAACAATTCCTTACATAATTACCCACCACTTTCACAACCAAACTCCTCTTTAATAATAAAATGCACACCAAGACCATTTCCCATATAATGTGAATCACATTTACAAATTAATATATATATATATATCATTTAAAATATTAATAAAACAATTCCATGAGAGGTCTCAATGAATTAAACTAAAAACGGACTAAAAATCAAATATTTAAACTAAGATCTCAACAAAACCATTTCAATTTATAATTCACATAACACTAAAAAAATAATAAATCATCTAAATAATTGATAATACATTTGTAAAATGAACAACTATGTTTTACCATAAAAACATACTCAATATATCTCTATTAAAATCAAACATGCCTCAAAATATTCGTTTTCTTTTTCCAAACATCGTTTGCACCTCTTCAACAAATAAATAAACCATTAGAACAACGTATAAAAAAACATCGACAACACCCCCAAATTATTTTAAACCAAAAAAGAACCTCAAAGCCAACATGTCATACTATCTGTTTTTAATGAGAGATCCCATTAAAATAGACTCACTTCATCTTTCAAATCAAACACCAATCGCATTGTAGAAACCACAATTATTTAAAAGACAATATTTTTTTTCATTTCTCACACGCCCAAGAAAACCAAGACAATGGCTGAGCTATTTATAAGATCTCTCATACATTAAAACCATTTCAAAAACAATTTTTTCACAATTTTTTCACCAATACTAAACCAATCCAACATTCCCAAAATTAATAGCTACACATAAAACAAAATCCACATTTATACATACACAACTCAAATACAACTGATTATTGTGTTTGCATGAACAAAACAACTCCTAGAACGCATCATGAAAACATTGCACCAAAACAACACAAAATTTTACATGAAAAATCCATTTTAAAATCAATTTCACACAAAACTATTTTATAAACACAATTTCACCATATAAACAATTGATTAAACACATTTATAATTTACCACAACATGTTTGAACCAAAATAACTAATCATTTCTAACGAAAGTTCAACTTTCATCATGATTGAATGTTAAAAAATGTTAAAACACATTTCACACAAACCATAAAGCACAACCAATAATTTACACTACAATACTCAATAAAATAACAAGACTATACAATTTTGGAAATCAAAATTTTTTAAACGAGCATGCCAAAAAATTCTATATATAAATCACACCATGAAATTAAATCATAGAACATATTAAATTAACAAAGAAACCAAGTATAATTATATATAAGATGCCAAGCCTTGGAACCATAAACCATTGATGTCAAATTTTCCAAGAATGGATGAAAAACTCAAATAGCACTGCGAACACACCACCCAATGATTAAATTGAAACCTAAATCAGACAACCGAATAAAAAGTATTCAAGATAGAACCATAAAAACACGAACAGCCCTAAAATTTGGAAAAAAAGAAAATTGAAACCCTACAGGAAGGGATAACCAACATAGTAGGTCACGAGAGGGGTCGGGGGGAGCGGGGTACCATAGGCAGGTCGTGCTGGAGAGGAGTAGCACCGACAAGGGAAAGGGAGGTCGTCCAGAAAACCTCAGACAACAGGAGTTCCTAAGAGGCATGGAGGAGGAGAGGTTGGGTTGCAAATGCCGCATAGAGAACCATGAATGGGATGCGTGCTAGAGTGAATTCTCCAGGGGAGAGGTCGGTAAATGGCGATGCTAGGTTTAGAGCTGGCCATGGTGGGGGGATGCACGACATAGGGTTACAGGGAAAGGTGGGGGTCATGCAACTCTTGGGGAGGAGGAAAATTTTACTTCCTGGTTTTCAAAAAAATTATTAAATCATAAGATAAATATAATAAATGTTAATAATATTAATAATAATAAGAAAATTTAAAATATCAATAATTATAATCATAAACTAAAAGAGGAATAATATTAAAAGCTTAATAAATATTATCCCCACAATGATGACTATAATGATAATATTTTTAATTAAAATATTAACAATTCTAATGATAATAAATAATGATGATAACAATAATAATTTATGGTGATTATATTAATACCATTAATGACATTAATAAATTTATAATAACAATTATAAAAATAATATCTTAATAAAATGTTAACAATATTAATAATGATAACATAATTAAATCTATATTTTTTATAGTAATAATATTTAATAATATTATTATTCTCAAATAATAAAATTATTATTAACATTAAAACCATTAATTTAATTTTTTATCAACCTTTTGTTATTTTATTTGTTTGTTATCACTCCTTTAATTTTATTTCATGATTATTAGTTCATTGTATTTAATTTGTTAAATGTCAAGAAAGCATGTGAGGGACCGGGCAAGGCCGCACGATGACCCAAGAGAGGCCACATGGCATCGATAGTGGACTTCTGATTGCTGTCAAGGGAAAAATGTATTTTCTTAAATAAGTACTTAAATTTTTAAATCTTCTCCAACCTGAACCCAGAAAAAAATTTATAGGGTCAGAAAAATAATAAAATTAAATAAATTTGAAAATGTGAGAATTTGAAAATATCCCCACAATAAAGAATTATATCCCCGAAATTCCACAACTAAGTATAAGACACAGTGTAGAAAACTACATACCCCCTAAGATTCAAAGGTGATCCATGTAAAGTTATACAAGTGAGAGATCCAAATGCACCGTGCTTAGGGAAATTGACTTAAATGACAACCTCAATATACCTATAAAAGGTTTTCACAAAGTGTCACCAACCCCACTATGTTGGAACAAATAAAGATGATCAAACAAGGAATGTAACTCGCACACCCATAGAAACAAACCTCACAAACTAATACACCTCAAGAAACATAGAATGAATGTCACACCATTCGACTAGAATGAATGAAAAAATCATACCATGTCCGAGGAAAAGATCCAACAGGCCAACATGAAGAAATCCCAAAGGGGATCCCCACTATTAGAAACTTACTATAACCCTTAACAAAAATTGGAAAACTAACATGAGGAGGCCCAAGTGGACCCACCATTATGGAGATGGCTAACACTGATTCATTCCAGAGACACTTGTGTGAGGCCAATTGTGGATCACCCCACCATTAAATCTATTAGAAGGTACGAACGTTGAATTTTTTTGGATGGTCACCAAAACCCCTAACAGAAGGGGCGTGGATGGTGACGCCCAACTACTGGGGTATCAAAAACAAAACCCATGACAAGCTATCATCTTCACATCCTAAGATGATCACTATTCAAATTTTGTATCGACTTTCCCAAAAGACCCCATAAGAACCACTAAATGAGAATACATCTTGTGGGTCTCAACCCCCAGTACATTACGGTAAGGAATGACCATGCCTCATCATGATAAAGATAATCTTAACTCCCCAAACAAGTCATCAGAACAGAACTACTGAAGAAATCAATTTTACTGCTTTTACATTCAACACTGATAACCAAAATAAAGTGTGGGTCGCATACCCTCACGGCGTTCCTGATCATGATCCTTTATCACTCCCAGGACTATGGCTGGAGCCCTAATGTATAAATCATCTCATGCCTCACTATCAAGCATTATAATCCCAATGGAGCTTCTCCTTTTGGTGCTACACAAAACCACACCACAACCAATACAACACCAAAAAACACAACACACTCTGTGACCCACATAATCGCTTGCAAAAAATCCACCAAAATTTTGTGTTGATGATTGAAATGTGTCACCTCTTCATCCTAATAAATTAACATAAGAAGTAAAGACACAGGAAAAATGCTCCCCTTTGAACAAAAAAATTAGAACTCCCTGAGAGGACACACTCCAATGAAAACCGTGAATCACAAAGGATCCTACGAAATCAACCTTTGTACTTCGGTGAGAACTCAGATCACAAGATGTCACCAAACCTAACCCTTGATGCCGATGAAAGTTCTAATGGCCATTCAATATTTGGTCAGCACTGATAACTCTGAATCTCGATCACCCTTCCCTACTGGAATTCCTTTAATCACTTCTAGGGTTATCCTTTGGATGAAACAATGTCAAACTTTATACCCAACGAGTCAGACAACTCAAAGAGACCAAATATTTATCCAACTCCCCTTGCATCTGTCATCCCGCTACAAAATGATCAACATAGTTCTAAAAAGGATAGATGGGTTAAATTATATAATTCAAGAGTAGATTCCTTCGATCAACTGGAGTGTCGACCAATAGTTAATTAATTGTGACCACACTTCAATCACATGTTAACTCTTTTTGGGGGTGTACACCAGTCGAGAGAGAAAATCATGGACACAATAAAAATTGTCCGATAGAAAAGACATAATACAAGAGACCACTCAACATGAATGGTGAAAAACATGAAGGGATTACAGAAGAATTTTTCAAAAGAAACTACATAACACATGCTTTCACACCAACATACAAATAAGAATTCAAACTCAAGACACATATCATTAAAAAAGGATCCTCATCTTGAAATACCTCACATCCAATATTTCCCAAATAAAAGGACACACCACACAACCACTAAATATTAAAACAACAAATCAATTTTCCATAAAAACTAGATTTCCACAAATCCAAAAAAAAGAGACGAGGAAGGACACAAGAGGAGACTATTGTCAGTAGGTGATTGAGACATACAGCTGGCAGCCATACGCCAGTCACCCCACCGCCACAGAGATTATTCTAGTACAGTTTCCCTATATCCACATGGATTTCCATACAATGGGAGCTCACTATGACCATATACCATACTCCCTTTTCATTTCTCCTAGACAAGATTAATCTTTAGGACAAACGACTCAGACCAAACTCAATTTACTCGGTTAACTCGAGTCCCGCCACATGGTGTGATGGAAATGCGCCTTCCACATAGCCATAACATCATGTTTTGACACACATAACATATTTCTACCCTAAATTTATCCTTAAAGAACACGACCAAAGAAGAAAAACCTCCATTGATATCATTTTGTCACAACTAGGCCAGGTCACCATCTGACCTGGCGTCCGACCCGATCTGTGGCACGGAAGAAGGGTGTTCCCTATCCCCAACGGCAGGAAAAATTTCACAAGTTTCAAAATAACAAGTGGGAATGATTTACCTAGAAAATAAGATAGAAAAAAAACTATGAAGATAAATAAACTGAAACTGGAAATAGACAATCAAACGTACCTTTAAACTATAAAAATTTTAAATGTCTACAATTCAACTAAAAGTAAAAAGTGAACAACAACAAAGATAATGAAATATAACATCAATAAAAACCTCCAATCGAAGACCATCAACAACCATAACCACTATCCCTATGAACGGTGCCACAACCTATATTACACAATGAACTAGGTCTACATACACTGAATTTTATATATATGGTGTGATCCAAGATCCCAGTAGGATACCACCAAATAAAAGGGTCCATGTCAGATCATCAAAAAGATAAATTAACATACTAATATAAAACATTACTTTTAAAATTATTTTAATGAAAATATTAAAAAAATAAAAGTGAAAAAATAATAAAACTAAATGAAATCACGTTTCACAAATTCTATGTTCAAATGGAAATTTTTTTATTAAAATAACATATACATACCCATGTGGTCTCCCATATGATGACAGATGGCACCACATCACAAATAGTAGAGTTATGCTGGTAAATTCCTTAAGGAAGATAGTATCTGTGGTGCCCTAGAGACATTGTTACTCGGTGTAAATGTGGCATAAGAACCACAATAATCAATGCTCTCATGCATGAGCCACTAGTACAGAAACACATCCATAACCTTGTGGTCTCCAATCATCACAAAATATTAGTTAATATAGTAACGTCAATCCTCCTAGATAAAACTAGGACGAACCACTCAAATTTCATATGGAGTACTAGTCCTAATATGCCCACCTAGGTAACCAATTATTTCCCTTATGGACAATCAAGTGACACCTTCACATAGTGTATCACATTCAAATTTCACAAACAAATCAAGGTATTACATTATAACACAACACTTGCACAACCAAACTCCAATATAAAGATCAAATGAACACAAATACCATTTAGAATATAATTTTTATCACATTACCATTTTAATATATATATATATATTGCATTATAAAAATAATAATACAATTACATGAGACTTTTTTAGGATTTAAACACAAGAAACACTAAAAATCAACTTTTTAAACCAAGCACACACCAAAAAAATTTCAATGTACAATTAGCATAACACTCAAAAATTAATAAATCATCTAAATATTTTATAATAAATTTTTAAAATGAACAACAAGGTTTTACCCTAAAAACATAGTCAATTTCCCTCTCATAAAATCAAACATGCGTAAAAACTTTTTTTTCTTTTCCCAAACCTAACCCATTCCACAAATAAATACACCATTATATCATATTATAAAATAAAACTTCTGCACTAGCCCCAAATTCATTTAAACAAAAAGAGAACCACAAAATGAACATGTCAAACATTCAGTTTCGAAATAAAAATCACATTAAAATAGACACACTTCATCATTCATATCCAAAACCAACCGCTTTGATGAACCCACCATTATTTACCAGATTTTTTTTCTTTTCCCACATGTCAACGAAAACCATGACAATAGCCAAGTCATTTTATAAAATCATACGTACTTTAAAACCATTTCCAAAAAAAGTATTTCCCTTTTGTAAGGGAAAAAACAATCCAACACACCCAAAATGATTATTTACACAAAATAAAATCCTCATATAAACAAATACAACTTAATTAACCTTTAAAAATAAGTTTGCACCAACCAAACAACTCTTAAAACCCATGTTGAAAACATTGAACCAAAACAACACAAATTTTTACATGAAAAGACCGCATTAAAATCCATTGCACACTCAACTATTATAAATCTTAAATTGATGGATATAAAAAATAGATTAAGTGATTTAAGAGTTTAAAACAACAATATAGAATTGAAAAAATGACCATTTTTATTGAAAGTATGATTTTTATCACCCATGAATGTCAAACAATTTTTAAAATGAATTTCGCACAACCTATAATGCACAAAAAAATCATTTGAACAACGACACACAAATAATCATCAAGACTATAATATTTCGGAAATTTAATTTCCTCAAAAGAGCATGCCAAATAATTATAATCATAGATCACCTTTAAAATTATTTCATAGAACATTTAAAATTAACGAAACGACCAAATTAAGTTTTTTAAAAAGTTCCATGCCATGGACCCACCTACCATTGATGTTGAATTTTCCACAAATTGGTGTGAAACTCCCATCGAACAATGAATGCACCACCTAACGATCAAATTGAACCCTAAATCAAACAACTGAACCAAAAGTATTCATGATCAAACTCTAAAAACAAGAAAACCCCTAAAATATGAAAAATATTAATAATATAGAAACCCTACATGAATGGATATCGACCGGAGTAGGTCATGCGAGGCACCGAAGGAGAGAGGTGTCCTCGAGGCGGGTTTCACTAGAGAGGAGTAGAACAAGAAGGATAAAAGGGAAGCCATCCAGACAACCTTGGACAAAAAGGGTTCTCGTGAGGTATGGAAGATGATAGCTTGGGTAATGCACATAGCATGGAGAACCCAGAACATGAAGTGTGCTGAAGTTGATCCTCCTAGGGAGTGGTCAGCCAGCGGCGATGCTAGGAGTATAGATACACCTGGTGGGGGGAAGAGAGATGTAGGGTTACATGGGGGGGGGGGGGGTCGCACCACATTTCTGGAGGATAAGGAATTAACATCCATTTTTTATTAAAAAAATCATCAACTCATAAGATAAATATAATAAATATAATACTAAAAATTAAACATAAAGTAATAATAACAATATTAATAATAATAAAATAAGAAATGAATAATAATAATATCCTAATAAAAATAATACCCTTAAGGATATTTATAATGATAGTATTTTTAATTAAAATATCAGAAATTCTAATAATTATAATTATTGATGATAATAATAATAATTTATGGTGAAAATCTTAATACCATTACTGACATGAATAAATTTTTAATTACAGTTATAAACATAATGAATTAATAAAATGTTAACAATATTAATAATGATAACTTAATAAAATATATTTTAATAACACTGTTAATAATAATAATAATAACATTCACAAAAAATAATATTGTTATTACCATTAAAATAATTCATTTAAAAATTTAAAACACTTTTCTAATATTATTTTATTTTTATCATTCCGTTAAATGTTTTTCATGATTATTACATCATTATATTTATTTAATTGAATTTCGGGAAAGCATGTGAGGAACTGGGGGAGGCCAGGCAGTGACCCAGGTGAGGCTGGGCGACTTCAATAGTGCCGCACTGAATGTTGTCAAAGAAAAAAATGTGGGTTTTATAAATAAGTACTCAAAATTTAAAACCATCTCTGACCCGGTCCCTCACGTAATATTTAAACATCCAGAAAAATAATATAAGAAAAAAACTATTAAAGACATTATATTATGTATAAACAAAACATAAATATAATATATATAACATATAAATACAGTTCCATTATAATGGAAACCATGAGAAGTCATTTGAAAAATTTGAACAATCATCGTTTCGTGATGCATTAGTTCATCGTCCAGAGAAAGAGTATGTCTGTATCCATTAAATAGAGGATTGTGGATGTGTAGTTAGAATAATTATCATAAAAAAATCTTGTATATTGAGGATATTGGTGTTGTTTTAATAGATAGTAATAATGTTTGTTATGGGGGTGGAAATGTAAAATAAAAAAAGATCTTAATAGGAGACGTTATCTTTAAATCGTGTATCTCCCTTTAGTTTCAACCAATATATATACTTGAATTTCATTATTCCTGTGGGAATAATTTTAAGAGGAATCAAGGGATTTATGGAGATTCATTGGTTAGTGGTTGGATGAGCCATGGGGATTGGGAGGTGTGTGTAATTGGTTAGAGGTAATAGAATTTTATAAGGGCGAGGAGAGGCTCATTAGGAATGTTTGAAAACATAATTCTATTATTAATAGATTTTCAGTTTTAAAAGTTCCAAAACTCATTAAATAAGAATATAATATGAAACTTGTTTTAATTAAAATCATCTGATAATAATTGGACCGGTTTTGGATATTTTTTTAAAAAAAATTAATCCCATTTATTTATATCATTTATTAATAATGTAATCACAACATCATCATTTTAACATAAATAATTTTATTTATATGATGTCTAAAAATTATAAATAAAATACTAAGATCTAATAAATATATTTATCTTTAAAATTAATATTTATAGCCAAAGAGATAACTTATATAACTCCATGTAATAATGTTATTTACTAAAAGATGCAAGTTTATGTAATTTTTGTCTTTACTTTAAAATAAATAATATAAAGACTCATTATCACTCCTCTGTGGCTCTATGGGGTCCAAAAATCAACCCATGGATGCCCATGGTTGTAAATGTATCATCCAATAGGATTAGAACACGTGTTATCATAATTTAACATTATTATAAAATTATTTTTTACCTTATTTACCAGAATAACCTTTCAAACCGGGTAAAAATATAATTAATGACAAAAATATTCATAATGATCATAAATAAAAGATACCTATTCACACAATTTTGGCCTCCTGATTCATAATATGGAATCCATTTTTCCAAATTCAATACACTGATGTGGAAGAAATTAATTTATAATTAATTACAGTTGTCAAAAGAAAAAGCGTGTTTTTATGTAATAATATCTATAAAAAGATTAACACTTGTTTATGTTCAATTTAAGAGTAAAATTGCATCTAATGACCATTATTGGATTAAATGGTAAATAAATAATGCAATTAAACATTAAAATTAATTTATAAAATATTTTATTTATATAAATAAATGAGATTAAAAAGCAGTTTGGAATTAAAATGCAATATTTTCTACTGTTCATTTGAAAATTATCATTATCAGGAATATACAAAAATTTCATCCAAATTAAAATTTGAGGTCCTAATTTTATAGAAGAACAATTTTTTTTAAATATAACATGTATATGTGACAAAAACTAGATTTAATAAGTGTTCACCATTAAAGGGATCTAAATTGACATTTTGATGAATATTAGAGTATTTATGCTTAAAATAGGATTCATCCATATTTTATGCATATAACATTTATTGGATAAATACAAAAAGATTTAACAAACATGTATAATAATATTGTATATAGTCTTATTCATTCCCACCTTTACAACAACTATGCATTAACTACCATTTAAAATAATAATAATATTATATTATTTTTCAGTATAACTTATCATTGTGTGTAACATAAGATGTCCAAGAAACTCATTGTTCTGTATCAGGTACAACATCAAACATGGAATCCATATTAAAGTAAAATAATTATTTAATTGATAAATATTAATAAATTTGTAATTCCTTATTCTTTTATTCACCTAGGATGTTACATCCTTCCTCCCTTTTGGTAATTACATCATCTCAATTTTAAATTTTGGAAAGAAAACCTCATTAAAAGTCCCACATCAAAAAAGTTTTCCATAAAACAATCACTTCAAAAGAAAGAAAGGGAGGTAAAAAAGGTAACCTGAGGTAACCCATACTAGTATTCTGTGAAAACATGGATATGTAGAAGAAACTAAATGTCATGTTTTGATGAAGAGTGATAGAATACATGATCACGTGAATGCTAACCACCAGAAAACCATAAACTTGTGAAAAGTAAAACAGCCTTTGGATTCCCATTAGAATACATAAATGTATGATATTTTTGTATAAGTATTATTTTAATAATATTGGAGAATTTTTTTTTGTGATTTACTAAGTACATATAGAAATATACTTACATTTCAAGAATAGTTTCATCCATTAATAAGTTTCTACCCAAACTCTTCTTTTCTCCCAACAATTAGTATTCAAGATGACATGGTCACCCTAAAAGCGCTAGAGTAAACATATAGAGAATCTCCTAATCCAAAAAAATTGAACTATATATTTCCCCTAACTTTAAACATTAATCAAAACCAAAATAGTTAGTACAATATCAGATAACCACCAAAAAAGGATAAATGTTTATGAAAAAAAATACTACACTTAACCTGAAAAATTCATAAAACAATAAAAAAGGTCAGAATAGTCCATTAAATAAATAAAAAATCCTTAAAATTATTCAATGTAACCCAAAATATTATTGTAACCCAAAATTCAGAGGTATTTAATCACATAGTGTTTTATAGTAAATCATAACAATTTCTTCCTGATAACATCGACTACTCTTAAAGTCTCATACTAAAGTGTAATTAACCATGTCCCATATTATCTGTGATAGGTTAATAATTTCCATAAATATCCTAAATCTCCAAATTTCTATAATAATAACATTGATTCATCCAAATTAAAATTTCACCATTACTCCTCAATTTAAATACAAATTTATTCTATTTTCTATATAAATATATTTTCCCAAAAAGAGAAAACCTATTCTAAAACCACATTTATCACCTAATCCCAAAAGTTATTTTTCTATACAAAGGATATAAATTTGATAAAACATTAATTCCCAAATCAAATTATTTATTATAAATAAAATCATTTATCTTACAAGAATAAGTCATACCAACCGGGGACTTCATGTAGTCTAGTGGTAGGTGATAAATCCAATCGCACAGTGGTTGTGGTTTCAATTCACGCATCTTTGTATGACACAACGTGTTGTCACATGGTCTGCCTGATGTCCTTTTTATACAACTATACAATTTTATAACATTCCAAAAAATTAGATAAACCCCTCAAAAATAACCATAACATGATTTAACCTCAATGCTTCTCTTATGCCTCTCGTTTTCATCCCAACTCATAACAACCTTAGTATCTTAACTAATGAAATCATATATATATATATATTGATAATTATTATTAACTCAAAAAAATAACACTATTCCCAAATAATGAACATAGTACCATAATCATTGTGTCCACCTATTTTCATGGTCATCATGTTCACATAGATATATGGTCCATGTATTTAAACAATGATAAAAAGATCATTTAAAATCATCAAATTCCTTTACCAAATACACATCTTACATCTTGGTTCATTTGTGTGATCACAGGAAAACAATTTCGAAATAAATATATATATGATATATAATATCAAAACAACTGATAAAAAATTCTTTCTATAAAATAGTCAGACTGAGTTTGAGGTAAAATATTTAATCAATGGTCCTTTTAAAATACCTTTAGTATGTGATAAAAGACAGCAATTTAAAAGCTAATATAAATTGTTCTCCCAAGGGTATCCAACTTCAGTTCCATATTCAAAATCATGATATTCATCAAAATAATGTGATAAGGTAAATTATTTGAAAATTCATTGAAAATATTTACCATTCTTGAAAATATGTGAATATTGAAAAATTAATATTTCATTAAATACTACCAATTTTCCACAATGGTATCGAGGTATTGTAGAGAATTTTGATATCTCAAATAAGTTCTTACTAGTGAGTTGTATGTTATAAAATGTATTATAGTTTTCTGGACCTAACATTGCAATAATTATTTCAAGAATGTCATCGGGAAGACATTAGAATGTCATTTAAGATCCTCCTCCTTCCATTTGTAACAATCCTTCCTTGATCTGAAAAAGTTATAAAATAACGATTTTATATAATGAATAGAAATAGATACTTTCCTTGTTTCTAACAAAAACTTATAATCCTTAATGTTTTCTAAACTGACCTCTGATACCAACTATCTAGCCCTAGCTTTAAACATTACATAATCATCAGTTAAATGAAGATTTCACATTGAGGATATTTATAGGTTTAGTGCTTTAGAGAATTAGCCAATAAAAATTACATTATATCTAAAAAATTTAAGATACACACATTTACTCATTTTTCCATTTTGTTCATAAAATAAAAACTCTTAAAAAAGAAACATGTTTAGTTACATGTTTTAGACAGCATAACATTTCCATGATCCCATTATTGACCCTATTCATCATTAAGTCATCTGAAAAACATTTCAAAATATGGGATGAGCATAAAAATACTTGTAAGGGATATAAAATAAGGCATGAAAAAATTATCCCATCATTAAATATAAACCAATGAAAAAATACATTTCAATCATAACATACCTTATTAAATCATATGATTTATGAATAACACACAAGAATAATAAATCCTAATGGAAACTTTTTTCATACATAACATAAGAATAGTTTTTCATTCACAACTATGTAAGAAGATACATTTTGATTAATCATTATGGTATATTCCATAAATCACTTTGTAGATACATTAACTTTTACCACTGTCACATTACCTAATGCATTGCAGAGCTATTTCAGGATCAGCAACCATAGTTTATCACTGAACCACTCGTATACATATACAATGCACAAGAACCAAAAAATATTATTAACCAATAAAAAATTATAAATAAAATATATCATATATACATTTCAATAACAATATATCATTTCATCGTATTATCATAATCAATTCTTTATCAAACCATTTTAAAAATCATTTAATATATTTTATAAATATATTTTTGAATAAAAGTGTATGATTAATTTTTTAATCATTTGAACGAAATTATAATTTAAAAACATTCATTCAATATAAATAAATCATTAAATCCATTTTTAAAACATGTAAATAAATGAGAATCAATAATAAAAAAATAATTAAAACATTTAAAATGATATTATACATAAAGTGTTCCTAACCAAATGAGAGATAATTCAGTACAAATAACTAAGGAATAACATTAATAAAATCTTAAAATATCAGGATAATATTGATATTCATGATATAATTTGTCTAATTAAAGTATATAAACCATTTAAAATTTAATTATTTCCTAAAAAGAAAAAAGTCTCATTGGATTTTTAATTGTTAAAAAGTCCCTTGTAAAGATCATATACTTAAATTAAGGTCAAAGAAATGACATAATTATGTGTGACATATAAGAATAAACCAAATGTATGTTCATATTATGTGTAAAACAATAATATTTCATTAACTAATATTCATAGAATATCATAATCAAGAATTTTATGTTTAACCAAAAGAATTGAAATTGGGTTAAAAAGATCCCATATAGATATTTGATAGCCTAACGTCATCGCATTAAAATTCGAAAAATGAGTATATTAGAGTGAAAAGGGCCTCTAGTCACATGGAAATAAGATTTACTGAAATAAAGATATATAATAACATATCCCAACATTTTAGAATTGAAATTTAATGACATAACATAAAATATGTATTTGACTAGAAGAGGAGGATGAAATGTTCCCTTACCAATTTGGTAAATTGCGAAACATTCAACCCATAAAGGAATCTTCATACAATGAAGATGTAAATACCCATTAATTAATGTATATTACACAAAAAATTCAATCACGGTATATATATACACCACATGAAAGGAAATAATGGAAAATATATCATGAATCTTCCAGGAATAAAAAGGGAGTTGAAAACCCCGTACCTTGTGTCTGAATTGACTCGGTCATTTTTTAATCTCCTGAATAATCAAATAAAGATAATTTCTATATGTATAAGAAAAATTTTCATGTCTTTTTCATTTTATATCACCTATTACCATGTTTTAAACATTATGAAAATATTTTAGTGAATAACATTCATTTAGTCGATATTTGGTACATAAGTCAAAATGACCTTATAATAATTACAAGTTGATAATGTGTTCAAAATTCCATTATCTCCATAATGATATTAATGATATAAATGATACATATTTCATATATATCTAGTATATATATATATTTATAATAGTACATAAAATTTGAATGAAAAAAATGAAATGCATAGTTCATTGAGACAGTAAGTCGTAAGTATGAATGAATTGAAAAAATAATTAAAATAGTTATATTATAATTCAAATATAATATCAGAAATAATTTCAGTAAATCCTTCATTTATACATTCCTCTTATTTCATTAATGAGACTTATCAGTTTGAGGGGGTGGTAGTGCGCACTTCCTCAAATGAAATTATCGTGTTTACCCATTATGGAAAACATAATGGTATGATATAAATGAAAAATAAAGAATTATAGAAAAAAATATAATTTATATCAAATTTAAATAAATTTACATTATAATTCTTACATTACAGGTGAATATAGATATTTGAACAATCATTGTTTCGTGAGACAGTAGTTTGTCATCCATACAAACAGTATGTTTGTATCCATTATATAGAGGTGTGTGGAAGTGTAGTTTGAATACATCACATAAAAAAACATAGAATATTTATTTTACTGGTACTGTTATACAATAAATTAATAATGTGTGTTTAGGGGGTTTTAATGTAAAAAAAACTTAATAGAAGACATTATCATTAAATCGGGTATGTTCTTTTTGTTTGAACCAAAATATTTAAATGCATTGCTATATTAATTACAGAATGCTTCTACAGGAAATATAGGTATTTAGGGAACATAACTGGTTAGAGGTTGGATGAGCCAATGCGATTGATATATGAGAGTAATGGGATAGAGTGATAGCATGTTATAAGGAGGAGGATGGGCTCTTTTGGAATGTTTGATAACATTTGTTTATTATAAACTGATTTTTTTTTCAAAAAGTCCAATACTTATTAAAATAAAATATAAGAAGACTATTGATCAAAATATAATCATCCAATAATAATTGGACAGGTTTTTTGTAGTTTTTTAAATTTTAATTTCATATTTATTTAAATACTTTATTAATAAGGAAATCATGACATTATCACTTTGTTATAAATAATTTTTTTATATGATGTTTAAAAATTTTAAATAAATTACCATGATGTATAAAATATTATTTCATTTCAACATTAAATTTATAGTATAAGATATTGGATATATAACACCATTTATAAATTTATTTATTAAAGTATATAGGTTTCTATAATTTTTTCGTAATATTAATTTCATTAATATAAACTGTCATTATCACGTATAAGTGGAAACATGGGGTCCCAAAATCTACCCAAGGATGCCCATTGTCAGACATGTACTATAAAATATTATGAGGACACTTATTAGGGTAATATAATATTATTATAATATTATTTTATACACTTATTTCTAGATTTACATTTTAACCATGGAAAATTAAATATTTACAAAAGTAAATATTTACAATGTATTAAAATAAAAAATATATATCAAAAAAATTTGGGAATAATGATTCCCAAAAACAAATAAAATAATAAATTAAATCATATAAGTGGAAAAAATAAATTTTCAATTAATTTATGTTGTCAAAACAAAATACAACTTTTAAAAAAAAAATATCTATCAAAATATTGACATTGGTTTATGTTCAATATAAGAGTAAAATTATTTCCAATGTCCAAGATTGAATTAAATGGTAAAAGGATTATCCAATTACACATTAAACCCAATTAAAAGTATTTCTAACTATATTAATAAATTAGATTAAAATGCAGATTTGAATTAAAATGCAGTATTTTTTAGTATTCATTAAAAAAATGAACTTTACCAGAAAAATACCAAAATTTCATCCAATGAAAATATTGATGTCCTGATTTGATAGAAAAATAATATTTTTTCAAATAGAACATATAAAAGTGAAAAAAAACTACATTTAAAAAGGGTTCCCCATCAAAGGATAGTAAATCGGCTTTTAAACAATATTATATTGTTTATGCTCAAAATTGGATTCATTCACATTTTATGCTTCTAAATTTTATTGGATAAATTTAAAACCTTTTAACAAACATTTATAATCAAATTTTAGTTACTCATGATCCTTC
This sequence comes from Viscum album, assembly GCA_963277665.1. Classification (NCBI taxonomy): domain Eukaryota; kingdom Viridiplantae; phylum Streptophyta; class Magnoliopsida; order Santalales; family Viscaceae; genus Viscum; species Viscum album. Next base: position 924,535,487 of record OY728156.1, read on the forward strand.
CCTGAAATATTACTAATAAGAATTAACGACAATTTTAAAAAATATTATTATTATATTGTTTTTCTGTATAACATTACGTTGTGTGCAAAATAGGATATCAATGAAACCTGTTGTTGTGTATCGGGTAGGCCATCGAACATGGAATCCCCTTTAAAGTAAAATTAAAATTTAACTCACAAATATTAATAAATATGAACATTCCATATTATTTTATTCACATGGGAAGTTACAATAGTATTTATGTAAATATTTTTAATTTTGTTTTCTATCCATACTCATCATGAATGCACACAATATATAACCAATGTCTCGAAAAGCTATCTTAAATTATAAAATAAGCTATTTAAGAAGACCTAATATATTATTTACATATTATAACACCACAACATAGGAAAAACATTATGATCTGATTACATTAATTAGATAATAATACATCATTTTATATGAGAGGTTGTAAAATTGTAATGAGTTGATTAATAATACAATAGTCATATTATTCCTAGAGTAACAAAAAAAACTTTTTATCTCAAATTAAATAAAAATATAGGATATCCCATCTCAATCATACATTCTTATAATAAGAACTAATTGTAATAAAATATTTTTCTCTAGTAGATTCTCTAACATAATAATATTAATAAAATTTAAATAAAAAATATTAATATTCGTATAAGATGTTACACATAATTTTCAATAAGAAGAAATATTAGGAAATGTATTTGAATTCCATAAGACATGTATATATCATAAAATAAAGCAGTACCCTCTATGTAAACAAAATTATACTCTAGTAAATCCACATCAACTATCACAGTACACCAAAAGATATATTATCATTAACAATGTCTTCTTTCCCTTACATTTATCAAAATTAATTAATACCCATACATAAGTGGTTACCACATCATTTAAACATACATAATTTTGTAATAAAAAATATATGGAATTTCTACATTATCCACTTATTCATTGAGTGAGTGTAATAAATATGTTTTAACATGTTCATATTTGTTGAATGATATAGAGACACTTACCAAAAAAAATTTAAAACATTAAAATATTATAGTATATGAACATTACCCAAATATTATCAGAACTAAAAATATGTTTTTAATTATATATTAAGTATCTCAAGACTGTAACAGTTTCTATTATTAAAATAATTAAAATATTTTCACCCCTCCCATTGATTTTTACAATTAAAAACATATATGTCAATATGGAGACATAAAAATTTATATTGTGTCTTTTAATCATGTATTGGACAAATAATGTAACAAATTACAAATGGAATATCATAAACACATAGAATTTATTTAAAATATATTATTAAGGGTAACAAAATACCACATGACAATATTTTGGAGTTTCTGGAAAAAATAAATTTAGGGTTAAAAATGGGTCAACCCCTGTTTGGAAAATTAAACTAATTTATAATTTGATTAACTACTAGCCAACGAAAATTTCTAGTTTCAAAATATGTCAATACACCATTAACCTTTATAATAAGGTACTTCCACAATTATTTTTCCTCATTCATTCATAACATAGAGGATCTTATGTGTCATTCACTGTTTCAATTATAAAAACCCTATCACAAATGCATCATATACAAACACTTAAGTTGTAATGATGTAAACATATATTCATTGGCTATCCCCTATAATATAATAATGATGGTTTCAGATAATTATAACTATTTTTATAAATATAAATTTTCAACATAATTTCTTACAAGGTTTAATAAAAAAAATCCCTTAAAGAAATCATGCCATTGAAGCTAATGAATGTGACCTTCTCACCTCCCCGAAACATATCAGTTTTGAGAAATAAGGGTGATGAAAAAATCAAAAATTATTTAAAAAAACAACAACATGACCAATAAAAAAACACGAGAGAGAATATTTTCTTTTATGATAGAAAATCCCAGAATTGTTGGTAAAATAAATTACTATTTTTCTATTAAATTTTTATTAAATATGAAAAAGACTGAAATGATATAATATTATCTCAAAATGATATATATCCCATAATATGTTTTAAAAATATTAAACCATTTATCTATGTAATTATTAAAAATATATGCATACAAAAGAAAATTTAAATAATTTAATATTATAATCACATATTAGCTTTATTATGGATTCATGTTGATGGTGAAATGATATCTCAAAAATAATATATAATAAAATAATATAAAAAATACATTAAAAAATAATAATATATATATGGGGTTTCCTCAAAAACAATTATAGAATCAACATTAATATGTTTTTGGATTCAATTATTATGAGAAATAATTTTAAAAAAAACTATGGAGCATAAGAAAGTAAATAAATCATTATAAATATATGGAAATGACTTATATAGTGTGTAATAAATCAATGAAATCACAAGAAGTATAATATTTTTATAATGTTAAATACAAAAATATTATTGGATTCATATGTTTTAAAATATTGATGTTCAAATGATGTTGATCTTCAATTACTATTTGGATGATTTATATCTCATAATTTTGTTATCATGTTTGTGTTGAGAATATCAATAGTGATGGTAAATGATTAATTTTTCACAACAAATAATTTCCATACAATTTTTTATCATAAAAAATATATTATAGTTAATCAACAAATGATTCCAATCTAAATAAATAGATTATTATAAAATATAAAATCCATATCATATTGAAAATAATAAATATTTAATTTAAAATTTAAATAAAATACAATATTAAAAACATTGCTTATTTTGTTACATAATATAAGAAAAATTATGACATAGAATCTATAAATAACAAATTATTATGTAGTAAAATTAAATCATTTAAATGTTTCTAGAAAATTAAAATATAAAAAATCACAATAAAACTCATTAATAATATATTCATAAATCATGCTAAAATATATTAAATAATACAATACAATTTATACTAAAATTTATTTATTTTTTGATATAAATATCTAAGAAAATAATTATATTTCAACTCTTGAATAAATTTTTTAAATATTTCATATAATAATTCATTAATCCTTAATTTTCATCATTAAATTTTCACTATATCCCCATGAAATAAATATTTCCCATGGTTTATTTAAATATTCTATATAGAATATGTGTTATTACTTTTTGAAAACATAGTATCTCATCTCTACATCATTGAAAGTTTCTAGAAATACAATTTCTACCATCAATTTATTTTTATATCATAATCATATATAAATTATTTGATCAAATATCATTCTAAAAATATATATTCAATTATTTAAAAAATTAAATATTATATTGAAGAAATAATTATTTCTATTTATTATAATCACAATCTATATCTATAGAAAATAATAATATATGAACAAAATATAGAAAAATGAACAAACATCCCTAAACACTCCTAAAAAATAATAAATTCGTATAAATTTTATTTCTATTTTAATTACCTAAACTATATTGACATGATTGATATCATGTATATGTAAAAAACTAAAGGAAATTTTTTTTATCTCTTAAATAATTTTTAAAACTATATAAAATTATTTTTCAGTTCATTTGATCAACAATTCTTCTTGTAAATTTTATTTTTATATACATATGATAAATAATTTATAAATTGAATATATACTTAATTAAAAAAACATTTATCATCAAAAACATTCTTAATACATACAATCCAATTTAATAGAATAATAAATTTCAGAATATATCATAATAAATATGTCAATAAAAATCATGAAGAAATTTATAAAAGTTAATTTTAAAAACAAATTTTATATTCTTATGAATTATATGATTTTAGTAGAATTTAATTTATTCTCTTATAAATGTTATTAACATTTTAACAAAATTATATAATTATTATAACATTATTAACATATCACATAAAAAGTATCATTAATAATTCAATACCAGAACATTCAAATTTTGATGATAGGGAAAATATATTTTTCCTAAGAAATATATGATTCGTGAAAATTTTAATATCTCTAGAACATCCCCAATTCAAGAGAGAAAATTATTTTATTAATTAAACATGAATTAATTTATTATTAATAAATATTATTCCATATGTTATAGCCCATGATTATTCACATAATATACATCAAAATTATAATTAAATTTCTCTTGTACTTCTTTTATTGTGAATTTCATGTTATCTTATTCGAAAAACAACCCATCATTATCATTAAAACTATCCCACAATGTAACCATAACACAACAACATCCATTGCCTCATGAATCTAGAAAAATAGTAAGAAAATTTACACCAAAACTACCTCATACCTCATGCACTTAACATCACATCACATCCCCACAAAACAACAAAATAATAATAAAATTTACTGCATTAATAATTCACATAAAATTTTACAGATTGATCAAGGGGCATATATCACTTCTTCCTCATTATTTAACAATAAATATCAAGAAAGGAATATTTATATGGGAAACTATTTAATTAACCAGAAATTTGTGGGTATCAAAATTTATTTTAATTGATCTTAAGAAATCATATAGAATGGATTTCATTGTCCAAGAAATCACATTTCCCAAAAAGATTAAAATTGAAATTATTTTTAGAAATGAATCAATCCCATATTATCACCATATCAATAATATCTAAAATATTGAAAATCACATGATTCAATGACCATTACCATCAATTTACTATTAGTCACACTGTTTTTATAATAAATATACAATGAAATATTAACCATAGAGTTAAAAAGATCCTAAATCCTCAATAATTAATCAACTAGATGAGAAATGAAAGATCTCTTATCTCAAATGATGTTTTTGGATTCTATATGAATGTATAAAACTTGTGGTAGTTCACCTATGAACACCACAATAATGGAGATCACCAATTACATCCTAGAAAAATACACCACATCATTCTCCAAATAAAGAAACAAAGATAAACTATATTTCTTATATAGTAACCCCTCCCCAGATGATGAAATAGAAGGAAAAATGGGTAATAATAGAGAACTAATTGAAACCACAATAGATTGATCTTACAGTAGTAGGTATAAAAAATAGAAAATTGGTGAATGATTTATTTATAATACACTTGTGTCTCATAATTAATTAGTGAAATTTTAAAAAAAAACTGGTCTGAGGGTATTTAAGGAATTTTTAATAGTCATTAAAATAGAAGACTATGAAAAAACCTTTAAGAAAACTCTTTGGTGCTTCTCAAACTAATGGAACTATGGAGACATTTAAATCACCACACATCATAATTACTTGTCAAATTCTCATTAATGTTGATGGGTATTTCTATTCATTTGATTTATAAAATATGATAATGCATGGAGGTGTAGCCAAGGATATTACACTACAAGCCACTATGAATTTAGAAGAAGGTTTTTATATAACCTATAAACTCCATGACACATCCTCTTAGAGAATTAATAACATAAAAATTGTATTTTGTCTCCATTGAACATATTAAGAAAACTAATAGTATTTCTAAAAACACTAATCATCTCACTATATTATAATTGTCCCTCTGACACAATAGTTAATTTAACCAGTACCCACCCTGATGACATAAATGATCACACTTCTATATCAACAGTATCAATAGAAGATCCATAAAAAACCATCCACGAGAATACTGATCCATAGAAAACATTTATAGGATAGTATAGTCAACCCTATTGTTTAGTCCAAGGATATATTATAATGAACTCTCTCCATTTAGACATTCCTGCCGACCACTCCCTTCTACCCAAACTCATTTGGAATCTCTTCCAGCCACCTCCACCCCTAGAATTCACCCAACATAACAATTCAAAAGGTCTAAACTATAGCATAATGTATCTCTTATATTATTTTCCCCATTGGTAATAAATACAGACATGGAATGAAATAAATATGAGGAAAATAAAATCATCCCACAATATACATCTTAATGTTCTTGTTACACTCAATACCCGATGACATAACCATAACACATTACACCATCCTAAAGCCACTATTCTCATACAAAACACATCATTTTTCAGGAGATAAATGATATTGGAATTTATAAAAAAATTCATACCCATATCATCCTCTGAAATACCTAATAAGATTATCACTTCAACTACCACACACTACATACCCAAGAACAAATTTTATGTTATTTCATCTCTCATATAAATATATTATCCTATTTTCCTACAACATTATCACTAATAGTATTTTAATCATTTCAAATTATATCATTTCAATACTATGAACTAGTTTGTCCCATATTCATATGAATTTTTTTCATAGATATCAAATAACTGAGGAAATATACATATCATAAATAATAATATCTAAAAAATTATATTATCATGAAAATCGAAGAAAAAATGAAAAATGTAATCTCAAAAAAATCTCATAATAGGAAAATTATAGGCCTATAATTCTAATTAGAACCCTTATATAGAACAATAGGCCTCAAATATAAATAAACTTAAGGAATAGTCCAAATATTAGCTTATTCTCCAAATGGTTCCAGATTTAAAATGACCACTCCACGAACATCTCTTCCTCGTGGTTATCTTACTTATCCCATTAAATAATGTGGGATCATTTTTGTAGATATGTATAGATCTATAAAATGTGGAGGAATTCATTAATAATTTTCATTTTTGGTGGTGTTTATGACTAATAAGACTCCTATCAAACAAGTCCCAACACAAAATAATGACTAACAAATTACGGTGAGAGATTTCACCCTCTGTATATCCTCTGATGACCTCCTCTAGTAGAGCCCCTCCAGAACACAAAGTCTTTAACATCGAAATCTGGGGGTCTCCTAGTATGGTTAATATAATCCACATACTGTTACTACACTTCATTCATCCTGTAATGAAAAATATGGACCATCTCTGTCATTCTCCTTGCCATTTCTAGGTAAATAATGGATGATTCCCCAAAATATCACTACCCCACCCATACAAATCCTCAAAGGGGGACATGAAACTATTGATAGGTGTCATTAATAGAAAAATCAACAAAAGTATTGATATTTGATCAATATATTCAAATGTCATTAGTACATTATCATAACATTTCCTCCATTATTGGATTTTCTATTGATGTTTTCACCCATTTGAGTGTGGAATGAAGTATTAATGCGTAAATGATTACAAAAAATATGCTATAATTAAATCTATGATAATTAGGTAAAATAAGAGTCTGGATCTGATACTATTGTACACAAATAATGTGTATCTGAAAATCCTCAACCACTTACATCCTCCAGAAAAAAATCACCAACACTTATCTCTTTTTCCCCTAGGAAGTGGTTAGATTTTTTAATCGATCCATTACCAAAATAAAATCATCATCATCCTCAGCTCTTAGTACCCCTCAGATGATTTCCATTTTTATCTAATTAAATTTTCACTCATTAATATTCAATATCCATAATAATCAACTATGAACATGATGTTTTTTCATTACTATATCGAAACCAAACATCAATCCCCAAATGATGTAACCTCTCCTTTTATTCTGGCATACCAAAACTGTGTCCTTATGCATTAGAACATGATAAATACATAGGAGCATATTTTCAATGGAGAAATATAAAATTGAGGAGTAACCGACTTTTACATCTCTACCAGATAAATATCCTACCATAAAGAAATTATCATGCCAAAATCCTTTAAGAATCCCTTTGTAGATTCATCATGGAAAACAAGATCACACAATACAACTTTTTTGGTTTCTACCTATAGATACTTCATCCCCTTCTATATGAGATAAGAATACACTAGAATATAAATCATATCTATTCCACCATCAACCACCATCCAATCTATGTGTAAAGATGACAAATCCTTCATCACCATCTGAGTAACTATAGAAAATTTAACAAAATAATTCCTTATCATTCCTCATAACATGTAAGACATGATAATACCATTTAATGAGGTGTCAGAGGACTAAAATCATAGTCTTATGGATTCTTCATCCACCTTTAGTATATTGGAATGATGTGATGCTTTGAAATTATATTCCACAAGCTCTTAGGATATGAGATGGTCAAAATGTACCCCCATATTGAGATAATGTCACTATAGATTCTGTGACAAAAAAGTTATTGATATCTCAAGATCATTCATGTTGTAGTTATCATCGTGGAATTGTTTCTAAAAATACCAATAATATATAATCTCTTTTGTTTACATTGATACACATACTTATCCTATATGGTAATCTTCCTATAACACTTAAAAAATCACACTAATAATGCCCCCAATTTAAAATAAATTAATGTTTCATCATGTCTGTATTATATATAATACATAAGACCAATTAAATTCCAATTAACATATTAGTTTCTACCTTTAAAAACATGAAAACATAATAAAAGGTATTGAAGTGAGACACATTGCCTCCCACTAGGTATATCATGACTACAAACCTTCTTAGACACATATTACATAATACATGTCTTCATAACATATGGAGAAAAATCATGAAAGGGGGTGAGATTAAATTATTTTTTTGGGTAAATATGGATATATTTAAGCACAAACATTATGATAGAAGTATGATAATGTGATCATAAAATTTGAATATCATACCCTACATATCAAAGATCATAAAAATATATCATGGAATAATTTTTGGTTGTTTATAAGACATGAATGACATGAAAATAAATAGATTATTTCATGAAATAATTTCATAGGAATAAAACATTGAATTGTGGAAAAAACGTAACAATAGAAAATTATTTCCATAGTAGTATATGCATCACTTATAAGGCCATCTCAATGAAATTTTTTCATTATCCAAACCATATTTATAGTCATGGTTCACTCCCATGGCTATGTAATTAGTCTTTGTTCACTCCCAAGACTATTTTATGGGAATATTCTTATAATAAACCAATTTTAATCCACATTCCATGCATTTCTATCTCGTGGAAGATTAATATTTACTCATAAACTTGGAAGAAGACATAATTCCCACACATATCATAATTAAATCATATATATGTGTGCCAATAGAATATATATTCTTAAAAAATATAAAAAATTAACTGAAATAAGTATCATAAACGTTTAATCATTTCATAATTTGTTTAAAATAAACATGATCTATAATGATTTCAACATACCATAAACTGTGAAAAAACTAGTTTTCCCAAGCATATAACTCATGGAAGAAAAAATTATTTCATGAATATTATTCCATTAAAACATAAACCACCTAGAAAGAAACTATGGTTGGTTGTGTTGGATAATATCCCTAGAATTGAATGAGTGACACCAAAGGATTTCATCTTGGGTGAAAAATAATATAGAAATAAATTTTACAATAATTTCTAGTGAAAATGTAATTTCTCCTTTGAAAAATGATATTTAAGACATAAAAAATATTTTGAAAAACTATTTCTTTAAAAATAGATATGAAATTTTATAATAGAATATTCAAAAACAATATAACATTTTTAAAATATTTATCCCCATAAATTGATATTAAAATATCAATATACAATACATTTTTTACAACATTTTGGAATACATGGTTTTTGAATAATACTGATTTACGATCAATAAGGTAAACTATGTCATATTTTCAATAAAATAATTTTATTAATTATCTAAATAAAAAAATATTTGAAATACACATTCATAGATCATGATTTTAATTATTTAAATAATTGAAAAAATTTATATAAATATCATAAATATATATTATATAAATATTTATAATATTGAATTAAATTTTTATGTAGAAAATAAAATATTTTGTTCATGTTGATGGTAGGTCATACGCGTTTCTAAACAAATGTTTCCATATTATTATCATTTTGAACGAAATAAATTATTTTATATATATTAAAAAAAATATATAATATAATTAAATTATATTTTTTATATCATGTATATAATACTATTTAACTAAACATATCCTTAATACGTAAAATGAAAAGTGTTATAGAATCACTTCGCTTCGAGGAGACGTTAGTCCAGAAGTCCAAAAATAATGTTATTATATTTTAATAAAGCCGAATGAATGAATTTACCCGTTATCTAATAATTAAAAAATATATAAAATCATCATAAATATCATATATAAAATTAAATGAGAGTATTTTCATCATATTTAGTAACCATGGGAGGTTGTAAAAGAAAAAATAATGGCATTGTTTCACGATGTGGTAGTCTTCCGTACACTCAAACGACATTTATGTTTCTAATTTGAAGGAAGTGGGTTTAATTTTAAGTAGAAAACATATAATGGGAAAATACAATAATATTATTTATAATTAAGTTATTATTTAATCATATAATAATAACATTTTTGGATTGGATAATGAAAATTAATCAAAAAAACGTTGTGAACGATGCAACATATTCATTGGGTTAATGGTATTAGTTTTAAGCAAAAGAATTCTCTAGATGTATTTAATCCTAATAGGGGGATTAAATTTTTAATAAATGTAATTTGGGAGTATATTGATAAATTAATAGGCCTTAAAAATGGAGCAATATGTTTCATGATGTTATGGGGTAAATGCCCTTTAAATTATATATGAGGAGTGGAATTAATTCAAATATAAAAAGGTAAAAATTATTGTGAGGTCTCTACTACATCAATTTTCTAGAATAGATTTTTATTTTCTATTCCATAGAGGACATGGAACAAATATTTTCCATATATTTTATTTTTGACATGTTTTTAGGTTATTTATCACCATAAATAAAAAGTTTAATAATAATGTAATTATGTTTTAATGTTTATTGATTAATGTAATCGTAATTAATTTAATTAATCTATTGTGTCAGGAACCAATATAATGTTATTTGAAATTATATATTTTTATTGTTATGAAAATTTAAACCATTTTTTCTATTTCTAATCATATATTTGGGTGAAATTAATTAAAAATTAATCTCACAAATGTGCCATGACTGAGTTTTTCTATAGTGAAAAAATAAAAAAGAATGAGATGATTTTATATCCAATTTAATTGTGTAATTTTTAACAATGAAATAAATTCGATTATTTTTTTGTAAAATTTATCTAAAATAACATTATTAACTAATTAATATATAATTTATTCATATAAATAAATTATAAAAAAATTGAATGAAAATTCATTATTTTTCGTTGTTCCTCAAAAAATGTTTATAAAATAAATCCCAAAAGACAACATCAAATAATGTTGAAAAAAATTATTTGAAATTAATTTTTATTTAATATAATTATGATTCCATATTTTTTTAAATTAAATTTTATTTGTGTTCATATAAGTACACCAAAATGTCCATTTGTGAAAATTGTATTTTCAGGAAAAAAATCGCATTTAAAAATTTAATTTTTTTATCAATATGATTTTTATTCGAATATATTATAAATAATTTTTAACATTTAGTTAATATTATTCATATTAATATTTTTAATAAATATTGTAGCTATCTCATATAAATAATTTTAATAATAAAATTTTCTTTCATAGAAACTCAATGTTAATAGTAATAAAAGATAATATATGTTGTGTGTGCTCAATATTACCATGTTGTAGCATACAATGATTGTTTTAAATTTTTTATATGTATAAAAACCCAGTCATAACATACATATACATTTAATAATTCTTTTTTAATACGTAAAACATTAAAAAACTGATGCCAAAATAGTAATTTAGTCTAGTGTCTTTGGAAACATGGAACAAATTTCATCTCGCTTGATGAATGATCAAAAATGATCACCACAATGATCTTACAGCAATGTAATTGTTCTGAAATACCATTATTCATCACATTTGGAAAATAAATACAGAAAATTGGTGATCTTTAATTCTTTGTGGGGGTTAATAATTGTTGTACATAAGTATAACATAATCATATAGGTAAAATAACATGAGAAAAAAAATCAAAGATCATACACCTAATATGGTAGATCATAAATGAGACAAAGAGATTAAATATTGGTTGTTTAAAAGTAATGAATCATTTTGAAAATAAGAGAATAATCCAAAAAATCATAATATATATAATACATTGAATTTTTGTGTAAAATAAAACATAAAAAATCACTCCATATAAGTCAAGATGAATTTTCATAAAAAAACATGACTTTTCATGGGGTATAATCCCTCTAGGTGGGATACACAACAAACCCGTGTAATTCTAATTTTATGTAATGGAACTGGTTTCCCAACTTCCCATTTGGGATTATCTTTCCAAAACATCAAATAGTGGAACATTGTTCATATATTCTATCATTATAGTGAATTCGCCTAATGGGTGAGAAAAAACACCATCCCCAGTCACAATCATTTACTTATAAGGGATCGGGTTTTCACTTCTTCCCATTGTGAAACAATATAATTGAGTTGATTTTCATCATTATCTCATGAGATAAAACTCATTAACTATTTAATTTAAGGGATATATATGTCACACCAATATCATTAAATAATCATTTGTAAATTTTTCAGAAGTCGATAAAACCCTCATCAAATCAGGACAACTAAAATATATTGGATTCATAAACATAGTATCATAACACTTTAATTTAAATATGTTTTATAAACATGTAATCATATCACAAATGCACAAAAATGATACGTTTCATAACAATTTCATCATATCATAGTCATTGAAAAGGTGAATGATTCATTAGTTTAGAACCCAGGGATGATGAACATGATTCCTTAACATATAAAATGTGAAATAGATATATGTTTAATAAACAACATGGAATCCCGACATAGTCCATTTTGTGAATAATTTGAATTTAACCTTTGGATATTTTCCTAGAAATGATTGGGTAACATAAATGGATCCCATCATAGATGGGATTTATTGAAATAGAGCTCCAAAAAAATTTATGGAAAATATCATTCCTTATTTGAAAATAATTTTTAAAACATAATCCAATAGGATAAGTATTTTCATAGAAAATTACAAGAAATCATATAATGAAATAATGAAATAATTTTTTAACATTTTTATTTAAAAACATTTAAATAATGTTTGAAAATCATTTAATAAATTTTTAGTAATAATACATGGAAAATTTAAAATGAATTATCATAATTATAGAAATGATTTTCATTTTAAAAAAAAAATTATTCATTTCTAGGATCTTTTGATTATCATTTAAAAAAAATTAAACATTAAAAGATTTTTAAAATGCTTTTATTTCAAATCAAATTAAAATTTATAATTTCCAAAATATTAGGAAAATAAATTCACTAAAGAAAATATTTTATTTAATATTTTAATGGAAGAATAAAGGGATTGAATGTATTTATGGTAGGTAAATCCATACATGCCAAACATTCTATCTTCACCATAAAATATATAAAAAGGAGCCTCAATTGGAAAATGAAATAAAGTTTCGTTTTATGGAAAAAACATTTTATTTAAAGATAATAAATGGAAAAAAATTATTTTAATTATCATATTATAACAGTAGAATATTTTTATATTCTTTTTAGGAAACATAGTTTTGAAGGAACAAATAGTTTTGACCAAAGATAGAGGTAAAGTCCAAATTTATGAAAAACACATTCATAATTATCTTATATACCAAAGAGTTGGAAAATAGTACCATTACGTGGATAAAAATTTAATAAGTCGAGGGTATGAAAAATAATGATATTTATTGAGATGTGGATTAAAATATTTAATAAATGGTTTCATGATTAGAAAAAATCAAGATAAATGGTGACATTGTAGCTATAAACCATTACGAATTTGGCTACATTACTTATTTGTAACATTTAAAAAATAATACCCATTAAATTAAGAATATCTAATAGATATGTAAATACCCATAAATTTATTCATACAAATCAATGAATACTACCATGATCATTATACACACCACAAAAAACAAAAGAGTGGTGAATACGGAATGAATCTCACACAAATAAAAAGTGAAATGAGATTCCATGACCTTATGTCTTATATCTCAGCTTACTCAAAATTTAATCATGTATGAGTAATATAATTTTATTATGATTTTACAGATAATAATATTCTCATATGAACTACTATATGTGGTTTTATATCTACTTAATATTACCCTTTTAATAACAATTCCTTATTAGGGTTTTGTTTCAGGTAATACCCACTTTTATATTCTCATGTCTATTAATTTTTAATATTCATGGTCCTTATACTATCACGACCCATCCTCAGGACCCATGCGGTGACTACCCCATGCCCATCTTCTATAGGCTTGGGGCTGGCGACTAGCACCAAAGGTGTAAATCCCGAAAAAAGGGAAGGCATTGCCTAATAAAGTAAACAAACACCACAGAGTAAGCTAGTAGAAGTAATCACTATGTAAACTAGGTACAATAGTAAGTGTGGAAAATAAATGGTCCAGAATACAAAACCAAATTGAATATAGAGTACAACTGGAATGAAAGTACATTAACTGAAATTAAAGCAGCAACATCGAGCCATCCACTGGAAGTCCCACCCGAAGGGTGGGTAAATATAGCCTCCTCAGCTCCTCGGGTCCAGCCGTCCGCTCCGTGTATGTCCCACCCAATGGTCCACCGCCAGGTACCGACCTGCTCCACAGGCCTCAACCATGATCAGCGTTGTCCGTCATCTGCTTCCAACACAACGAAGTGCAGGAATAGCCCGTGCAACAGTGAGTATACGCTACTCAGTAGGGACCCCAAGACCCCCGAAGGTCTCCCAGAATCAACACAGGAAAGATACAATAACGAATTAAAAACCAACTCTACTTAGGTATATACCCATGCATATGAGCCCAAGATCGATCACGTCCACACAGGATAGTACAACCCAATCCACACAGTAAAGCACAACCCAATCTACATAGGAAAGAATGTCAATAATATCGAAGAATATGATTGAATGTCAAGACTCACCTCACATAGGTATAATTCTTCATAAGGTGAGAGAGATGATCAAATGTAGCCACTGATTCATCTAATTTGGGACCCACGTAGGATACTAGACCAGCTAAGATGTCAGACCCACGTAGGATACAAGATCATCTACTCTGCCAGACCCACATAGGATACAAGTACATAGTCAAATACTGCTGGACCCACATAGGATACAAGAACAGTAGCACTGCCAGACCCACATAAGATACAAGAATAGTAGTCATCGTCGTCGAACCCATAGAGGATTTCAGTGTGGTCGTCATCGCTCCCGAACCCACAGAGGATTTTAGTGCCGTCGTCGTCACTGCCGAACCCATAGAGGATTTCAGTGCAGTTGTCTTCATCGTCGCAGTCACATCCTGCTCTAGGGTTCCCGCACACAGCATGCTCGATTCCGGGAGGGTCCACTCCATGAGCCAAGGGGTAGATACATCAACTGACACGTATTCTAGATTTTATGTATCCCAAAGTTCCATCTCGACAAAAGGAACTCAATGTGAGAGACGGCGTGTCAATCGGACGCACTTTCTGAGAGTTATTGGCTTTTTCGTTCCAGGGGTGTGGATGGTTTTTATGTCAAAACCAACCCGACTATACTCTAACTATGTCCAAACCTCAAGCGGAGTAATCCACAAGGTCCATCTCTCTAATAGGAATCCATCAATGTTGATGGCATGTCAATCGGACGTCCGAAGCTCATGTTATAATCTTTTCCACTCCGAGGGCCCGGTTGGTTTCGTGTTCGAACCAACCCGGCCATTCACATAGTTTTTTGAAACCTTGAGTGTAATATACCTAAACGACCACCTCAATCCAAGGATCTCATCGCAACTGACGGTACGTCGATCGTAGGTTCGTAGCCCATGTTACAGGCTTCTAAACAAACATGTCCAATTTTAGGGGGTTTTGGGCCCGGAGAGAACCGGTCCAAGACCCCATGGGTCGGCCCTGAACCGGGTCAATCCGACCCGGGCCTGGGTCCAGCCCACTAGGGCACGGCTCGGCCCGGCTAGCGTGGGTGGCCGGTCCGGGCCGGCATGTGCGTCGTGTGCCACGTGAGCGCGGAATGGGGGGAACCGCCACCCCCTTTGAACGAAACGGCGGACCCACTGGGGGTCTGCCCAGCTACGTTGACCGGTGGTCAAACCCCCTGGTCATTCCGGATCTTGCCAGCCGTAACGGCCGGCCACCACACCACACGGGACCTGTTGGTCCCGCCCTCCTAAGCACTGCTGTCCGGTGGCTCCGGCTGCCATCCCTTGCAAGGCCGCGGTCTTGGTTCTTCCGGTGCGGCGTGACGGTGTCGCGCCCCTCCGCCACTGCCCCGCTCCGGCTGCGACCTCCTCGTGGTTCTCGGATGCCACGCGATGGTGTCGTGCCCCTTTGCTTCTACCCGACTCCGGTAGCGGCTTCTTTCGGCGCCACGCTTCTTCGACGCATTCCACTTTTTTTTTTGCACGATGCTGTTGCACCGCACTACCTTCGTTCGAGCCGCAACGAATTCAACAACAAAGGGGGAGGAGGTTCGGCCATGTTCGAGCGGTCTAACCTCCTCCTGTTAAATTGATAACATGCGAAAAAATCATTAACATTGAATGCCCAAATATTCACGAACATAAAAATCAAACCCCTACCTCGATGAAGTCATCGAACAAGGATCGTCGTGGGAAAAGGATGTCATGGAAGAAGGTGTCGCGTCAGACGGTGTCGCGGAAGACAGTGTCGAAGAAGACAACGTCGTGGAAGAAGGCGTCGTGGAAGAGGGCGTCATATACGTCGTCGGTGCACGCCCGCTGAAGGATTTGGTGCGTCTTCATTCTTCGAATAAGGCATCTCTCACCGGCTACGGAGAGGAGAGGAGACAGCACGACGATTCCCTTGCGGTGTCGGAGTCCTTTGTCGTAAACGCTGCGTTCTTCACATTCTTCGATGAGGAAGAAGATGTTCTTCAGACCACAAGGGTTCTCTCCTTGCTTTCGCACAATGAATCAACCCCCAATAAAATAATACATTGTCTTATTTTATTCACACAAACGCATGCCATTATTAAATTTGAAATTTAAAAATATCCCATTCAATTAATTATATTAATTGAAGAGGCTTTAACAGTCCAATAAATTTGGAGAGTAGAGTTGTCAATTAAAAAGGGGGTGCGGGTGTGTTACGAAATTAAATGCACGATGGAGGTTTTAAGGAATTTAAAGGGGTGGGGATCGTGTAGGCCCCAACTCACTATTATCCTACGAAAAGGAGTCAGGATGTAGTGGGCCCCACTCCAACATCCAGGCATAGGTTAAAACAACTTAGAATAGAAAATAAAAATTGTAGCAGAAATTTTTATTTCATTCCTTAATTAAGC
This sequence comes from Viscum album, assembly GCA_963277665.1. NCBI lineage: Eukaryota > Viridiplantae > Streptophyta > Magnoliopsida > Santalales > Viscaceae > Viscum > Viscum album. The sequence continues at coordinate 924,552,727 of OY728156.1, forward strand.
CATTTTTTTAATTACCTCACCCTATTAATGTAACTCCAGAAAAGGTGTTCCTATAAAATTACAGGCGATGCGGTTTCATCTGTGCCTTCAGATTTCGATTCCAATCACCGATTCAAAAGTTATAAAAACACTTCGTTCGTTCACTGAACGTACCTAAGAAAAACTTCAGAAAATGAATCCAGGCACACCAGGCCTCAGAATCAGGTTCCGTCAGAAACTGCGTACTCGTAATATACAAAAGGCAATTAAGAAAAAATTTCCTTTGAAATTTATGGGTCTTTACATTACTCCCATCTCAGGGCTTTACGTCCCCATAAAGATACCTCACAAACTAGGGAAACAAATGAGGGTACTGAGTACGCATCTAAGCCTCCTGCTCCTAAGTGCTCTCCTGGATGTTCCCGTACTTCCATCTGATGCACACTAGAGGAGTTGACCGCCCACGTAGGACCCACTATTGTCGATCCTCAATCTCCACCGGGACATCCGCAAAAGTCTCCCCATCGTCAATGTCCAACTTCCCATGGTCGATGATATATGTCGGGTCGTGCATATACTTCCTCAGCTGAGATACGTGGAAGAAGTCGTGCACCCGGTGCAGCTGAGGTGGTAGTGCATGGCAGTAGGACACCTTTCCTATCCTTATGAGAACCTAGAATGGTCCGATTAAGCACAGAGATAAGTTTCCGCCTAGGCCAAATCTCTGTAATCCACATCGAGGTGAGACATGCAAGAAGACGCCGTCACCATCCTCGAACTCTAGTGGTCTCCACCTCCTGTCAGCATAACACTTCTGTCGGATATGAGCTATCCTCATCCGCTCCTAGATGATGTGGACATTCTCTATCGTGGCCTAGAACAACATTGGTCCCACAAGTGATGACTCCCCAGGGACTGTCCAGAACAGAGGGGATCTACAAGTTCGGTCGTACAATGCCTCATATGGTTCCATCCCAATGGTGGAGTGGTAGTTATTTTTGTACGTGAACTCCACCAAGGGTCGGTGGTCCTCATAGCTATGACCAAAGTCGAGGACACATGCATGCAGCATGTCCTCAAGAGTCTAAATGGTCCTCTCCGTCTGACGATCCGTCAGATGGTGGAAGGTGGTGCTCAGTCCTAGCTGCATCCGGAATGCCTCCTGCAACCCCTTCCAAAGCTGGGAGGTAAAGTGGGCATCTCAATAAAAGACGACATATGATGGAACACCATGAAGCCATACAATATCATGAATGTAGAGGTGTCCTATGCTCTCCACTAAGCCTTGCTCTCTGATTGGTAAAAAGTGGGACGACTTGGTGAGTCAGTCGACAATCACCCAAATGGAGTCATGACCTCTGGAAGTACATGGAAGTCCAGTCCTGAAGTTCAAAGATATCACATCCCACTTCCACTCCGGGACCTCCAAGGGCTGCACCAAGCCTGCTGGTACATGGTGCTCCGCCTTCACCTGTAGACAGGTGAGGCATCGAGAAACAAACTCAGCTACTTCCTTCTTCATACCCGGCCACCAATGCTGTCTTCTGAGATCCTGGTACATCTTCTCCACTCCTGGATGTACCACTAAAGGGGAAGTGTAAAAATCCCTCAGAACCTCCTCATGTAAAGAAGAAGGTACCATGGTATTTCCTCTAAAAAGAACGATGTGCTCTCCTCCCATAGAAAAACCATCAGGTGCCAGTCTTGAGGATATCTGTGCACGCTGCGTCTCACAGTCAGTGTCCCCACGCTGTGCCTCTCTGACCTGCTGCAGTAGTGGAAGAGTGACTGTGAGTGACTAATGAAAGGTTGCTCGGTCTCTATCTATGAAGGATATCTGCAAAGTGTCTAGCTGCTCCATCGCCTCCCTGGGTAGCTGAATGCCCGTCCTCCTACTGAGAGCATCGGCTACTACGTTCCCATTTCTATGAGAATAGTCTATCTAAAAGTCATAATCATAGAGGAACTCGAGCCATCACTGCTGTATTAGATTCAGGTATTTTTGAGAGAAGATGTACCTGAGACTCTAATGGTCATAGTCGACTATAAAGCGCTCACCCATCAGATAGTATCGCCACATCTTCAGAGCGAAGACCACTACTGCTAACTCCAGGTAATGTGTAGAATAATTCTTCTCATGTTGCCTCAACTGTAATGATCCATAGGCTATCACTACTCGCTCCTGCATCAGGACACATCCATGTCCGGTCCATGATGCATCGCAGTAGACTACGTACCCTACTCCCACCTCCGGTAGCCTCAAGATAGGTGCGCTGGTCAATCACTGTCTCATCTCCTAAAAGCTCTACTGAAATATATCTCACAACACGAAGGGTATACCCTTCTTAATCAAAGCTGAAAGTGGTAACGCAACTCTGGAAAAGTCTGGTACAAATCTTCAGTAGTACCCAGCAAGACCTAAGAAAATCTGCACCCCCGTCACGCTCCTTGGTGGATCCCAAGCTAGCACTGCCTTGATCTTCACAGGGTCCACTACAACTCCCACCTAAGAGATGATGTGTCCCAAGAAGTGGAACTTCTGTAACCAGAACTGACATTTTGATAGCTTACCGTAAAGCTGGTTCTCTCAGACTATGTCCAGTACAACCCGCAAGTGGTAGGCGTGCTCCTCCTCAGTGGTTGAGTATATCAATATGTCGTCGATGAAGACCATGAAAAATCGATTGAGGTATGGCTGAAATATCCTGTTCATGAGACTCATGAACACCGCTGGAGCATTGGTTATGCTGAATGGCATAACCGTGAAATCATAGTGGCCATACCGACATCTGAAGGTCATCTTCTGCATGTCCTCATCCTGAAATCTAAGCTGATGATAGCCTGACATCAGGTATAACTTTGAGAACCACCGTGCTCCCTTGAGCTGATCGAAGAGGTCTTAAATCCATGGTAGTGGATACATGTTCCTCACGGTCACCTAGTTCAGGTGATGATAGTCGACACACATTCGTAATCTTCCGTCCACCTTCATGGCGAACAAAATCGAGGAAGCACAGGGTGAAACACTAGGTCGGATGAATCCCTTGCCCTACAATTCCTCCAGCTGTACCTGTAGCTCTCGAAGCTCAGCAGGTACCATCCAATATGATGGAGTAGATATCGAGGCTGTCCTAGGGTACATGTCAATATAAAAGTCTACATCTCTGCGGGGATGTAGTCCTGGAATGTCGTTAGGAAAAACGCCTGCATACTGATCCACCACTATAGGAAAACTAAGAATCTTCATGTCAACTACTTCTAGGATGAGGCTATCCAACTGATAAGTGATGGGATGTCATCTCCTATGTGTGAGTCTATCCTGCACTGCAAAGGCTCCCTTCTCACTGGTGAAGATGAACCAGCTCCTGTCGGTGCAGACACATCACACCTTGAACCTAATACAGTCAATCTGAGCGTGGACTGTAGATAACCAATCAATAACCAAGATGATGTCGTAAGGCCTCAACACTACTACAAGAAGATCCCAGCCGAATCTATCTCCTCCTAGAGTAAGCTCACACGGCCGGTACCAGTGCGTAATCGTCGAGTATTCTCTCGTAGGTGTTTGTAGCCGTAATGATTGAGCCAACGGCTCCGTCGAAATCTTTGAGCTCCGAACAAGGGCAACATTAATAAAAGAATGACTCGCTTCTGTGTCTATAAGAACTGCAGTAAGGGTGGTGTAGACATAGATAGTACCTCGAATCATCTCTGGCGTTCCGTGGTCGTAGGCCTCTATTGCCTGATGTTGAGCCTCCCTCTGCCCGCCATCTCCCTGTGGTCGGGGTGGACCTTATGGTGGTGGTGGTGGTAATGCCTCAAAGCATCTCACACCACCTGCTACTCAGCCAGCTCCCATGCCTCGTCCCTCCGCTCTATGAAGACCACCACAGTCGACCCTCTGCCTCTACCTAGGTGGCCCCACAATCATACATTGTTCCTATGCATGGCTGGTCGGGCAGTCACGAGCCATGTGGCCCTGCCCACCGCATGCGTAGCACTGTCTGCTCCTCGGAAGGTTGTTTCTATGCCGTGTGCACCTCACCTCTGAGACAATGTCCTATAGTCTTCTGCTTGATGCTTTGGTCCACCTGGACCCCTGTGATATCCATCGACTTCCAGCTACAGAAGACTCTACTACGTGTCACCCTGCGGTAGGTCTCGCTACTAGTGTAGGCTCAGCAAGAATGCTCCCTTTGATAAGGGATCGCTCCATTACTCCTGTATGAGTCGGAATGCTGAGGGAGATCATCGATTCCCTGATCTCATGCCTTAGTCCCTACTCGGAGGTCCGTGACCTGATGAATGGGTCTCATACCATGTCTGTCGAATAGCGTGAGAGATCGAGAAATATCGCCGAGTACTGGGCAACCATCATGCTGCCCTGCCACATCTGTTGTAGTTCCTGGATGTGCACCGCAAGGAGGGAGGCTCTGAAAAACTCTGAGCGGATGAGGCTTTCAAAGTTCGTCTAGGGGAGATATGCCTCGTCGTGAACCTGGAGCATCAAGCTCCACCATCTACCTGATGCTCCGTGCAGGAGGCTCACTGCAAGGATCACCATGACGTCAACTAGTGTCCCCAATAACATGAAAACTTGAACTACAACCTCCATACAATCATAAGCTACCTGAGGGTCCGTCTACCCGCGGAACCTGCGAGGTCTCTGACGCTGAAACACATGCAGTGCACTAAGGCGATGTGCACTCTCAGTAGCTGGGGCTGGTGGCATCGGTGGCTCAGCGGGTTGAGGTACCGTTGGTGACTCTGCTATAAAAGGGGCATGCACCGAGGCCTCATCGCTCGGTGGGCTATCATCTCGCACAATTCTCTAAACCCTAGCTGGTTGCCGTCATGGGGACATCTTGAAAAGAAACAGGAGTTCCACAGTCAAAACAATATACCCGGTGAGCTAACACAATGTAATCACAAAGAAAACTTCTGAAACACACATGCAATCAATGTTTTCGTGCATTGAGTCGAAAATCAGAAGTCAGGGTCCTGTTGTACGGATATGTCAGCCGCCGCACCAACACTGGACTCCCTAAACTGATAACCACACTCAATACCCTTAAAACTGTTGCTTCACATAGAAGAAAGATCAGAGTCCTGAGTTCTACGATAGGAACAAACTCCTCTGATACGAATATGTCACGACCCGTCCTCGGGACCCATGTCGTGACTACCCCAAGCCCGCATTCCATAGTCCAAGGGTTGGAGATTAGCACGAAAGGCGTAAATCCCGATAGAAGGGGAAGGCATTGCCTTATAGAGTAAACAAACACCACAGAGTAAGCCAACTGAAGTAAACACTAAGTAAACTGGGTACAATAGTAAGTGCGGAAAATAAAGGGGCCAGAATACAAACCCTAACTGAAAGTAAAGTACAACTAGAAAGAAAGTACATAAACTGAAATTAAATCACCAATGTCGAGCCTTACACTGGAAGTCCCACCTGAACGGTGGGTAAATATTGCCTCCTCAGCTCCTCGGGTCTAGCCGTCTGCTCCGTGTACGTCCCGCCCAGTGGTCCACCTCCTGGTACTGACTTGCTCCACAAGCCCCAACCACTATCAGCATTGTCTGTCATCTGCATCCAACAAAATGTAGTGCGGGCATAGCCCGTGTAGGGGTGAGTATACACTACTCAGTAGGGACCCCGAGACCCCCGAAGGTCTCCCATAATCCACAAAGGATAATCCACAAAGGAAAGATACAATCATGAAGAAACATCCAACACTACTTAGGTATTTTCCCATACATATACCTAAGTCATCAAATCCAGTTAGGCTCCAACATCGATGCCCAAGTTCGATCACGTCCACACATGATAGTATAACCTAATCCACACAGGAAATCACCACCCTATCCACATAGGAAAGCAAGTCAATCATATCGAAGACAATGATTGAAAGTCATGACTCAGCTCACAGAGGTATACTTAGTCGTATGGTGATAAAGATTATCAGATGTAGCCACTGATTCATCTAAGATAGGACCCATGTAGAATAATAGACCAGCTAAGCTGTCGGATCCATGTAGGATTCAAGACCAGCTACTCTGCCGAACCCACGTTGGATACAAGTACAGAGTCAAATACTGTCGGACCCACATAGGATACAAGAACAGTAGTACTGCCAGACCCACGTAGGATACAACAACAGTAGTCATCACCATCAAACCCACTGAAGATGTCAGTATGGTTGTCATCGCTGTCGAACCGACGGAGGATTTCAGTGCAGTCGTCGTCGCTTCCGAACCCACAGAGGATTTTAGTGCAGTCGTCATCGTCATCACTGTCGCAGCCAGCTCTAGGGTTCCCGCATACAGCATGCTCGATTCTAGGAGGGTCTGCTCCACGAGCCAAGGGGGTCGATACATCAAATGACACATAGTCCAGATTTGATTTATCCCAATGTTCTGTCTTGACAAAAGGAACTCAACGTGACAAACAAAATGTCAATCGGACCCCCGGTCTAAGAGTTATTGGCTTTTTCGTTCCAGGGGCCCGGTTGGTTTTTAAGTCAAAACCAACCGGACCACACTCCAATTGTGTCCAAACCTTTAGAAGAGTAATCCAAAAGGTCTATATCACGAAGAGGAATCCAAAAAAGTCGACGGCATGTCAATCAGACATCCGCAGCTCAAGTAATATGTGTTTCCGCTCCGAGGGCCCGATTGGTTTCGTGTTCAAACCAACCCATCCATACACAAAGTTCTCCGAAACCTTTAGTGTAAAATACCAAAACGACCACCTCGATCCAAGGATTTCATCGGAACTGACGGTGTGTCGATCGGAGGTCTGTAGCCCATGTTATACGCATTTAAACGAACCTGTCCGGTTTTAGGGGGATTTGGGCCCGGACAGACCCGGCCCATGAACCCCTCAGTCGGCCCGAACATGGTCGACCCGACCTGGGTCCGGGTCCGGCCCACTAGGGAGAGGCCCGGCCCAGCCGGCGTGACCTGGCCCCGTCGGCGAATCCCAGACCGACACAGGCGCCACGCGCCGCTTGAGTGCGAAGGGGGCGAACTGCCACCCCCTTCCACCGAAACGGCGGACCCAATGGGGTGTCCGCCCAACTGCGCTGACCGGGGGTCAAACCCACCGGTCTTTCCGGATCTAGCTGGCCATAACGTCCATCTAGTGCACCATGTGGGATCTTTTGGTCCCGCCCTACAGAGCACCGGCTTCCGGTGGCTCCGCCCGCCCTCCCTTGCACTGCCAAGGCCAAAGGCCGCTGCCTCCTCAAGGTTCTCCGGCGCGGCGAGATGGCGTTGCACCCCTTTTCCATGGCCTGACTCCGGCCGTGTCTTCTTTCAGCCTCAACAGCATGGCGTGATGGCTCCGTGCTTCTTTGCCGCATTCCTCTTTGTTTTCTACACGGTTCTGCTGCATCACATCGCCTTCGTTCGAGCAGCAACGAATTCAACAACAAAGGGGGAGGAGGTTCGGCCGTGTTCGGGCAGTCCGACCTCCTCCCGTTAAATTGATAACAGGAGGCTAAATCATTACTGTTGAACGCCCAAATATTCACGAACATAAAAATCAATCCCCTACCTCGATGAAGTCGTCGATCGAGGATCGTTGCGGGAAAAGGACGTCACGGAAGACGGCGTCATGGAAGATGGCGTCGCAGAAGATGGCGTCGCGGAAGACGGTGTCGCGGAAGATGGCGTCGCGGAAGACGGCATCGTGGAAGACGACATCATATACGTTGTCGGTTCACGCTCGATGAAGGATGTAGTGCTTCTTCATTTTCGAAGAAGGCATCTCTCACATGCTGTGGTGAGGAGAGGAGATGGCATGACGATTCCCTTCCGGTGTCGGAGTTCTTCATCGTAAAATTGGCGTTCTTCGCATTCATCGACGAGGAAGAATATGTTCTTCAGAGCGAAAGGATTCTCCCCTGGCTTCTGCACAATGAATCAACCCCCGATAAAATACGACATTGTCTTATTTTATTCACACACACGCATTCAATTATTAATTTTGAAATTTAAAAAGATCCCATTCAGTTAATTAAATTAATTGAAGAGCCTTTAACAGTCAAATAAATAGGGAGAGTTGACTTGTCAATTAAAAAGGGGGGTGCGGGTGTGTAACACAAATAAATGCACGCGGGACAATTTAAGGAATTTGAAGGAGTGGGGCTCGTGTGGGCCACACCTCACAATTATCCTACCAAAAAGAGTTACAATGTTGGAGTGGGGACCACTACATCATACCTCCTTTTGGTAGGATAATATTAAGTTTGGTCCCACACGAGCCCCACCCCTTCAAATTCCGTAAAACCTCCGTCGTACATTTAATTGTGTAACACACCCGCACCCCCCTTTTTTATTGACAAGTCAACTCTCCCAATTTATTGTACTGTTAAAGGATCTTCAATTAATTTAATTAATTGAATGGGATCTTTTTAAATTTCAAATTTTATAATGGCATGAATGTGTGTGAATAAAATAAAACAATGTCTTATTTTATTGGGGGTTGATTCGTTGTGTGGAAGCAAAGAGAGAACCCTTGCGATCTGAATAACATCCTCTTCCTCATTGAAGAATGCGAAGAACGTCGAGTTTATGATGAAGAACTCTAACACCGCAAGGGAATCGCCAGTCCGTCTCCTATCCTCTCTGCAGCCAGTGAGAGACGCCTTCTTCGAAGAACGACGACACACTACATCATTCATCGGGCGTGCACCGACGACGTATACGTTGTTGTCTTCCGTGACTCCATCTTCTGCGACGCTGTGTTTCGCGACGCTGTCTTCTACGATGCCGTCTTACACGATGCCATCTTCCACGACGTTCTTTTCCTGCAACGATTCTAGTTCGACGACTTCATCGATGTAGGGGTTTGATTTTTATGTTCATGAATATTAGTGCATTCAACGTTAATGATTTTTCCGCTTGTTATCAATTTAACGGGAGGAGGTCAGATTGCCCGAACACAGCCGAACCCCTCGACCTTTGTTGTTGAATTCGTTGTGGCTCGAACGAAGGCGGCGCGGTGCAAAGGCACCATGTGGAAAAAAAGAGGAACACAACCAAGAAGTGTGGCACCGTCGCACCACGCCGCGCCGGAGAACCACGAGGAGGCCGCGACCGGAGCGGGGTCACGGCGGATGGGCGCGGCTTCATTGCACCGCGACGGATGAACCAAGGCCGCGACCTTTGGACGCGACAGAACAAGGGAGGGAGGCCGGAGCCGCCGGCCACCGGTGCTCTCGAGGGCAGGACCAATAGGTCCTGCGTGGTGCGCTAGTCGGCCGTTACGACCGGCCAGATCCAAAAAGATCGGGGGTTTGACCCCCGGTCAGCGCAGCTGGGCGGACCCCCCAGTGGGTCCCCCGTTTCGTTCGAAGGGGGCAGCGATTACCCCCCTTCCGCGCTCCCGCGGCGCGCGGCGCCCGTGCCTGCCTACACCTGCCGCACCGGCTGGACCGGGCACACCGTGCTGGGCCACCCGCGCGGGTCCAGTCCGCCCGCACCGGGCCGGGTCGGGCCGAGCCCTAGTGGTCCAGACCCGTTCTCAGGTCGGGTCCACCCAGTTCGAGCCGACCCAGGGGGTCTTGGGCCGGGTCGGTGTGGGCCCAAAACCCCTAAAACTAGAAAGGTTCGTTTAAATGCTCGTAACATGGCCTACGGACCTCCGATCGATGCACTGTCAGTTGAAATGAAATCCTTAGATTGAGACGGTCCATTCGGGTTTTTACACTAAAGGTTTTGGAGAAATTTGGGTACATGTAGGTTTGTTCGAACAAGAAACCAACCGGGCCCTCGAAGCGGAAACACTTATAACATAAGCTCTGGACGTCTGATTGACGTGCCGTCGACTTTGTTGGATTCCTCTTAGTGAGACGGACCTTTCAGATTACTACACTCGAGATTTGGGCATAGTTGGAGTGCGGTTGGGTTGGTTTTGACTTAAAAACAAACCGGGCCCCTGGAACGAAAAGGCCAATAACTCTCGGACCGGGCGTCCGATGGGCGCTCCGTCTTTCACGTTGAGTTTCTTTTGTCGAGACGGAACTTTGGGAAAAATCAACACTAGCGTACGTGTCAGTTTATGTATCGACCCCCTTGGCTCGTGGAGCGAACCCTCTCAGAATCAAGCATGTTGTGTGTGGGATCCATAGAGCTCGTTGCGACTACGACGGCGATGACGACTGCACTGAAATCTTCCGTGGGTTCATCAGCGACGACGACTTCAATAAAATCCTCCATGGGTTCGGCAACGATAATTACCATACTAAAATCCCTGGTGGGTTCGTTGACGATGACTATTATTCTTGTATCCTACGTGGGTATGGCAGTCCTACTGTTCTTGTATCCTACGTGGGTCCGACAGTATTTAACTCTGTACTTGTATACTACGTGGGTCCGGCAGTGTAGCTAGTCTTTTATCATATGTGGGTCCGACAGCTTAGCTGGTCTAGCATCCTACATGGGTCCCATCTTAGATGAATCAATGTCAACATCAGATCATCTCTATCTCCTTACAAAGAATAATACATGTGTGAGATGTGTCTTGAATTTCAATCATTATCTTTGATATGATTGACTTGCTTTCATATGTGGATTGGGTTGTGATTTCCTGTGTGGATTGGGTTGTACAATCTTGTGTGGACGTGATCGAACATGGGCTCGGATGTTGGAGCCGAAATAGAATTGATGAATTAGGTATATGTATGGGCATATAACTAAGTTGTGTTGGATGTTACTTCCTCATTGTATCTTTCCTTTGTGGATTAATCTTTGTGGATTTTGGGAGACCTTCGGGGGTCTAGGGGTCCCTACTGAGTAGCGTATACTCACCCCTTCACGGGCTATACCCGCACTACGTTATGTTGGATGCGGATGACGGAGAGCGCTGATCGTGGTTGAGGCTTGTGGAGCAAGTCGGTACCTGGAGGTGGACCACTGAGCAGGACGTACACGGAGTAGATGGCTGGACCCGAGGAGCTGAGGAGGCTATCTGTACCCACCATTCAGGTGGGACTTTCAGTGGATGGCACGACGTTGCTACTTTACTTTTAGTTGATGTACTTTCTTTCTAGTTGTAATTTACTTTCAGTTTGGGTGTGTACTCTAACCCATTTATTTTCCGCACTTACTTTTGTATCTAGGTTACTTAGTGTTTACTTCTTCTGGCTTACTCTGTGGTGTTTGTTTACTTTATAAGGCAATGCCTTCCCCTTTTATTGGGATTTACACCTTTGGTGCTAGTCGCCAGCCCCTGACCTATGGAAGACAGGCTTGGGGTAGTCACGGAACGGGTCCCGAGGACGGGTCGTGACACATACATATATCATGATTAAAAGAAATTAAAATTGATATTAATGGAATCTATATTTATTATGTATGTATTTATAATAATACATAGAATTAATGGAATCTATATTCAATCATGGAGATAGTAGGTTGTACGTATGCACGAACACAATTTTCTATTTTCATTGTTATATTGATATAAATAAATTAAATGAAATTAATGTATATATATATAATAATTAAATTATAATTTTAAATTCATATATATCATATTATTTCATTAATCCAATCATTAATACTATACATGTAGTTTTTGAATGAATCACATCGGTTTGAGGTGGCAGTAGTCTATAATTGCCCAAACAAAATTATATTATTTACAAAAATGGAATTATGATGTTATTTATTTTATAATAATTAAAGAAGAATAAAAATTAATATTTATCATATATTTATACTAAATATATATTTTCCATTACAATTCCGAACCATGAGAGGTGGTAAAGGAAAAATGAACAGTATCAATTTGTGAAGCTGTAATTCATTGTAAACAAGAACGATAGGTTCATTACCCATTAGTTGGAAAATTATGTATGTGTATATAGAACCCTTATCATACCAAAATAAAATTATTGTTCTGATAAAGACTTATATATATTATTTCATGTAATAATAAAAATTTATTTATTGGAAAAATAAATAATGGAATTGATATTAAGGAAGGATGTTAATTCTTCTTTTAGAAAATCCTTTTAGTACTCAATCAAGGGCGTCATTGGCTGGATTTTTTTTCCAGTGTGTGAATTCGTGCGTGATGTTCGGGATGTTGGAATGTGAATTAATCAGATTTTTTCTTAACATACATTATTAGAGAGGTGTTTAGAAGGGATAGTGTTGATGGCCTTATAAAGGGGAGGGAGGGGACACAAGTGGAACTTTTGAAAACTAGTTTGGTGTTCCCATGATTTTATGAAAATATTGTCCTAAAAAACCAACAAAACATAATAAAATATTTTTTATGGTCAAAATATGTATATAAAATGGTTTTTCGTCCACTATATATGTATTTTGTTCCATTTATAATATTTTATTGTCTTTTTTTAATATTAATATTACCTTAATTTATATAATTAATTATATTCACATTCACTAATATTATTGGTCAAAAATTATGTTGATCATTTGAGAAGATTAATATTATACTTATTAAAAAATATTTTTGTTATTTTCTCCCAATTCAATTCACATTATCCAGAAATCATTTTTAAATGTTAATCAAGCACACATGATAAGAAAATATGTTGTCAATGTGTGAATCTTCAAAAGATCATTAAGCATATATATGTATATATATATTCAAAAAAATGATTCCAATGATATATAATGGATAAGAGATTTATTATTTATCTTATTTTCATTACAAGAATAAAATATAATTTACCTATATAAATAAATTATATGGATTATTTTTAAAAATAATGTTTATTTTTTGTCAGTATTCACCATAAATTGATGTTTCTTAGAAAAATAAAAAAAATATCACCCTTGAATATCTTCAACATTCAGAATAAAAACAGGTTTTTTAGTTTATTGAATTAAATTTCACTAAGTTTCAAAAATTTATTTTTCTTATAGAAAGATCTGATAATAAATTCCATTGAGAAAATAGAATCCCCACACATGTAAATACATTATAAAAAATTATATATTTTTCCATTATTATATTATATTTATATGAAACCATTGTAAATAATATTTATAAAATTTTATTAATATTTATATTATTATTATTATTAGTTTTTTTACAGTTATCTTATTTATTTTACTATAAAAAATGATGTTTCATAGAAACTTAGTGTTGCGTGAAAATAATGACAAGTCAGTGTTACATAAAATTCTAGCCAAGTTAGTATTGTGTGTTGTGAATTAGTTTCCTAGGATATCGTATAATGAAATATTAACATGGTGTCTTAATGTATAAATAATAACATAGTGATTTATTATAAAAAATATATTATGTTCTACATGAAATGAAATATATATGAAAAATATTAAATTATTTTGATAATAATATTTCAAAAATTAATCATGGTGTTTCAATCTACCACCCTTAAAAAACTTTTTTCCTTGAAATTAATTTCTGTTATCAATTGTTTAATACTCATATGTTCATTTAATAGATCCACATATAATATAATTGAACAATAAAAAATTCGTTATAAAAGAATGTTGGAACAATAATAGTTAACCAAAGTAACATACATAATGGATTACACAAATGTGAACATATGAGCAATGTGAAAAAATGTAAATTGAAGAGAAATATAACTATAATGTTTTGGGGGAGAGTGAAATTGAAAGTTTTCACGATAATTTTAAAAATCCCAAAGCCATACATATATGATGATCTAAAGGAAAAAAAATTATTTAGAAAATAATATATTAGGATAGCCTTTTGGTGTCAATATTCATTCTGTATAGTTTTAAAAATTTCATGAGATGTAATAAAAACATGATATTATTCCCTTATATAAGTAAAACTCACCCTTTGGTTATGTCTGGATCAATTTCCACTTCACATGATCTTTCAAAAAGTAAGGTGTTGTTTTCATTCCTTATGAAATAAAACGTCATGAGATCTAGGATAAAACATCTTATATATATTCAGTTACCATTAACACCAATTTGTTAGAGTTTTTAATCTAATATTGCTAAATTTTCATGTGGTGAGATAATACTATAATATCATAATTATCATCCAATGTTTAACATAAAAATCCCATTAAATATAAACGTTATAACCATTTGAAAATATGAAATTAAAAATAGTTAGAGATATGTTAACTACATAAGCATAATATTGATCCACCATATAACATAATGTTGTTCTTGGTTTTCATATTCCAAACATGTGAACACCCTTGTCGTAACCACTCTTGAAAATTGAAATAACCATAAATATAATTAATCCTATTGAAAAACATTAAATATTATTTTTTTAATGATTTTTATATATATTCCAAAAATCCTGAAATGTTGTAAACATAATAAATGATATCATAACCTACTTTTCAAAAAGCCTTTCAGTAGTTCCATTGTAATTAATACATTCCGATTTACGTATTCATATCAAAAAAACTTTATCCAACCAATATTATTTTAATATAATGAACATATTATGGGTAATATTCCATTTTTAAACATATAATATTTTCATTAAGTAATTTAAGAATTCCATAAAAAATATTCAACTTAATATTATAAATCCATTGTGAATAACATAAACTTTCAAATCCATGTATACATTTTCAGAAATATAACATATTTCGTAAATTTCGATACATAAAAACAAGAATTATTCCACTTCATCTGAAATACATAATAAGGATCTCTCATCCTAATACTTAATACATATTTTTATTGGAATTTCATCATTGGTATCATCATTATCAGCCATATAACCTTTACTCATATGACCATGATAATTATCATTATAATCATTATACTAATGAAATTATTTTTTATAATTACCATTAACTACAAATTTAATTTATTTATCCATCGATTATATCATATAGCCTGAAATATTACAAGCCATTTAATTAAAAGAACACTTTATCTTTCCTTTTCAATTAATTTATTATTGTCTTTTCTCATATTCAAATCATCATTATATTTATCTAGGTCATTAAATTTGATTATTTTTTTCACATTATTTATATAATGTGTACAAATTATTTGTTCACCCATGGTCTCTATAAACCAAAATATATGTCAACTATTTCTTACTTAGTGGGTTTGAGAAAATTTAATGTACTTGTTGACATTAATTTTCCGTGAGAACTAATTATGAATGATGAAAAAATAATTTACTCCATTGTTCATTCGATTTGACTTATCATCGATTAATTGTCTATCACATTGAACATTAATCAAATAACATCTGGTTCCCAACATTTCATAAAACCATATATCATATTATGAGAACTTATTATCATAGATGAAGAACACAAAATATTGTAAATGGATTACTTATAAGATGTTTTTATCTTTACACATGCTTTATTAATATATGAGAATATAATTTTATCATATATTATTTATAGTCATACTCTATTTAAATCATTCAAAATGGTTTGTAAATAGTTTTCTAATTCATAATGAATATCTACAGGGAGTGTAGATCTAGGTGTGAAGTAAGTTCCATTTTTGTTTAGAAGGTTAAGATAATGTCCGCCTAGACACAACTATTCCGAGTTCTTACTCCTACGTTCATTTTTTCCATACCCACTTACACTTGTAGTATCCATATTGGGAAGCATTCCTAAAAACCACTCAATATATCCTCTACAAAAATTCCATAACATTTTCATATATTTCTCTTTATCTTTAGTTTTATCCTTAGTGACATTCATAAACATTCCATAATATATATTCATAGGGATCTCATTAATGTTTCCTCATCCCAGTTCCCAATGGATGAATAATCCTTCACTTTAAAAAAATATATAATTATTTGTTTATTTTATATAATAACATCATGTATCTTCTATGGAATACATGAAACAATATAAAAAATTTATTGTAGATAATTATAGTTTAGTTTCTATTTAAATGAGGAAAAAACTATTCTATCTTACAAAAAGATAATCAATTTTTATAACAAAGATCTTCAAAAGTTATGATTCTAATTAAAAACATTCATAACAGACTTGTTGAGAGGAAACCTAAGAAATGGGTGATATTGATTGCCCAGTTAGGGAATTAATATAAATACATAATAAACACATCAATATAAGGTTATAATAACTTGAGCATAATAATAGAATATCACAACCTGCATATCAAATATCATAATCATGAATCATAACATAAATATTAGAAGTTGAGAAGAAATTAATTATAAGGTAAATAAGAGTCTAAATAATGAAAGTGTTGCATAGGAAAAATATATGGAATTATATAACAAAAATACACATGTAATTTCATTCTCTATGTGTCATGAATATTCTAAGAACTTATTAGGGAAATTCATGGGGACTACAACTATTGGGATTAGAACACCCCTTTCCCCTGTTATATTGATTTCATTATAAGGGATCTGGTTTCCGGATCATTATATAATGTATTAGGTTTCCTCATCTTCCTTTAGTGGATCAGATTCCATATCATCCATCTACATAGTGACTACACCTACTCGGAATGGCACACTACCATCCCTGGTAAAATTATGTTCTTTGTAAGGGATCATGTTCCACCATCTCCCTATAATATATCAACCCCAATAGACATGATTTCCCCCATTATATTATGAGATATAAATCTTCAAAAAATTCATTAGAAGGCTATATATGTCCCAAAAATCTCATAAAATTTTTATTTATGCATATTCTATTAGATAAAAAAACATTGATCATATCATTACCAATAAATATTAATGTGTTTCACAAACAACCTACATAACCCTATGAAATAAATGGCCATAAAAAACATGTAATATAATATTAACCTATGTAAAAAGATATGTATTATTATACATTCCTCTAATAATTACTGTTAAAAAGAAGTTTTTCTCAGATGAATTAAAACCATGGAATATATAAAGTTTTTATAAATAAAATAATCCTTGAATGTTAAATGTGTTACACAAAAATAATTCCATCAAAACAATGACTATTTAATGATGGAATATGAATTTATCCAATAGATAATTTCATAGAAATGAATTATTAACATCTATCGATGTATTATTTTAAGGAAAATAATTTTGAAATATATTTCAAAAACATAAAAATAATGTTTTGATAATAATTTAAAATACATATTTAAAATAAAAAATTCCTGGAAGTCCTTTTTCATTGAAACCCACATTCATAAAATGGATTTATAAAATATATTTTAAAATTTAAATTTAATTTTTTTATTATCATAAGAGAAGTGTCAAGATATTGAATGTCATGATGGTGAGATATTCTTTCCAATCCGAACATTACTTTATTAGTAAGAAGATACAGAAAATTGCCTTGACTGAAAAATAGAATGAATATAAATTTTTTAAATCATTTTTCCTAAATGTTAATTCTTTAATAAAAATGAATATTAATAGTAAATATAGAATAGTAGAATATTTTAGGAAACCTTTTAGAAAATATCATTTTGATGGAACATATATGTCTGAAGAAATAGGGACGTAATTCCAGAATATTTCAAAACACGTTATTGATCACATTATCCTCCATATAGTGGAAATATAGTACCATTACATGGATAAGGAATTATTAAGTAGAGGGTAAAAAACTCATGATAATTATTTAGATATATATCCTAATATTTGATTCATGAGATCATATTAAAAAATAATCTTGATAAATGGTGAGATTATAATTTAAAAACATTACCATTTTGGGATCACTGAATAATATCATAATGAAAATAATATAGTTACATGAAACCTGAAAAATAAAAAAAATAAGGTGATTTTTTATATTAAATTTAAAAAAAATTATATATACACCATGGAAAAAATAGGTGATTGACATGTCATATGTCTCAAAAATAGTGAATTGATTCAAAATTACATTACAAATACGGTAACTTTTGAATCCCAAACACGAAGTAAAAAGATAATAAATTTTATATTTAAATACTAAAAAATTTATGTATTAGAATTTCATTTTACATTCATGGTATTTAAACAGAGCACACAAAATAAAATAGTCTTGAATAAGGCTAGAATATCATTAAATTAAAAATTAAGATGAAAATTCATTACCTTATGACTTGAAAAACATTATACTCATACAAGAATCTTATGTAATAAATATATGTATTTTATAAATATATATTAGGGAAATATTTTATATCTAATACTATATATGATTTTATTATGACTTTGTATTACCCACTTAATAAAAATTCTATATTAAGGTTTCTCATTGAGTAATATCTACTTTTTTTATCACATGTTTCTTAATATGGTATATTTTTTCATTCTTACTTATATCATTATTTAAATAACTAAAGAATTATATAAATATCATGTATTATATATATATTTATAATAAAATATATAATATAGTTATAGGAAATGGAAAACATTGTTCATTGAGATGGTAGGCCATACATACGCATGAACATTATTTTTATTTATAATTGTAATATTGAAAGAATTAAATTCAATGATATATATATATATATCATTAAATGAGAGTTAATATGCAGTATCAATATAGTATAATCTTTTTTTATTTAACATCATTACAATATCATTTAAGCAACATTAATATTTAATATCATTAAATATCATTATAGTAAATAATATATATATATATATGTTTTAATTGGAACATTTCTCCACATAACTCATAGAATGCATCTGATATTGATCTCAGTGCATATATCAGTTTTAATTCATTGATTTGATGGTTGTGGAGCTCGAACGGAGTTATATATTAGAAGTTATGACTGTTCGAATTCAGGGTGTTAGAAATGTCCATCCATGATGATTTTGGGGCAATGTATGGGTAAGCGCATGAGAAGTGAAATATTGCATTCAAGAATAAATATTTAGTATGAAACATTGGATGTTTTGTGTGCAAGTATGGAATACTGTGTGAAATAGTAAAATCCTGAATGCAACATGTCGTGCATACCTTTTACGCACCCAATGACATGTCATCTTCAACACAGGAAACCTAAAAAACGTTTAAGGAAAGTGGTCGCATGTTTTAAGAGGTGCATACAATATTATTATTTGTGCGCAACATTCATATGAAACCTATGAGATGTTGAACACCCCATTTGCATGTGCACCCTCGTAGGGTGCGCCTAAGATAACGTCCATGCACGGAATCTTTCATGCAACTGCTCCTGGGTTTTTCTTTAAATACTATTTCACCACACTTCCCCTTAGGGAAGGTATCTGGGGGTTGATGACCACTATACTATTCATAAGTCTACCTATTCCATGCCTATACATAATAACGGAAGATTTCATGTGAGATCATTCATGATGGGTCCCATATCGGTCCTCTATTGCACGTGTCCATTGTGGTTTGATACCCTCCCAACCCCATTTCAACCTAAGAAAGGTGTGCTCATGATTCCATTACTGCACAAAAAACATTCAATCTTTCATGCCAAACGTACAATATTTCATGTAGGACATAAATCAAGCGTACAAAATTAAAAAGTGATGAATATTGCGTGCCCCTATGCTGCACAATCCAATACTTCAAGAATCCAATATTGCATACACCCTATATTATGAACAACATCATATAGGCTTGTTCTCACTGGTCCCATTGCTACCATCACTTACCCTAATAAAAAATGGTGAGTCTTACTATGAACTTTTCTAGGAGGGATGTCAGCATTTTCCATTGCGCTCTTATGCACTTCCACCATCCACCTATGAAATACCATGATTTGGGATACTTCTCATAACACCATGGAACACCATCAGTTGAAATATTCCCTTTAGTTCATTTAAAATTTCATTAGTTGATATTTTCATCATCAATTCTATGAGTACCTTGAGTCGAACCATTACCCATGCAACTCATCCAAACCCCATCACTTGACATTTAAAATAGGTTGAAATAGAAAGTTCATCTCTTGTATATGTCCCAACACCATTAATTTCTAGGCACCTTCTGCCTAATATTCATATCTATATGAATTTAAACTATAGTAAACCCAATGTTATAAACATAGAATGACTCTTGCTCTAATTTTTATATTCCTTCTGCTATATTCATAAAATAAAAACAGTCCTATCTATAAGACTTTAAAATGTAATAAACATTATCTTCCAAACATAGGATGCCTCTTACTCCAAACAAGAGAGCCTTATGCTCCAAGAATAAGATACTAACAATCATCTCAATATGACTATAAACTATAAGGTACCATAGGTGAAAAACATATGATTATTGTGGCTCCAAATAAGATATTCCTTATGCACCATGAATAACATGACAATAGTCAACTCTAAATGACTTTAAATAGTAATACACCCTTTGTTGTAAACGTATGATGCCTTTTTCTCCAAACAAGAGATTTCTTATGCACCAACTGTAATATTCCAACATTCCTTTCTATATTACTATAAATAGTAGCATTCCCTATCATTTAATAGTAGGATTTGACATGATTCAAACAATAGATGGCTTAATCTCCATGCATAACATGTCAATAGTCCTCTATAAATTACTATAAACTGTAGTACACACTATGTTGCAAACATAAAATTCATTTTCCCCAATAACGTGATTCCTTATATGCCAAGAGTATGATTCCAACTTTCCTATGTACAAGACTATGGACATGAGCATTCCCTATCATTCAACAATATGATGTCTCATATTCCAAATAAGAGATGACTTATGTGAAAGTCATAAGATACCTCAATACATTATTACAGTGGAATAATTTCAAGAGTATTGGAAAATATTCGAGTATTCCATCACTCCAACACATGCTTTGTGTATCCTTCATTTGGATATTCATCCTCTTTCATGTATGATGGTACCCCCTAATGTATTTGTCCCATGCTGATTCGGCACATCTACATTTTTTTTAAATGCCCCAAAATACTTGGGTCGACACCTTTAATCATGTCAAATGTTTTGAACATGGTAAGTAGATGATGCACATTTGTTTGCCACCATTTCATGCTAACATGATATGGAGACAATGTTTTAATCATTGTCAATAACTATCCTCCATCACCAGGACACCTTCACTATCTTCTGAATATCGGGCATCTGATTCACAATTATTATCCCACTTTGATCGTTCTAATTCCAACTTCCGTTGTGTTGTCCAACTTGTGCACTTTTTCATACGTGTTTCCCCAAATTATATTTCGCAACCCACCAGTGTCTTGGGATTCCGTCATGTATAGACAAGATAAATCCATATGGGAAGTGTCTATGCATAAGACACATCCATCATTTCCATTCTGTAGAGGCATCCAGGATGCATCCATGCATAATTCCCACCCATCATTGCCTCTCATTAGTGGTTTCTAGGATTTTTCCATGTGTATTCCCCATCCATCATTGAAACTCCTTAGTAGCACCCAGGTATGCTAACAACTATATCTTCTTTGCATAGCCATGATAATGTGGGCCCCTCAATGGATCGCTCTTCAAAACCACTCACTACGACATTGTTGATGCCTTCCTATCCCCATGGGTGGGTGGGTATTAGTTATGTAAGTCATAGTGGTGTGGAATGAATCCCCCTTCGTCTGAGCTGCAAGGCGTTAAATTGCCAAGTGATGTCATCCTCATCACCTGACATTAATATATTACCATGCCCCATGTATCATAAGTGGGTTCCCCCATCTCAGACATTATCTATGCACGCTCGTCTTTACAAGATTGAGTTATTCCTCGCTTAGATTGATTTCAAATTTGCTGGAGTGGCACCTATCTATTGGGGAAGGGCAACCACGTTGTTGTAACTCCCAAGACATTCTTGTGGGAGGCCGCATTCCATATCCTCATATATTTTACATGGACAATGACCAGGGGGTGGGCACCAGAACCATCCTCTATTCTATGAAAAATACCTCTCCTGTTTGGTTTTGGTTCCAATCAGGCCTCCACCTAGATGTAAGTCCCAATCTCCATCTCTTTGGGTTGCGAACCATGTGTAAGCCCCTATTTCCTCTTTGGGCAGTGAACCACATGTAAGCCCATATTTCCACTTTTGGATTTGAACAGCGTGTACGACCCTATTTCCTTTTTTGGATAGTGACCATGTGTAAGACACACTCCACATTCCACATATTTATCTATCCTGACGAGATCATCATGTCTTTGTTTCCTCTTGTTTCTCACACCGAGCATTACTCGCATGGGCATAGAGTAAGCATCGACCACGATATCCTCTTTTGGCATCATTGTTTTTATGAGAAAAAAACCATTCCAAACTACATGGATTTTGATCCTTACCATATAAAGGTACATAGAAATCCCTTATGAGGTCAATCCCAATTTCCATTGGTCCCTACCCCCTTAATGTCTCACCATCAAAACAACTTCTGAACTATGTGGACTTTTATCTTTGTCATGTAAAGGTAAGCAGGAATCCTCACTAAGGTTCAAGAACAACAAAAATTGGTCCCAACCACTTCACACCGGTCCACCCTTGTCCAGCATGATGTGAAATTGTATGCCCCTTTATTCCCTCATGACACTAACGTATCACCCAATTTAGCAGTAAGCCGTTGTTATCCCCATTCAGTCGTAAGTCATTTTCAACCCCATTCAGCGGTAAGACATATTCAACCCTATTCAGTGGTGCACCATTTTTATCCCCATTCATAATTATGCCATTTTCAACCTCATGCAGGGGAAAGTAGTGTTCAACCCCAACCCACCGGTAAGCCATTGTCATACCTTTCGTTGGGACCTACATCTTTGGTCCTCCCCAGTGGCATCAAAACAACATGGGCTACTAACAATCCATAAGACCCAGTATATCATTGGGTGGATGTCCTCTGAACACACCCCAATTCTATGCCACATCTCAAACTACTTGTATTTTGATCTTTTCAAAGACAAGGTATTTAGTAACCCTTCCTAATGCTCAATCCCATCACTCATTTATCATCCCAATATATTCCTTAACCCTTTGCCTTTCAAGAAATTAATTCCCCCACCCAGTGGTTCCACCTCCTTCGGGTCCCCTCTATACGGGTCGACTCCTTAGGTGTCCCATATCCTCACTAAACTACGTGGTCACAGATATTCTATCACAAGGATACGTAACAAGTCTCTTCGAGGCCCCACCCCAACATCATTGTTGCCCTCACATTTAATCTATCTCATTCGCCTCCCACTTTATTGGAATATCCATAGGCATTTTGATTCTTACATAGGATGCTATATCTCGTTGAGATCTTTCCACTCACCAATTCACTACCCCTAGTATTAATCGGGTTACTAACCACACGTTATCCCCAACATCTGTGTTCCCTCAAGGGGTTTCACCGATGTGATCCACTCCCATTAGTGTTCTAATCAGTCTAATTTGTCTCCACTAGATGTTAAACTCATGACATACCCTTTGTCAAACATGGGAAGCAGTGGAAACCCCAAATACATGCCTATGTCATAAAATTACCTTCTCTCAATGTGGGATTCCTCAGGATTCTGCGCCGTCGAGAAGCCCTATAATATGGGGAGGAAACCCAGATGCGCCATGTTCTAGTGTCCAGGCAAGCCAATGATGTCCTACATGACTACTCCCCTGACCGAAGGTTGTTGACCTGACCGAACCCCTTTGAATTCTCCAACATAAGTAGTGTAATTAATCATCGTCCATGAAGACATCGCACTGGATACAATTTCACTAACAACTTCATAGTCTATAAGGGAGACCTACACTAAGTAACGAGTTTTGAGGAGGAATCCACAGAGGTAGAAAATTACATCCCGTCATCCCATTTAGATAAAGGATAAAAATTCACTGAATAAATGACGGATGACACGATCATTTGGAAAGCAGGAATGCAGGGCAACCAACCGCGCATCCTCCTTGACAGACAGATGTGCACCATAATGAAAGCATCAGAATCAATATATATATATATATATATAATATCATAATAGTACCATTCATATGTCATATATATTATATAAATTCAGTAAATAAATCCCTAATACATTAAATGTAGTTTCTGAACGAATCACATCACTTTGAGGTGGCATAAGTCCATACATTCCCAAAAGAAATTATCATATTTAAAAAAATTGAATTCATTAATATATGTGTTATAAAATAATTAACGTTGAATAAAATTTCAAATATATCATATATATAATATATTTCATATAAAAATATATTTTTACTATAATTTCTAACCACTAAATATGGAAACATAAATAACTAACAACCTTTTTTGTGAGGCAGTTTTTTACTACAAACAAGAACAGTAAGGTAATTATCCATTAGATGGAAGTATGTGTAAGTGTTGGCCAAACCCTAATCATAACATCATTTAAGAATATTAGGGTTGACTATAATATTATTTTTTCATGGAATAAGAATAATTGAGGGATTGGAGAATGAAAATAAACGAAAGTATCTTGGGGAAGGTTGTTACCACTTCTTTGGGTAACTCCTTTTTTTACTAGAGGGATTATGTGGTTGCATTTATGACCAAAGGTGGATTTAATGAAACATTTATGGATGATTTTAAGTGAGTTAAGTAGATAATGAAACGAAATAAGTTTATTGATAGGTGTGACGGTGGGAAAATGTGGTTTTTATTTATACGAGGGAGGAGGCACACTTGGAATTTTTAAAAACAAGTTCTGTGTTCTGAGGTTATTATATAAAAATGTCATAAATACCAAAACAAACTAGTTATTTTAACGTATATGGTTGGAATATGGACATCCATAGTTTTTTTAATATTAGATGAGTCATTTGGGTAGATATACTTATGTATTACTGCCTTGTTAGGCTTAATTTTACCTTAATTGTTGTAATTAAATTTAATCACTCCAAATAATGTTTTTGGTAAATAATTATGAAGATATTATTTTATAATAATAATTATATTTATTAATAAAAATTATGCCCATATATTTTAAATTAAATTCCCATAATATTAAAATTATTTTTAATGCTAATCTTGAAGATGTGGTGAGAAAGATGATTTTTAAAGTGAAAATGGTCAAATAATGGTTAATATTTTATAACTAAATTAAATAGTAAAATGGATCTAGTGAACTAAATTGGATAAATATATAAATTATTGAACTATTTTTAGTTTAATAAACTTAATATATAATTTATCTAAATAAAAAGATTATATTAAAATGTAGTATTATAATTGATGAGAAGTATTTTTCAATATTCACTGAAAAATGGGGTTTCTCAAAAAAATTCTCAAAAATAAACCCTAGGATAATATTGAAAAAATAATTCAAAAATTGATATTTATTTTACAATATTATCTTTCTAATGGTGCCTAATTGTTTTTATTGTTCATATAAATATATAAAAACCAGTTCTTTTGGGAAATTATTATTTCCAATCATAAAAATATATAATGAAAAATTATATGTTTTATCATAATTATGAATTATTTATATAATAAATTATAAAAAATATTTCAAAAATGTTTATTAATATTAATAATAGTATTTTAATTATTATGGTATAACTATCCCATTAAATTAATTATATTAACTTAATAATGATTAGTATAATCTCAGTGTTGTTTGAAAAGAACAAATTGTTCATGTTCTGTATAACACAAGAAACATTACTGTTTCATGTAGCAGAAAAAATAACAGGGTGTATCATATAATGAAATCATAACAAAGTTTCAAGTAAATAGTAAGATTAACTTGGTTTTATCCAAAATAAAATCAATATTCATTGTTGTGTGAAATAAAAATGTTAAATAGATTTTGAAAAAAGGTTCATAAAAACATGGGGTTTTACACTTTACACAAGTTAAAATGAATATCCAAATGAAATTATAAATTCTAATTCAACAAAATTAAGATTATTCATCCCCATCATATTATAATGTTACCAAATTAAGTTAACTAACTAGTGCTTTATTTACAAAATATTGACCAAAGGAGTTGTATTCATTGAATAACATTCTATATATGATCTTGAATTTGATATGGGTGTTCCTTATATATAATATCCATCACCAGTAGTGTGACCAATCTGTTCAATAACAATGAAAGTCTGGGTATGTTTTTAATTAGGATAGATACATGGAACAAATCATTGAATTTAGATATATTTTTAGGAGTTAACAAGAGATAAGGTATCATCATGGCATGATAAATAATCTCAAATGGAACAATATACCTAGGGTATTGTATACCATTCAAAAATATTCTAATAACCATTATCCAATGGTATATTCATAAAATCAAATTTTCTCCAACATAAAATTATAGATCACACAAATGGTTTTCAACTTATCTATTCTATAAACATTGAGCTTCTATGATATAATGCTAAATAGTTTTAACATCCTTATCTATTTATAAATAATTATCAAGTACCAATATCATTCATTCAACAAATTAAAACCAACACATTGAAACACTGTATTTATTCCCTTATATGGATTCATAATGGGCCTTTTGAATGATGGAGTGAATGATATTATTATATAAAAACTCAAATAGAGTATGGGGATGATCACAACCACCATCATAATACAAAGGAGAAGATCTCAACATATCCTCTAGGGTTTGAATTTTTCTTTCAGACTGACCATTGGTATGAGGTTGATAAAAAGTGGCTAATATAAATTCTATATCTAGTACTTGTTGCATACATCACATAAACTTGATGTAATCCTCAAATCCTGATCTGACACAATAAAATGATGTACTCTATAGAACATTAGGACATAATTATTATATATCATAGAAAAATGATACATAGGGAATTTTTATATAATAGAAATTATTTGTTATGAATTAGGAAGGATATATACTACCACCATTGTATAATTAAACCATTTTGTGGTTTTTGGTATTACAATGAGAATATCTATAGCGATGTTCTCCCATTTTTATTATAATATAAAGAATGGATGCCACATTACAATTGAAATTTGTGTTTCATCATTACATTTATTTCAAACCAATCAAAAAACATTCAAACTATATGATATAACTCTCCTTTCAATACCAAGCTATGTATTCCATCAAGTCACTATACATCTTCATAGTTTCCAGATTAATATAGTGTGATTTTCTATGACCTCCTCTATTATCTCATTCATCAAATTTGGTATGGATAAAACATGTTGATGGTAAACATTATTATTCCTTCATGATCATTGTTAAACTATGGAAAATTTCTAAACATCCTTTTTTGTTCTTTGGCTCACTTCTATTCCAAATTAATAATTATCTGGATAGAGGGTAAAAAATTCATCTGAGAGATATAAAATTTCCCCCTCCATAAGGATTTTAACGTTCTTCCTTTTCAAATCTATAATAATTTGATCTTTTTTTATCCTCAATGTGAATAATATTAAACAATCCTTTCAACTCAAATCATCGACCAACATTTTTCATTCTCATGATGGAAATGTATTGTGAATTAACAATCCTTTATCTTCTCTAACCATCTTCTATTTAGCTTGTTCAACTACTTATATGTGAATAAATATTTCATAGTTTTTTGATCTGTATATATATCACACATTTCTCTATAGATATAATGAGTCCATATCAATAATGGAAAAAGTAAGACATGTTTAATCCATATCATAATATGGAATTTTTCCTCAGAAGTATTAAACTATCATGAACAAGGAGCTATAAAATTATTATTCTCTATGTGACCACATCACAGTCCCATTTAATATTAATTATTATATATTACAAACCCTTCTAAACAATAGTTTAATGTATTCATTTGTTCACTTTCTAACATTCTCATTAATTTAATAATATTTTATTCACATTCATCTACCAATATAAACATGGAACCCTTCTTAATTAGCTTGGTGAGAGGAATGTATATCCATTAAAAACTCTCTATAACAATAGATGATATCTTTATAAAGAAAGAAAACTATAGATCTGAATAATAGAGGTTGGTCTAGGATAACATTTGGATTCATGCAAATTTGATGGTTCTGTTGTTACAACCTCTCTTGAGATTATATGACCAAAAAAAGAATCATTATGGAACTAAAAATTTAAAATTTGTGAATTTTTATATACCTTTTTCTTTATTCGTGTATTCAGTAAAATTCATATGTGTACATAATTTTAATCCCTTATAATAGAATATATATGAATATCATCATTAGTAATTACCAAAAACTGATCTAGGTAATTACTAAAGACATTATTCAGGACATCCATGAAGATAATTGGGATATTATTAAGACCAAAAGTGTTCAGTATATATTCATAGTTCACATACCTTATTTTTAATTCCCTCTTCTGTATATCCTCCTTCATAACCCTCAATTGATGAAATCATTAATGAATCTAAATCTTGGAAAATTATTTATCTCCAAGCCATTGATCAAACAAGTCATCAAAACATGGAACAAGATACTTGTTCATGATCATGATATTTTTCAACTATCAATAATCAATGAATAAAATCATTGATCCACATTTATTTATTAAAAACAATAATAACATCACACCAATGTGACAAACTTGGTCAAATTAATACCTTATCATGGTATTCACTGATTTTTTTCATCAAATACTACAACTCATTTGGGGACATTCGATAAGGAGTATTTGAAATTAATTTCTAAAAAGGTAAGAGTTCTATCGAGAACGCAGCCTCACATATTTATTGATGACTATGAATCTATTTTGGGAATACATTAAAAAATTCTAGACAAATAGGAATATGATTGATATCAATTTTATCCACAGTCATTTGTGATAAACACACAATATAAATGTGACTTAACAACCATACACTAGATGAAATATCCAATGGAATTTTTTTTATCATTCATTTTATTTTAAAAAATATTTTGGGTTGAAATATAAAATGTATCACTTTTACTCAACACCTGATGGGATATTTACGTTGCTAAATAAAATACATTCTTATGATGAAATTGAATTCAATTAGAGGATGAAAAAATATATATTATAGATGGACATTCCCACAAATGTCAACCACAAAGGGATCATACACATGAGATTAAATCATAATACCATTATGATTTTTTACTACTAATTCAACATTCAATCATTTGGGTGGAATCATTATTTCTATATAGAATTATGTAGAGATTAATGAGTGGGTAGATCTATAATAAGATAAGACATTATTAGTTCTATTATGGAAGGTAAGTGAAACATTCACCCAAATATTCTCACACCACTCATCAGAAACTATGATTTCATCATATTTAACGTTATATATCAGCTCATGATAATGTTGACATTGATTGATATCAAAAAACCATGTGACTAGAAACTGGTAAAAATATTTAATATTATCCTCACATTCTTAATTTTAGGTTTTAGGAGGTTCATTCTCTATATAATTATATCAATTCAAATTTCTAGTAGATTTTTAATCATCACATAATCAATCAAATGCATAATGGCCTTCCCAAATACAATAAAAACATTTATTATACCCCTTAATAAAATAACCTCGATGATTTTTCCACATGTAATGAATAATGGGAAGATCAACTATCTATCTTCATGGTTTTTAGAGATTTCATAGGACTTTTTAATCCTTTTCATATCAAAACTAAGAGATTGATACATAAATCCAACCTCTACTTCAACCATGATTTCACAATTCTCAATATATTTGTATAATTTATATTATATTATTTCCAACTCCCATATGATAATTGTCTTTAATCCATATAAATAAATAAAAAAAGTACTTTTGTGTTAGATGATTATAACATATTTATTCATTGCATGTATTATGAAATTGGCCTCATAAGTACCAAAATATTTATCATTTGTTTTCTTTAACTCAAGGAACACTTTTTCCATACTTATATAAATAATAAAATGAATTTAATTGTTGATAAATATGTTATATAACCCTTCCCCCTTCATGAATTCATGTTCATATTTATTCAATGCATTCTTCATTTAATTCCACCACTGGGATAATTCTCTTTTTATCTAACACACAACAAGAATAAATTTATCATGTTCCAAACATTAAGGATTGGTTAATAACATTTCAATGGTATGGATCCATTTTTTAGAAACAAGAGGAATAGAAGACCCACTAAATGTAATATTATGTTTCCTCATTATGGACTCAATAAAATTTTGTTCTCTCATTTTCACTTATGATATTTTGGCGTGATTTATATATTGAATATTATGAGTGTAAATATCAATGATATTATTCATTCCAACTCCCATAGTATTTGGATGCTTTTGATAAAAATCATTAAATTTCCCGAAAAACACATTATGTATGATGTTCCCCTATGTACCACCCATTTAATAAAACTATAATAAAAGTTTAAGAAAACATAATCATATACGAGGACCACATAATCATGAACACCCAATTATAGTGTAACATCCCAAAATTTCCTTAATGGAAATAACTATTGATCTAATTAAATGAATCATTATGTAAAATGATTATATATAATGTCAAATTTATTGGTTTTATTTTAATAATTGTGACCATTGAAAATATAGATGTTAAACAGTGATCACAAAATTATTATAAATATAGGGCTTTAATAAATCCAATTTACTCAGACAAAGTAAGATATGGCCTCATCCAGTAGACATGCCCTATACGAAGCCCATTTTACAGATCTTGGAAAGTAGGTGTCATTGTTGGTCTTCACTCTTAACCATTCCCAAGCTGAGTTTGAATATTTTAACCTTCAGAGGGACCGCCTATGAGAGAAATGGAAGTTGATAGAGATTACCACCTGAGAAATGTTATCTGAGCCACCCCTAGAGTCTATCACCATCTCACACCTTAATCTTCAGT
Organism: Viscum album; assembly: GCA_963277665.1. Lineage (NCBI taxonomy): Eukaryota > Viridiplantae > Streptophyta > Magnoliopsida > Santalales > Viscaceae > Viscum > Viscum album. The sequence goes on from OY728156.1 coordinate 924,583,471, forward strand.
CTTATGTGGGTGGTATAAGGTGTTATATAACAAGAGAATAGAACTATGGTTATGTACATTATTTTTGTATAAAATAATTAATATACATTCATTTTATTATTGTTACCTTTTAAATATTTTTTTAAAGCACAAACAGTATTTTTAGTTAACGTTCAACAAAGAAATCTATTTTGATGAATTGATGGATTTTTGAAAAAAACAATATATTAATAAAATATTATTATATTTATTAGATTAATTTTTATAAAATATAAATGATTGTATAGTTTTTTTAATGTAGTTGTAATTTTTATTAAGGATTGAAAGCCATTTTTTGTCAAAACCCGTGAATTTTCGATATATGTCAGATTTTATTTTAAAAGTGAGAATTAACATATTTATAAAGTTATTTACAAAAAATAAATATTATTTATAGAATAAAAATATCGAAATTATCCAACAGTTAATTTTTCATAATTTTATGAGACACACAAATTTTTGGGTCAAATTAAATATTATTTAGATATATTATTCGTTTTATGACATAATAATGACTAAATAGTGCGTTAATAAAATTAAATAAGATTTATTTTCATTCAATATATGTTTTAAAATTAAAATAATGCGGTTTTGACTTTGCTTGACTTATTTTACAAAGCAATAATGGACCCTTCCAGACTTATCAAACATCTTGTCTTTGTAAATTGTTTGCCTTCGGAATGTGACTCACCTCCAAATAAGCTACATCATTATTTTATGAAGTTCGGACTGTGGAAATATAAAATATATTTTTCCAATTCCCTTATCCAAAAAACATTTGCCAAAACCAATGGCTAGTTTGTGATTTGGACTAGATTAATTTGAGGTGTCCCAAACCTAAATAATAAAGAATTCCCTCACCTTTCCCATATAAACCCACCCAAGCACCCACTTCCTCCTCAATAAAAGTCATTAGAGTTCTTCCAAAATCTTTTTCCCTCTCTCTATAATCCTCCCAATGTTCCTATAATTCTCAATAAGCCCATTTAAAGCCTCTCTCAAGCCTTTGGAAGTCACTTCCATGTAAGGGTTTTTCTTCCTTTCTCATTTTTGTCCAATTTTGATAATGATTTTATACCCTTTTAAGTTAAATTATAAAGGTTTTGGTATGGTTTCCCACCTCTCCCATACTGCTCTATTTATGTTTTAATTATGGGAGACCCCTTTCTCTCTCATTAAATGCCTCCCATGTAAACAGTTACTATGCCGAAATTCCTAATGGAATTTCTCTCTCCTCTTTTACATTCAAGAAATTATTTTGATTCATGACTCTAAATTCCATTAATATTGTTTTGACAAGTATATATATAACCCCTTTACTGTACATTTAATGTATATATTATGAGACACCCCTTTATTTCCAATCAACCATTTTTATGAATTCTTACGTCACACAGTTACGCTGCCAAAATTGCACCTATTTCCAAGACAATGTCATCGTGTAGTGAATACCATGCACATTTCCCTATTAAGGGTATTCACATTTATGCACATTTATTTATTTATTACAAAGTTACATGTATGAATTACACATTCCTTTATCATGGAATAAATAACTATGTAATATGAATCCATGTTATGTGATCAATGTGGAAGACTTATGTATGAAAGGTAATGTTTAAGTAGGGTGTGCCCTTATAGCGCTCTGATGTGTTGGGTAATGTATAGTATCATGATAAATCATGTGAAATGGGAGTTTAATCATTCTTATTCGAGTGTAATGAGGTTTTACTCATTCTTTATTTGCAATGAGGATTTACTATCGCTCCATGTTCAATGAGCCTTGGCTTATTATAATTCCATGTTAAGTGTTGTTGTGAAATTTCCATGTTTTGATTATCATGATTTATCATGCATTTATGTTTATTCTTCTCTTGTGATCTATTGATATTCCTATTCTTTAACACGTATCTTATTCCTCAAGTTAATCCATGATTATTCCCTTACTAGGCTTTATTGCTCTCTCATTTCTTAGGCGGGCCCTCAGGTTATCCCATGCAATGCTATGAAAGAGGGAATATAGTGGTCATCTATTTGATTTTTGAATAATGATATTGCATTTCATGATTTAAGTTGTTATGTATTGAGCCTAAGTCCCAATGACACTAGTACTCCCAATATACTATGTTGTATCTAGTCAATTTTATGTAATAATTTATGTTTCAGTGTGCAATATAAGATGTGGGCTGCAATATATAGGATGTCTATATAATGGAAAATTACGAAATCTATGACACCAAATATATATATCAATAGTTATTCATATAAAATATCTTCGTAAATACTTTATGATGGTTCATGTTTTTTTAGAACATCCAAATCATATCATTCTGTAGTGTCAAACAATGTGTGTAGCAAGGCTCATTGTCATAAAATAGTTCTCGATCAAGTCTACCTCAATACAGTGTTTACTTGGTAGTTACCCATTTCCACATATCTTCAATGGAAATTATCACATGTAGAATATACATTGGGATTCGTTTATATTAAACCAATAACTATATCATTTACCAAAATTATAGTAAATTTTTCTTTACATTCAATCATCATTTTATGGTTTCTTATAGAAATTTTTTTAGTGATCCTACTATGGTTTTAACATCCTGGATTTTAATGAATTACTAAAAGTTTTATATGAAACAAAATATATAAACAATATTTTAACATACATTAAAATTATATAATTTTTGGAATACTTAATAAATTATAAAGACAAATTCCCAATTACCACATTAGTATAGAGCCTTTGGTAAAATGGAAACATAAACACTACTAGATAAGTGAGGCACATTATCTCCCATATGGTTGTTCATCATTATAACCCTTCTGAAAAAAATCATACTTAACAAATAACTTCATTAATCAATGTGTGACCTAAGATAATCAAAAAGTGTAAAAAAGGGATATATGTATTCATAATCATGATAGGAAGGGTATGATAACCGGATCATAATGTAAGAGGGTCATACCAAACATGTCTGGGATCATAAATATGAATCATGGACATATTATTAGAAGCCAATAAGACATTAATCATAAAATAGTAATGATCATAAGAAAACATAATAAAATTTTAATAAGAATATGAATTTAAGAAGACACATAAGATCATAAAATTATTTCTATAGTAGTCATAGAATCACCTACAAGGCATTACTTGGGGAATTATATCACTCTATAATCCATCATGGTATTATTTGATCACTCTGATGACCATCATAATGGTCATGGTATACTCTAAATAATATCATAGAAAAAATATTAAATTAAAAAAATATGTTTAATCTTCTTACCAACATAGTATATCTCATGATATATATTTATATACCCAATTAATGTTGCGGGGAGATTTAGTTCTCACCCATAGCATAATGAGATCATAAATATATGTAACACTCAATCAAAAAAATTCATCATATCATAACACATGAACTATAATTGGTATCATAAACATGTAGTCATAATTTAAGATATTCAAAATATACCGATTTGATAATCACATAACCAAATCATAACACATGAGGAGAAGATTGATTCAATATAATATAACACATGGATGTGAACTAATTTTCACAAACATCATTATATCAACAATTTACCCTTTGATGGAATGACGTGTAATGGTACACTTGGATAGTATCACTATAAATGAATGAGTAACACCAAAATATTTCATCATTTATCGAAAATAATATAAAAATAATGATTACAATCATTTCATAAGAGAAATAACATTTATTTGATAATTAATTCACAGAACAGAAAACATATTTTGAAAATGTTTTTCAATGAAAATGGAATCAAAATCCTCTGAAGGAGGAATTGATAACCATAAAACATTTTTAAACCTCATTCTTTATCTAAATAAAAATAAAATATAATATTTATAAAAAAGTTTGGAATTTTTTTTAAAACATTTGGTTTGAATTTAAATTATTTCCAACTAAATTAAGAGATGTGTACATATTTTCTTAAAAAAGATTTCATATTTATTTTATATAACAAAAATTATATATATGGTACTCATAAATGAATATATCATGTAAAACAACAATAGAATAAAATTCAAGAGTTTTTTTAAAATATAGAACATATGATTTAATCAGTGAAACCATTATCATTAACAATCCGGATATAAAATGTGATTATTGTAAATAAAATCACACTTGTTAATAACAATAAACCATTTCTTTAATTAATGAATATAACTTAATTTTTGTTTAAAATATAATTAAATCAATTATATTCATGATATAAAAGGTAAATGTGTGTTGTATACACCCAGTATATGAATATTTTCTAATAACATGGAATCTGTATGATTCAAAAAAAATTCTGACAAAATTAATTTACACATTTGATAACTGATGAAAAATAAAAATAAATAAAGATAGATCATAAAAATCATATTTAAATACCAATAAATTTAATGGTAATAATAACATAAAAAATTCATTGTATTCATTTACACAATAAGAATTTAATGTGTGATGAATAAGTCATATATATAAAAGAAATAAAAGTCAGATAAGAAAACTCTTACATTTTTTCATTACACTCATCATACTTTATCAAACAAACTTTATTATAAATTTATTTCTATTGTAAATATACCATAAACACATATTATTATAAAAAACAAACTTTATGATTTTATAATGACATTATATTACATTTTACTTAAAATTCCATCTTGATGTTACATTTCTGGTGATATCTGACTTGTTCTTCATATATGTTTTGAATTATAATTTTCAGTAATATAAAATATATAATGATTTAAATATATCAAGAGTTTACTAAATGTGTTAATGATCAGAAATATTCATTATATATATATATATTTTATGTAAATGATACAAATGTGAAATGAAACAAATCATTCATGGAGATGGTGGATCGTAGGTACAAATGAATGTTATTTCCCATATTCTTTCATTTTGAAAAAATAAATGTAAATGAAATATATGTATATATATATATAATATAACCATATTATATTTACAATTTCATATATATCATATATGATCAATAAATACTCCCATAACACATTCCTTATAAGGTGATACTAAATCATATTGCATTAAGGAGGTAGTTTTCCACACATCCACAAACAATGTTATTGAATATAAAAATATGGTTAGCATGAAAGTATGCATAATAAAATAATAAAAAAAATTAAAAATAAATTAAAAATATAATATATAACATTTATAATTATTATTCCTTTATAATTCCCAACCATGATACGTGGTAATGAAAATACTAAAAAGATCATTTCATGTGGTAGAAGTCTTCAGTACACATGAACAATATGTTCATTACCCATTTGATAGAAGTGTACATATTTCTAGGTCAAAAACAATGAATAAAAAAACATATACTATTTATTATAATTATTTAATTATCTAATAATTTAATAATAAGTGTTAAAGGGGTGAATAATAAAAATAAAACAATAGTGCTTGGGGAAGGATGTTACATTTTCTTTGGGAAACTCATCTATGTTTACACAAAATGATTCCTTTGTTGGAAATATTACCAAATAAAGGATTATAGGATTATATTGGGTATGTTTTGAGGATATGTTTTCTGAGTTTTTCTAATAAATATATCGTGAATGGTTTGAAGGATAGGGGGTTGGGTCCCTTTTAATGAAGTTGGAATATTGACATTATTGTAAGGATAAAAATACAATCATTATTGAGTATTTTATCACACATTTTTTGTAGTCAATAATAAACTAAATTCAATACAACATGTTTATTGGTAGAAATATTAATATAAAAGGATTTTGTACATGTTTAATTAGAATTAAGTCCCATAAATTATAATATATACTACAAGATACTGTGTTTCTACAACAACCACTATAAATATATTTAATTACAATCACTAATTTTTTTGGAAAAAAGTTAACTATATTTTAAGATAAAAATCCCTCTAGTTACAAATTTTAAATCAAAATTTCCAATTACATATCACATAAGTTATAAAATTTAATTATAATTTAATAACTAAACATTAATTTATTCAAATAAATGTTCATAAAAAACCAGGGTGTTACAATGCCTTATGATAAAACACAACGGGAAACAAAATTCCCATGGAAAAGAAAAACTAATCAAAAAAATTTACATGAAAATTTTATTTATATGTGGTGGTATATTTTATATTTAATGGATGATATGAATTAATCCACATTCTTCTTCTTTGACCTTGTGTAATTTATTATTTCTTCAATGAACATGGACATTAACTAGTCTATGAATTCTTGAAACATGGATTTCATGAACTTGATGATGAAATATTGTAATTTTTTGAAATTTAACGACATTACCAAAAATGTAAAGTATTCATGCCAACATATGAAGGCTCTATTCTAGATATCTTACTCCTTCAACCTCAACATTTGATATCTAGAACCTATTTGATTTTAGAAAACCAAATAGATACACTAAACTTGTACTAAAAAAATATGATATCCTATAAAGAGTGTAATAATTATTTATTGTTACTTGAATCAACATGTTTAACTCTATAAAAATCCTCATAACACTATATGTATTCTTGTTGAAAAATCATTTGATCATCCCATGATTAAGATATTGACCTAATGAAATTATTTTCAAAAATATCATCTATATTAATCCTAAACTCTCATGAAAGTGATGGTATCACCCAATACAAATCAACCTAAATTGGAGAAGCATTGTTTAATTAGGTCAATCGAAAACATGATATAATGATAATAAAGTATCTTCACAACCGCCTCAAGAAACAAAATCCAAAAAACACTTCAATAACTATGGGATACTCCACTATCCTAGTATCAATTTACTCCATAGAAAAATGGTCCAACATGAAAATAAGGGTTTATATGTGTATAGATACAACTTGTCCACAATTCTCTCTAACAAAACCCACGTTCATTCCGTCCACATCCAATAAATCGAGTCATCTATTAATTTATTTGATAACAACTCATATTTAATTCAACAATAAAATTCGTATTTTAAAAACTCTAGTTTATATATGATGAAATAATCAATCCCCATAGTATTTATGTATCCCCATCAACAATATACAAGAGTAGTAAACAAAAATAATCATGTATTTTCATTGACCTGAAATACCAACAATAGGGGGAAATAGTCTCCCTTGGAAAAGTCCAAGGGAGTAGACCATATAAGATATAATAAATAGTAATGAAGCTCTAGTATCAATCATGAATCATACATGTGTTGAAGAAATTTTGAGCATACATATATCAATTTATATCCCATATGCGGATGAAATCTCCACTCCATGAAACATAAAAGGTCCAAATCCTCTTCCTCTCATCTAGTATCCACCACCTTAGTTTTTCTCATGTTGAGGTCTATTAACATGAGAATTATTTTGAGGTCATCCATTGCTTGCTCAAAATCAATTAGCTGGATCATAATCCATATGTCCCTGCTTCTCAAAAAGTCACAATAGAAGATACTACTATTGTTGAAACTAAAATTAACCACCCAAATAAATCCATACTCAATAAAGTATTGGGAACTGATCTGGATGATGACCAAGATCCCCAATAATAATGAAATCTAGTCCAATTTCTCAATGAAAATCATAGAACCCACTAGACCAAGATGGATGGATGGGAAAGTGTTTAGGTCGACTCCCATTGGCCAAATTATTGAATATCGTGGTTCTTATGTCCTTTAAATGAAATCTATGATCCTCCATGAACCTTAATGATTCAACTATCACATTAAAAATCCATGAATGTGAAAACATTTGATAACATTTCAATTATTTGTACATCCAAATATTGTGTCAATATTGAGGGAGTAACTATCTAGTAGATATAAGGGTTGATATCATCCAAATGTTTCCCCACATGGAAATTCCATCTAAAAAATTATTTTTGACAAAATGAAAATGATTCAGGAACATTGCCCAATTACTATTTTGAAACACTTTCTAGATAAATATAGATGATCTCTTACATCTACACAATCTTAATGGTAGAAAAAAGATAAAATTTCTTGAAAATAAATCTACATTTGAATCCATGAATCATTTTCCACATCCCACATAACATGATAATTAATGAACAAGAAATTTTTATCTCCATTCATATAACTACCATATCATGGAACCTAATACTACACTGGAGATCTGATCGAACTGATGGTCATTCCTTGATCTGATGAACATTCAGTTTTTCTCCACAACATAGGAACTTCCATCATACACCCCAAATTTATAATGCTTGAATGTGAATAATATTTCTTCCTCTCATCATCCTCTATAATAAAATACACCATTTGGGTATCATTAATATCATCATGTTAATCCAATAAAACCTAAACCATACATGGATGACGACTATGTGTAATAACTAAGAAATGTAAAAATATTTTAAAAGCCTAATATTATGAAATATTATTATTATTAAATTAATACATTATAAAATTCCCAAATATAACAATTAAAATCAAAAAAAATTCAACAATGATTCATTTAAATATATGAGGTCACTACCATTCAAGTAATGAATCCTCACTTGGTAAAATGATATTCTCAGAGTCATTTAATTGAATCACAAGGACCCTTAAATCATATATTCATGATGGTCGTTCCAGTACAATTTCACACACTAATGTTACCTAAATCCATTTACCTATAAAACCATGAACTTGTTACGATGGTGGACCAAAAAACCCATATTATCCCTTAATCAATTCCATTTATACAACATATTATTTTCCATTTCCTACAAAAGAGAACACATCTAGGATGAAAATTTATGGAAGTAGTTAATAAACACTCCCAAATGTATATCCATATAGTGGCCTAATATTTTAATATTACAAATGTTAAAGAAATATCACCTTGGATGCATTACCCTATATAAAAATAGGATTATGAAATATGGAGAATAAAATACAAGAAACACATTGACATACATAACATAAAGGAAACCGATAAAATTTCACATTTCATGTATAATGTTAACATATATATATACATGTTTCTATATATATACCTAAAAATATTACATAGGATGCGACTCAAAAATAGTTTCAAGTGTTCTAGAATGTAATATCCAAGATTATCCATGTAATACATATTTAAAACAAGAAAATATATTTATATTCATTGTTTGAGAAAATATGCATACTGAATATAAACTCTAAATACTATCATTTGTACCTAAATAATGTAGTAGTGAGTGAATAGAAGATCTAACAACACTAAAAAAGGGAATCAATCATATCCCTAACCTCCATAAATTGATCACAAATTACAAATCCAAACATATTAAAACAATTAGAACAAAATACATACAATGTAAATAAAATAAATTAGTTTCAATTGGTTTCCTCTCTTACATCCAACTATTTCATTTTAGTTCCCTCCCATATCATTATAAAACCACATTGCATTACTTCACATTTAAATTAAACTAGGAAATCAAATAACACAATATGTTAGCCAAATAATCATGATTCATCACATTACACCACATCTTTCCTGATGACACTTAGGCCATCCAATTACCTCACACCCACATAGCCAGAGTAGTAGGGTATCATGAATTTGTAAGATATCAACCTCATTTCCCCTACTACCATGAAAATCCCTAAAAATAATCCATATAATGAACTATCAAACAATAAAAATAATAATATATTTTTCATATGTCCATAACAACCAATATATTTCATGGTCTCTATTTTGATAGATTACAGATAATTGGGTATGGATTCATACATCCACCCACTAAGAAATTAGGATTAAACCACCCAAAATATAGGGTTTTTGAGGAAAACATCTCAACATGGGTGTTGATCAAAATTAAATTATAATAAAATACAATGTATATTTTTATCGACACACCTAACTGTCTAATGTTTTCACAAAAATGGTATTGTCCAATATGAAAACAAATATAACCAACGTCACAACACCACCACTATTTCTACCAATAATAAATATAAAAAACCACACAAAAATCCACCAACAACATGAAATATTTATTCTTATTTATCAAATTTATACATTTTACATATTTTATAAAACCAGTTATTTCCATTTTAGAACAAATTATTAATCATTTAAAATGGCTATCCAAACCATCACTTGACTATTATTTAAACTATAAACAAATTAATTCCAATAGTACCTAATAAAATAGATTAAAAATTAAAACACTATAGAAAAACAAATATATCCAATGTCAACTAGCTAATACTAAAATCCACACACAACCACTATAACCGCCTCATAAAACACACTACATAACCTCTATGTTTTTATTACATCTTCCACAAACCACATCCACATATCATCACAGCACCTCCAACATTACAAATATTTATAAAAATCATGAATCACACCTCCACAAATTCACATAAAATTATTATGGATTATCTAGGTGCATTAATCACATTAACAACATTAGTATACAAAAATTATGAGAGAATTTGTATGGCCATAGGAAATCATTTTATTAACTGGATATGTGTTCTCATAAAAACTCATTGTATGTGATAACATGAATCCAAAATAGGTGTTTTCCATAATGAAACAAATCATAGTGAAAATTAATCACTAAATGTCCAAGGCCTTTACTGAGTAACAAATCACTTACAATCAAAATATAATTAATATAAAAAATCTATAAAATTTAGTGATTCAAACCACTTCCCCTTAATTTTTAAATATAAATAAATAATTATAATTATTTATTATGATAAATATATCAAAAAATAATTATAATAAGAATATAATACATCCAAAATTATATAATTATATAATAATTGATGGGTCCCCATCCTTAAACGATGATTTTAGATCTGATACAATTGGTTGGAATAAGAGGGATAGGACTATTGAACACCATAATGAATGAGAGGACCCACAAAAGCCTAGAAACAAAAACACATAATTATACCATTGGAAAAAAATAATACCACTAAAGTTCATAATGACATCATCTCCATTGTTGAAGAAACATAATAAAATCAAGGCGATTAGTGGAACTCACTAAGACATCCATAGTGAAATCCTCCAGTGAAATGGATGTAAAAAATAAAATTAGTAGAAAGAGATCATTTAGAAACACATTGTTCACTAAAGTTGTTTGTTAAATATCAAAAAATAAAGTTAGAGATATAGTGGATTTATGAATTGATACCTTTTTGGTAAAATAGAACACCACGAACACTCATTAAGGACAACATTATTAAGATACTAAAAATAGTTGGAACTATGATGCATGAGTCCTGCTCATGGAATCAAAATTATTATTCAATGATACAACAATATCAATAGATGTATCAAGCATATAGATCCAAAAATGGTGGAATATCCCACTATGTAGCCAAGGCCACCATGTCACATACCCATAATAACAAAGAAAACAGATAAAATAATGCCCCCAAATCCATTTTACAGCCACCTGGGTGATAAATAACCTCTACCAAAAATCCAACATTTTTGATGTAGCTATGAACAATAATTTTATACTTCTAAAAACACATATTAAATAATCATACACCACAACTAGATCTGCTATATAACAGAAAAAATAGCTATCACTCACTTGATCATTATAGTAGTTCTACATGCCATAGAAAATACATAAATTTTATTTTCAAAAAAATACATCCACATCACACTAAAATGAATTAATTGTCCTCATGAAATATATATAACCCCTACAGTACAACCACAATATTAACACCTTAAAAATATCTCATTATGGAAATTCTATAACCCTCCTTCCTTTACCTCCAAAATCCTAAAGACTTCCCCCAAACTCTCTGCAACCATAAATCCCTAAAATTAATGGGCTGAAAGGTATAAATAATAAAACAAGGATATTAAAAATTTATTTCCATAATTATACTTTATTTTTAAAAAATATTGAATATTACCATTTTTATATCATATTATGACAAAAATAAAATATATAGAGTAAATGGTTATGTAGAACTAAAACTATTTACTTTAGTGGGAGAAAATACTTATTCATAAATATACCTAATTAATAAAATACATATTTTTTCATTTAATTTGACAAATTATGTGAAAATTTAATTCTACAGAATTAATAAATATGTTCACCGTCCTAAAAGAAAACATTTACAAATTAAAATTTTATTTTATATCAATGATATTTCATATTAAATGGAATGTTATATAATTTTCAATATACATTCCAAATATTTGTGTAATAATTAACTAAAAATTTTATATTAAATTTTTCCTTTATGTCATTATTGATATATTCTTTAAAAACAATTATTTTTTAATTTTCATAGGTATTATCTACATATTCAATATTAGATGATACAAATATTACTAAAAAAATAATTCTTGTAATAAAAATCAAATCATCTTCAATTGAGAAAGAATTCCACCAAATTATAATAAATTATATCATTCCAAAACAAAAAATTATTATTATAAAGATAAGTAAATAAATAATTTTCATCATTTATTATAATGAATAAACAAAATCATGTTTTTATTTTTTCCAAAATATAATTATTTTTGAGTCATATATTCATGATTCATTAATATTAATTTAAAATACTACATGATATGTTATATAAACTGAAATACCAACATCAAATATTTTATTGGACGAAAATAAATATAACCATTATTGTTATTTTCTATTTATGTTCACATTCAGTACAATCATCCTTACGTTATTCTACCCCCATAGTGATTCTCATAAATAGATACATGATTATCCAATGAATAATTTAATGAATATGTCTCTTTTATATTTCTATCTATAAGGTAAAATATAATTATAATAATAATATTCATAAATTTACAAATAGAATTAAATTTATATTACCAATCAAATTTTCTAACACATATTCACATGACCCATTAATAACATAAAAAAGTACACATTTACACTATTTAAAATTATTTTATCGGCACAAAAGACGATCATTATTATTGTTATAATCATCACCAATACATAATTATTATTTTTCATAGTTTTATTATAAAAACTCATGTCTCAAAAAGTTATTTATTAATTGAATGCTATTTATTTTTAATTTTTCAGAAATAGAGATTTTTCTATGATGTGACACTCATATAAAATCATTTTGATGAATAAAACAATTAATATTCCTGATATTAATAGCTTTCTTCACCCATAAAATCTGATTCACATATATCACATCCAATTCGTCAGAATTATATATTCATTATTTAGAAAAATTTGAAAATATTTTTAAATATTATTTTATTAGTAAAGAATATATTGTTTTGTTTAAAATAAATTCTAAGACTTATTAATATAACATGAATACGAGGATACAATCATTTCTAAAATACCCCATTTCTCAATGAATTTTTTAATAAATATGCACATTCATATAATTATATTTTCCATATTACAAATTGTTATAATTTTCAATATTATATTTTTATTTATTCAACTCATTATTCATTTTATTGACCTATGAACATTAATCATTTTTGTATAAAATTTAATTATGTAAAATTTAACAAAAATAGCTACTTTGTATGGAAATTTTAATTTTAATTTTTTAATTATTATTTATCAATATTTTATGTTTAAACATAATTCATTGGACTATTAAAATCCTATTTTGTTCAACTATAAAAATATTATTTTTCATCCCATTTGAAATCAAAATCACTACCAATGAGAGCTTTCTAATATTATGAATCTTCATATTTATATCTGAAACAATTTTTTAATATCATTATTTTATATCATTATATTCCAATATTTTTTGAATACACTATTAATATTTTATCATTTTTATTTTTATAATAATTTTATTTATTTGTATCAATATTTTTTTGAATAAACATTATACTATTAAATTTACTAAATAACCCATTATTGTAGTTCATTACCCAACTCCTCATATAAAACAATGATTATATTTTCTTTTTCATTTAAATTTTTCATCCTAATTGATCAATGTATGAAATATATTTTCTGATAAAATATATTTCAAATGATTTTTTTTCAAAATTTTAGTATTCCATATAAATATATAATTAATTTATATAGTTTTGGATATAAAATTATCCAAATAAATTTACCATTTTTAAACTCACCATTCATGATTATTCATATCTCAATACAGATTTTAAATTTCTAACAAAAACTAAAATTTATAGTGTTTTATATAGATTTATGTATTAATGTTATATTTATTTTAAGTTTATGTAATAAAAAATTCAATTATATGTGATTTTATTTTCAATATCCATTCTTATATTTTTTATATAGAGACAACGCACTTTATCAAAATCAACAATATAAAATTATATTTTACTTACATCTACATTTTTATTTATCATAAACATATAAATTTTTATACATATCTTGAAATCAATAAATTTGATGAATAATATTTAACCAATATTAATATAATTTCCAACAACCTCATAATGATTAGAAAAAATTATTCCAATTTCTGTTTGGATTAAATTATTGATTGTTTTTTGTTTCAAAGATTCAAGGTCCCATTATAACATATCTGATAAAAAATATCTAATTAATTTTAAAATTATAAAAATGTTAAAAAAACATCATTGATTTTATTTTTCTTCATGTATATTTAGTTTAGGATGTTCTTTACTCAATAACAAGACATATTAAACTTATTTTTGAAATAATAACATAATTTTAAGGAATATATAGCTTGATATAAAATACCATTTATTCAATTAATTTTTATTAAAAAACATCATCCATTAAATTTTTATGAATAAAATAATTCATCTAAAAATTAGGTCTACTATATCCTAGAAACAAGAGATTACACACAAAATAATTTTTTTTATTTCCTTCATCAAATTAATAATATGTAATTTTTTTTCAAATAATTCCTCAATTGCATGAAATTTTTTAAACTCATGACATGTATATATTATATCTAAGAATATTATTTCATAAATATTTAATATATTTAATATCCTTTTAATTACATATAGTTTGGAAACATAATAATTAATAAATTTTTGATTTTATGAATATAAATATTACTTATTTTAAAAATTACAATAATTGATTTTAATTATAATAGTGACTTTCATTATTACAAGTATTTACATTTCATATTTAGAATTATTAATAAGAGGGTCCACCAATATAAATATCAAGATGGATTATATTTAACCTCACTTTT
Organism: Viscum album; assembly: GCA_963277665.1. Classification (NCBI taxonomy): domain Eukaryota; kingdom Viridiplantae; phylum Streptophyta; class Magnoliopsida; order Santalales; family Viscaceae; genus Viscum; species Viscum album. Next base: position 924,598,689 of record OY728156.1, read on the forward strand.
TCTTATAATCTATATAATACATCTAATTTCCTCTTTTAAATCATTGCACATGAATGTTTATTTGTAGTTAATTTTCATTTTCTGGATTGCATTTAATATTATCTATATTAATCATTTTTATTCCACTTCATTGATTTGGATTTTTTTGATGAAATATCATCACTTATACATAGTTTAATTTAATATTATTCAATGAAATATATAATATAATTTTCTCAATTGGTATTTTTCTAAGTTATCATAATCTAATTATGAAACAATTTTTTTACTTATTTTGGATGAATATTGAGAAAATTTTCATTTTTCAGTTCCTCTTCAATTTACATTACAAGTTATAATGAAAGATATTATTTTTAAATATACTTATTCTTTTATCATCTTCTTCAAATATATCTATTCAATATTACATCATATAATTACAGGTTTTATTCATTATAGAATCAAATGATATCTCCTTATCTTGTTTGATTATTATTTTTAAAAATAAATTCCCTCCCCTTTACAAAAAAATATAATTCTATTTAATTCAACAAGAGTGACTTTATTAAAATATCTATTTTGCAACAATAAAACCTAAAAATCATATCTTTTATGTAATACACTTAGTAGTTTATTATAGAGAATGGATTCGACGATTTTTTTTAAATCGTATAATAATTATTAAATTATTTTTTATGATTTTTATCGAATCTTATAATGTTTAATAATTCTAAATTACACAATTTTGATGTATTATCATTAAAAATTGAAATTTGGATTCCTTCACTAAAAAATTTATTTAATTATTTATTTCAAGGATATCCAATACTAATTTTAAAATAAAATATAACCCTACTTTTAATAATTAATTTTAAAATAATATTTTTTAAATTCCATTCCTTGATTTCAAAGTATATTTTATGATATTTATCATTTAGATATAGAGGTTATTACTTTTCATTATGTGGTAATCTAATTGTGGTATAAAAAATTTTTATTTATAGAAATAAAATGATAGAGTGATATTTTATTCTTCAAAACTCGTATTTTTCTCTATTAAACATGGGGATATTTATAAAATTATTTTATTTAAAATAATCCATAATTTTTCTAATAATCAATGTAGAATAAGCTCTAAATATTCAAAATAATTTTATTTCTAATATTGTTATATCCAATTGAAAGATAAAACTAGGATGTTTTGATAACAATGATGGACCATAATAATTTATGGATACAAATTTGAGAATAAGTGGTTGAATTGTTGTTTTCTAATATTTAGATATAAATTAAGAGTACCTTGGCACTTTTTATGGTGAATAGGTCTTCTTTGATAAAATTAAACTTCTCACATTGAGTAGTGAAAAAGATAAATATATGTATGTAATTTTTTTATATGTGTCATAAATTTTTAAGGAATACTACATCTATGGTGTGAATATATCATCCATGGAAAAATTTAAAACTAATTAAAAAAATTAATTACAATATCTATGGGTTTTTATTATTCCTAACACATTATAGTTTTCAATACATCAAGATTTATAGTATTTAGTTTATCTTTATTAATGAAATGGAAAAAATATTTAGTCTATCTTTATATAATCTTTCCTTAAGGGTTTTATTTACTCAATATGTGTTTCCTATTAAACTTGTTGTATTTTTTATTTTATATCACATGATAAATCATTTATTAATTTAGATTTCCCCCCAAGCATCCAATTGATTTCTGTCAAAATATGCAGCCCATTGAATTCAAATAAAATATATAAACCTTGGTAGATAAATATTGTTTTCAAGTATTTATACAATAATTTTTAATTTAATTAAATGAAAAATATGATCTAATATTCATTTCAATAACTCAAAAAATAAAAATACTTTTTATTTTTTTCAATAAAAATTTACTGGTCATTTAAATATTTTAATTCAAATATTTTATACAATTCAAAAATAACGAGTCATAAAAACCTAAAAAATATATATATTCAACAATGATCATAAAATTGTTGGGCACATCAAAAAAATACCACGAATTCTGTATTAAATTATTCTATTTATGAATAAAATAATCTATAACTAATTATCTAAATAATTTCTAAATTATCAATTCAAATAATATAATAAAAAACCATTCATATAATTTAATGTTATCCAAATCATTAGAAAATGTACATATAAATATTCTTTCGAATATTTTTCATGTTTTTATTTATATAAATTTAGATCAACATCAAAATTACTATTGTCTTAATTCATGAAAAAATCAATGAATGAACTCATGATTATTTGTATAAATATTCTATGTTATTTAAAAGATTATAGTTCATTCAAATATTAAATATTTACCAACATCTCACATAAATAACAAAATATTATTTCAGTTGATTATTTTTTAGTAGGTCCCCCATAGACAAATCATATCATATTAATATTTTTATGATAATATTTTTTAAGGTGTTCCTCCAAAAATCTTTCTCATATAATGACATTTACCCATAGAAGAAAATTTGGAAAACTATTTTTTACCCATTAAACATTGTTATAATCAAATTAGATATTAGTTTATACACCATATATTATGAAATTTTCATTAAAATAAAAACTAATTTTCAATAAGAATTTTTTAGGATATGTCCTATGTCTACATTAATAAATATATTCTGGAGGTATTTATAAAATTCCTAAGAAAATATGATTGCTTTAAGTACTTAATAACCAACAATAAACTATCTAAATTAATTTTTCATGAATAATCATTCAATAAATTACGAAATTGAGGTTTTATTAATTTTGTTCTACATTTGGACTTCATGCATGACATGACATAAAAAATATATATAAAAACACCAATAAAATTAACTCATCATCTAGAGTATGGCCTCCTGAAGGAATATATATACATTTATGGTCATAGAATATATAAAATTACAATATATATGAAAATTATATAAAAAATATATCAAAATTTTAATAAAAACAAAAATATTTAAATAGTCTTACTACTATAGATATATCCCTTAACACCGATAAGATTTATCAGTAACAGAAAAATCATTGATAAAGGGGACCTTTATAAGTGATAAAATATATATTCTAAATATGGTCTTTATTAGTGATAAATTAGAGTTGATAATTCAACCCCATATCTGTGAGAATAAAAATAACTGATAAAGGGGTCCCATTATTATCTCTAATAAAAAAAAGATATGAAAACAGGGGAAATTATCGGTACTAGGAACAAAATCACTCATAAAAGAAGGCCATTATCCATTAAAAACAGTAATTTTTATTTATTTGTTAATAATTATTGGGAAAAAGGTATTTAATATCAATTGGATAAAAAATATGAATTATTGTATTTTATAAGATAAGTTGAAAACCTGACTTCAAATTAAAAATCAGATTTAAATTTATAAGAGTTTCCATTTATGATCTTATACATATCAAATTGAATACTGTAGTGAGATATGTGCCTTAGTGACTAGGGGAACCACTATCATCTTTTTTTTTGTCAAAAATATACCATATGTCCTCAATAACTAATTTCTAGTCCCTGTATACTATTTTTATATATGTAATCGTCATTTAACTACATTTTAGAGAGGAATTTCCCCATTTTCATTGGGGAATAAACATATTCATTTGGATTACATTCATATATATATATATATATTCAATTTTAAACTTTTTTTCATTATTTAGTTTAATTAATATTAAAATAAATTCATATATTATAATATTTACAAACAACAAATAAAATTTATAAATACAAAATTAAACATATAGAATCAAATTTCATTTCTAAATATATAATCCGAATATAAAAAATAATTTTTTATCAATATATATAATGTTAAACATTATGCATTTTATTTGAATTTAAAAAATGAATTAATATATTTATATAGTGTTTATATAAATATATGTCTTTGTATGAATAAATGTTTTTATATATTAATATATATATATATGAATACTAATGTATAATACATATACATATTAATTTTGTTATATATATATATATCACACATCTATAAATATATACAAATAAATAAAATTTAAAAAAATTAAAAAAGGAAAATGCATTGCATATTGGTAAGGAGCATCATGTCACATAATGGAGGTCCTATGATGAAATTCAAGGGAAAATTTATATTTTAGGGATCCTTTTCATGTTTTTGAAGGGGGTAGTGTTCATGATGGTGTTTGGGGAGTAGAAAATGATAATAATAGGGGGATTTTAGTGATGAGAAAGGGGGTGTTGGGGCTATGTGAAAAAATTATTTTTTACAAATAAGTTATCATAACTGAAATAGAACTAAAAAAATGGACCTTCAATAGATATTATTTAGTCTTCTTGAAGTCAAAGTTTTCTTCACTAAAATCATATGATAAATAATCAATTTATCATTGATAAACAATAATAGATAATGTCTCTATATATTAGCACTAAAAAAGAGTGTTGATAAAGATTGACTTTTCACATCGCTCGTAATATATACACATTTATAGAACTAATAAAAAACGTTTACTTATATTTTTATTTTCCTAATTTTTGATATAAAATATCAAAACAATTTTGTTTGCGTAAACGTATATACAAAAAAATACTAAATTATAAAATTTAAAAAATTAAATGGAAACTAGAAAATGGAATAATGAAAAACTATCTAGTTAATGTGAAAACCACCTCCCTATTTCATATAAAATTAATGGATAAACACTAGTTGTAATAAACTAATATTTGAACTATAAATAATATAATGTATCAACTATAAGTGATCTATTAGTTTTTATTATCCACACTATATCAAAAAGAAAAAATCATGATATATAATATCTACATACTCAAAGTTTTTGTGGTAAAATTTATTTTTTTTGTTGATTTTGATAAAGCATAATAAGATTACCTAAAAATATATGGTGAGGAATTATAATACGACAAATAAAATTCAATTTTTAATTTAAATATACAAGTGAATCTAAATTGAAAATTAGTATTTCTATTTGAAAATTATAACTAAAGAAAAGGGATAATTCATCACATGTGTAGTGTAGCTCCGTAAAGAATCATATATCACATTCATCAAAAGATACTATGTGAATCCCAGGTTTTTTAAAAAATGAAGCTAACACATTGATTACATGTGAAACCACAATGGAATCTAGACATTCTAGATACATCACATATCCAATATGTCCCCATAAATTGTCATATCTTTTTATTAGACCATTGAATATAAATATAACCTCATCCAAAATTTTAGAATACAAATATTATTTTGTTATGAATATTAGAGAAGAGATTCCTAGACCTTAAGATAGGATAAAACCAATAACAAATCTTGTATGAAATCCTTGAAAACTCAAAGTATAATTTCCATACTATAAAACTATTATACAATTAGTGGCTTAGAGACATTATATCTGGTATTGGTAAATTTTAACACATTGGGATTAAGGGAGTGTATACCACCTGACTTTATATAGGATATATTTTCATAGAATTCAAATCTCAATCCAAAAATCATATGAGAGTGTTACCTTCTATACAATACATACAATGGGTATTAGTTTTTCAATAACATCTTATGGGGCTTCTGTACCCCATTTCCACATCAAATATATCCCTTATACTCAATATTTATCTCTATAAACCATTGGATCATCATCTAAACTAATATTCAATGATTCATTGTTTTAAAATATTGTTATATATAATAGTCATTACCCATGTAAAATCACTCAAAATAGACATTGCATGTGTCATGTTCTCAAATCCCAATTTCAATATATATGTAAGGATATATTTTATACCATGTATATCATGTAACTCGAGTGAATATAAAGTTTTGTATTCTACACAACCAAGAATGAGTGGTTATAAAAAACTTCGAATGTATTCTAGGGTATATGAAATAGAGATATATTATATGGCCCTAACATAATCATTACATAATCTTTAGTTAAGCCGATAATTTAAAAATTAATCACATCAAGGACCTCTTCAGGTTTATAGAATTATAGATTTATGTAATAACTCATACAAAACAATATAAATATTTCATGTAGACAATTCTTCTCAATATAACATTTTTTCATAAAATAAAAACTTATTAAATAAATTCATGGTTTATTTCATGTTTAAACTGAATGACTTTTCCATGATCCTATCATTGACTATATACATCATTGTGTCCTGTGAAGAAAATTTCAAAACATTGGATGAATATTAAAAACATATTAATAAATACATAAATAATGAAAACTACAAGTCCGTTGAAAACATGTAAACCATGAATACATTATTATAATGTAATACATTTCACCTTTTACAGTAGAAAAAACACTTCACTAAATATAAGCTTATTTCTTACCCTTTTAGAATGAAAAATATTACTATAAATCCCATTGAGATAAAGATATTACAAATAATGGTTTGTTGGGGGAATAAATATGAATAAATTGAATTACGATACAGTGGACTTCCACACATATCACTACATTGAATAGACATACAACCAATTTCAGTACCCAATTCATTGGAGGATAAAATGTAACCATTAATCCAAGGTATATCATGGGAATGAACATCTTTTTTTTATTACGTAACCACTTGTATTTTTTATCATTGAACCACATGTCAAATTTCCATTTACCATTACATAATTATAACACATAAAAGATTGAAATTAATATCATTTCACTCATAAAAGTTCATTTGAAATCACATTAATTCATTTCCAGATATTGAAATAGTAAATCCACATTCAAAACAATTTTTAATACCAATACACCTTAAAAAGGAATAATATAATTCTTATTCAGTTTTACAAAATTAATTCATATAGAAGAATCCAAATATCAAATAATGTTTATGGAGGTGGATAACTCATTATTTGTCGCATACATTAAAAACATTAAATTTTTTCATTTATTAAAATGATTAATAGAAAAACATTTCCCTTTGAATTAAAAGTGAAATGGTTTTAGTATAAACTTTATAAAACAATGTGAGGTACATTATCAAAATATGTCTCAATGAATGGAGATTGTGATGAATTCCTTTACATTCAGTCTTACTTTTTGAGTACAATAAATATGATCATTAATAATAAACATTGGATAATTTATATATTATTGATAAAATGTTTAATGTTTATTATTTATTTTATATCAATTATTACCATGTTATAATAATTACACAATTATTTATGTTCATATTAGACATTTTGTCGATATTCTGTACATGAGTGGAAAATAAAATTTTTTATATATATTGTCCATGTAATGTAAATTTCATCATCAAAAAAATATAATTCATGATTTAAATATCATATATATATAATATATATTTTTAATATCTATAATATTTTGAGATATGAAATGAAATGCATTATTCATGAAGATGGTATGCCATACGTACACTTCAACACAACTTTTATTTAATTATTATATTAAATGAATAATAATAAAATGATATAATTTAATATTGTAATAATTGTGTTATATATTTCTCTTGTATGTCTAATAGGTTGAATAAAATAATATTCAATGCATTCTATGTATAACGGGAATGAGTCAAGTCTCTTTTAGGGGGCGATAGTCCACACTTTCTCAAACGAAATTATCATATTTACACTACCTGGAAAGCATAAATATATGTTTTAAATATTAATTACACAATCATAAAGACAATATTAATCTAAAATATAACATATATAAATAAATTTCCATCATAATTTACACCATGCAATCTTGTAGTATATAATTGACCAATTATCATTTCACGATTCAGTAGTCCTCCAAACCTAGAAACAGTATGTTCTATATCCATTTGAATATTTTTGAGTTTTTTAGGTCAAGAAAATAGAAAAAAAATTATATTTTATTGAGTATATTGTTTTTTATAATTTAATATATTAAGTACGGTATATGGGGTTATAGAAGGAAAATAAACTAAAGGAGCTTGAGAGAAGACGGTACCACTAAATCGGTTAACTACTTTTTATCTGAGTAAAAATGCATCCATGAGTTGCCTTATTCACAAGGAAATGCTTCAAAGAGTAATGGAGGGTTGTTGGTATATTCTTGGAGATTATTTTAGGCTATCAATGGGTATTTATATTTGTGAGTAATTTGGTAGAGTGGTGGCCTTTTATAAAAGGATAAGGGGCACTTTAGTAATGTCTTGAAATCATATTTTATTATAAATTGATTATCGAATTATAATGAATCCAAAACAGTATATTTAGAGCCTATTTCAAAAACGTATCATTATCTTTTGAAATTAACTCCTAGTTAAATAATTTAATTATTACCTTGCCTTCTTCTATTTTTACACTATATGGTTTATATTTTTACTAAAAAATTACAATGGAACCTCACGTATATAAATAATTTAAATTTTAACATTATCTTAAGAATTATTCTAAATCTGTTTGTTATGACTATTATATCATTTTAATAAAATAGAATTTTTTTAATCTAGATTTTTTCAATTTTGACACAATTTAGTGATTGATTTTTGATAGTCATAAAAAATAATTAATTAGTAAAAACAACATTGAAAAAAATGTAATATGTCAAAATAATTCATAAAATTCATGGATGGAATCAAAATTTTCATATTATATTTACATTAATATTCATAATGTTAGTTATTTGAATTTCTTATTAATAAGGCAATCACTCCATCATCATTGTGTGATGAGAAAAATTTATTTATATAATGTCTGAAAATTATAAATAAAATTTCATGATGTATGAAATATTATTCAATTTATAATTATTATTTATATTCAAATAAAATAATTATATGTCCCCAAATTATATTTTTTTACTAAAAATATTCATGTTTATGTTATATTTCACTTTAATTGAAATAAATTATTGTAACAAGTCATTATCACACCCATGTGGCTCCATGGGGTCCTAAAATCGACCCACAAATGATCAAGGTCGTCAATAACTCATCTAAAAGAAAAGGCACATGTGTTAGTGTAGTTTTATATGTCTACAGCATTATTTTATATATTTATTTACCTGATTTTCCCTTAAACCACTGTAAATAAAAATAATTATTGATGTAACTATTCGTAATGTTATAAATAAAAGGTTCATATTTATAAAATTTTGAACTTCTTATTTCAAATATTTAATCCATTTTTCTAAATTCAAAACACATAATTGGCGTAAATTAATATTTAATTAATTTTCCTTGTCAATACAAAAAAGAGGGTTATGGAGAAGTAAAAAACTATCAAAAGATTAACATGTATTGACTTCTAATTTCTATGTGAAATTACTTCCAAAGACAAAAATATGAATAAATGATAATATTACAATACAATTAGACATTAAAACCAATTAAAAATGAAATATAACTATATTAATAAAAGTAATGAAAAGGCAGTTTTGAATTAAAATGCAGTATTTTGCAATATTAATTGAAATGTGGATTTTAATAAAAAATACCAAATTTTCAACTAAAGTATTTTATGATGTCCTGATTCTAAATAATTAGTTTATATTTTCAAATAAATCAAATATATTTTACAAAAACTATATTTAAAAATGGTTCTGCATTAAAAGGTCTTAAAACAAACTTTTGATATATTATACAATTTTATGCTTAAAATGGATCCATTCTCATTTTAAGAATATAATATATACTAGATAAATGTAAAAATATTTAAAAAAATGTTTAATGATATTTTAGTTTGTTAGGTTCATTTTCACGAATTTAACGACTACTTTTTTTCTACCATTTTATATAATAAATATTTTATTTTATTTTATTTTTATATAACTCAATGTTTTTTTGGAAACGTATGATTTCAAAGAACCCCGTTGTGACATTTTGAGTACACTCTCAGAAAATGAAACCCCTTTAACATAAAATATTATCATATTAATAAATACTAATAGATATGACAATGTCTTATTTTATTCAAAAATAATATGTTAGAACCTTCCCCATATTGGATATTGGGTCCTCACAATTTTATAATTTGGCTCCGTAAATTAATTGAAATCACACATAAGAGAAACAGACAATAAAGCTACCACATAAAAATAATGAATGATAAATTAAATAGGTAAACCGAGATAAAAAATACTTAGATTACATGTAGTAATACATGGATATGGATGAAAAACTAACCTTGTTATTATGATAGAGACTGATAGAAAACATGATCTTTAGAATATTAAGAATCAGAATACCACAAACTTGTAATGGGTTAAACAATATTTTATATTATAGTAGAATAATTAAATCGATTTTTAGGTCATTTTCATAAGGTTTTGATATTTTTTTTCTTGACCAAGTAAATATAGAAACATAGTTACATGTCAAGTAGAATTTCATCCTTTAATAAATTTCTACCATAAACTCATCGTTTCTAGAAAATATTTTATTCTAGATGACGTGGACACTACTAAATCACTAGAATCAACATATAGGGAATAACATAATGCATTAAAGATTAAATATCAATTCATCCTATCTTGAATAAATTACTAGAACCAAAATCGTTAGGATAAGATAAGATAATTCTCCAAAAAGTCAAATAATTTAGATGAAAAAAATTAATATTAATATCAAAAAATCAATATTAATTCCCAAAGTCCAACATTGACCATTCAACAATTTCTCTCCATATAATAATTCAAAAATAATCCTAACTATGTTTGAAACTCAAAATAGATAAGGGTTTGATAACATAATCTTCCAAGACAAATTATAACATTTATCCCAAATGAACATCAACCACTATTAATGGCTCATACCAAAAATTAATTTCCAAAATCCCATACTATATTAGATAGGTTAATGTTTTCCATAAGAAACCCAAATCACTAAAAGTCTATAATTAAATCATATATTTCTAAAAATAAATCAACCATTTTTACTCAAAATAAAATCCCATAGTATTTTATTTAACTTTATCAGAATGGGCTCCCAAAATAGTGAATGTCTACGAAAATAACATTTATCACCTAATGCCCAATTCATTTTACAATACATGTGAAATTAATTTGATAAAAATTAAGTTCCCAAAATTAATTTTTTATTATTAATCAACATGTTTGTCTAAAATTAAAATCCATAATATACATGGAGTTTACATTGGCTAGTTGTAGGCGATAAATCCTTATCGAACATGATTTGTGGGTTCGATCCAGATAACCTTTTCCAACACGATGGGTTTCCACACATCCTATAGGATGTCCATTTTCTAAATATATATAATTCATATAACAATACCAAAATGATATAACATAATCTAAAATTTTAAGAACACATATCTTCATTTCAGATATGTTTTTCTTATTCTGGTCGTTTTTGGGAAAATGGGGAAATTTTGGAAATTTTCGAGGTACATGCCGTGTACTTTACAAGTACACATTGTGTACTATGATGCCACCAGAGGCCTTATGCTAGCCATGTGATGGAAACACACATGACCATGTATGGGTTACATGAAGGCCTCCTAAAGTGGAGTACGGATATGGTGAGTACACAGAGTGTACTTTAGAAGTACATGTCATGTACTTTTTTTCATTAAAGGAACCGATGTCACGTCAGACGGACAAAACACCCTTACTCAAGAGTTGGTTCGTTCTAGAGTGAGGGTACGACCACTGATCTTTGGCGAGCCACCAATCCTCCAATGGTCCTCTGATTCTAACACTCTCTGGTGCGTTGGAATCACATCGGTGAGAACTTCCATCTCCTAGAGAATCCATTTCCAATTCCTCCTCTTTTCTAAGTTATCGTGGGTTGAACATTTTTTACATTTTTGTAGATCAGTGATGTTAAAAGGAGTTTCAGGTCTTTTGGTTCAACTATATTGATCTCCTAACCTCGAGGTAGGTGGTTTTTTCCTTTCCATTGAATGTCCTTGAATATTATGTACAATTTTCGACCAAGACCCATGAACGGGGTAATGTCTGTTTTACATTTTTTCCCTTGTTGAATTCATTCCATTATAGTATTTATGTATAGAGGATGTTTGAATATTAATATGGTTGAACTGGTAAGATTTGGAGGTTCTGACATGGCACGTTCTGTTTATGACATTTTGGTCCTGCATTGCCTTGGATGATTTCTATGTTTCAATGCCTATTATAATAGGATGGAGAAATGTTTTCTGAAATTCATGATTTTTTGTAGAACTATTTTTCCATGTAGTTGTGTATGTATGCATTGGCCATATTGTATTGTTATACCATTATCCTACATATGGCTGTGAGAATAGGGTGTAGAAGACTATTAGGTGATAGACTGAGTAACCTTCCTTAGAGAGCCTTTGAGCGTTAGGCTATATGTGTATTGAACAAGTGAGCATCCACATGGAGCCTAGGATTACTTTTTTCTATAAGGGGATAGAATGTGAGAGCTTCTTCAGAGTGTCCATGATTGCTTTAGAGAAAACCGGGATAGACCGTGTGAGCTTCCTCAGATAGTCTCTATTTGTTTCTTTGAATCACCTGATTACCATAGGCTATAGGAGGGATTGACTGTGTGAGCATCCTCATAGAGTCTATGAACAACCTGGGATATAAGGGGAATTGACCGAGTGTGCTTCCTAAGCGAGTCCTTGACGATGAGGCAATAAGGTGAATTGACTATGCGAGCATCCTCATAGAGTTCCTAACTACCCTAGACTATAAGGGGAGTTGACTTTGTGTGCTTCCTCAGAGAGTCTTTATAATTCCATATAACCAAACCATAGGGGTTAGGCTGAGTGCACTACCCAGATGGTTGTTGGTACTTGTTATGTAGGACCAGATGGGATGGTTGTGAGTACATTCGAGAGGGTTACCCATTGTTCATTGCTGCTCGTTAGTTGTTGATTAACAAGGAACTATGGATTGTTTATTGTTCTTCATGTTCATGTTTACTATTTCATGTACTTTTTTCTTGTCATATATTCAGTGACTGTTAGGCACAGATCTTTGGGTGGTTGCATACTAGGATTTAGTCTCTCACCCTATTAGGGTCATTCTTTTGGACCAAAATAGACTATATTGTTGTAGGTATAGAAAAGGTAAAGCACCCTTCGACTTCAGGTACTTGACTTGTTGCGGTGCTAGAGAGAATATGACCAAACATAGTCTTGCGATGCTGAAGAGATGTTTATATTTCATTTGTACTTGTTTTTAGTATTGAATGTATTTACATAATTGTTATTTTTTTGGTTGTTTTCCAATACATATGTATCATGCATCATATATATATATATATGTCCTCCTACTATTTATCATATTTAGCCTTCTGATGTTCACTTGTGTATGGATTTTTTACTACTTATGCTAATGTTCATTGTGTTTCTCTTCTGTTGTGTACTCTGCGGATGATTTCATAGTATCCCCACTATCACACCCAAGGACCTCGCTACTAGTCGCCAACGTCTAGAATTTTGGGAAATGTTCATGAGGCCATGTGACCAACCGGTTATGTGGTGACACTGGGTGGCTTCTAAAACCGGGACGTCACAAAGTGGTATCAGAGTTATTAATTTATCTTGACTTACGGTTTGAAGCCTATAGCCAGGGATAGGATTGAATAGGTACTTGGTAATAAGATGTGCCTGAGAGTAGAAAAACCCTATACAAAGAAAATCCATACTACCTCGTTTATTTCAATTTAACCAGTTTTCAATTTTACACTTGATCTTATTTCCTAGTTGGGTGATTCGCATGCATTGTGCTATTACCCATGTTGATATTGTAGTTCAATTTCGGTCACAACCCTATTAGAAGAGGGTATTTCATCTAATGACTCATATAGGCACTTTTTAGAAATAAAATTACAGGCATTCTTGCCATTCCATCGTGAATGCTTTAGCGATTTCATGTTGTTGTGATAGACGTTGTGTAGATTATACATGTTGTTGTGATAGATGATTTGATAGAATCCCTACAGTATGGTAGAGAATTTGTTTGTATAGTGATTTTCATATATGGATTCCATACTTTGGTTCTTTATGTGTTATGGGCCTTCATGGATCATAATTTGGTGGTTCATTGCTTGTTTTCATTGTTATAACTTGTATAATATGGAAAACATTGATTCATGGGGATTATGAGAACTCATGGATCAATATTTTGCACCTTATGCGTTCGTTTCAGTGTTTTTATGGGCACCGTAGTAGTTTCTGAGGCTTACTGTCTAGAAAAACCTAGAATACACGCCGTGTAGTTTTGACTACATGCCACGTGTTCTTCAGTTCGGGAAGAACCCATTTTTTAAAAGTACACGTCGTTTACTCTCTAAATCGTTTCATAGACCATGTAGGAAGTGGCATGGGATGGGGTAATTCTTGTAGGAACACGTTGTGTACTAGTCTAGCATGCCATGTATTTTGAAATAGGTACCTCGACCGTGTCATGAACTAAACGGGTCGTGTTATCTTATCACATACACATCGTGTCTGATTTGTACACACAGTGTAGTATGACCTAGGTACCCGGCCATGTCACGAACAACACGGGTCAGTGTTACCTCTTCTCATACACTCTGTTTCCTCCTGGAACACACCATGTACTATCATCCATGTAGCTAACAACACGGGACGATGAAGCTTGTCGAAGTACACATCGTGTCCACCATGATCACGCCGTGTAATTTTATCTTAAGAGAGCCGTGTGGATAGACTGAGTGGAAGGACTCCGGAAGGGAAGAGGATTCATGTGCACATTGTGTGATCGGACAACACACTGGGTATTTGGGGTGTTACACAACTAGTTTAGGCAGGAGTACACACCCATGTGATTGAATTAAAGGAGCACGTTGTGTAGTAAAAGTACACGCCGTGTAGTCATGTTTTGAAAAACATGAATTAATTATTTATTTTGTTACCTTCCCGTCCTTATAGTCTTCATTTTTTGATAATCGTGAATATAAGATCTGAGTTTGACCTAGTAGAGTCATTCCACTGAGAATTCCTTCGGTTGAATGCCAATTTCAGGGTAGTGATTAGACACTCGATGTGGCTGATTAGGGAATTACTATAGATCCTCATGTTGTGCCAGCAGTGGCACCAGTGGTTATATCAGTTGCAGGCGTCGATGCACATTTTAGGGAGGGTTTTATGAGGACTATTTAGACCTTGCAGGGAGCACAACCTCTTGCCCCATCGATGGGTTATTTGATGTGGGTTTTTGAGCAACAAGATCCTCCCACCTTCTCAGGGGAAGGAGGACCTCATGCTATAGAGTCGTGGCTCGAAGCCACGCTGATGATCTTCGAGCATCTCGAGGTACCACCAGAGAGGAGGGTTAATATTGTGACCTAAATGCTCGGTGAATCCTCCAATAGGTGGTGGGATGTCACCTCTTAGGTGGGATGGCCCCAAAATATGTCTTGGGAGGAGATTCAGCGTATCTTCTATGATTACTTCTACCCTGAGACCTTGAGGGCCGACTGAGCATGGGAGTTCATGAACTTAGAGAAGGGTGATCTTTCTACGTTGGAGTATTCTTATCGTTCCACGGACCTGCATAATTTCACACCTATCCCATTAGGTTATGAGATTTTACTGGATAAGAAGTTTGAGGATGGTCTTAGGCAGGGGATTCATTCTCAGGTGAACATGTTAAGGTTGAATTCGATTTCCTCTATCATCATCTAGGCGCTGATCACAGAGCGAAATCTGGGGGATTCTGGAGCATTGATCTATGGAGGTTTGACATCTACGGTTAGTATTCATCATACTGATAGCAGGAATAACCACATATATCATTCACGAGGCGATCAGAGTAGTTGGGATGCACCTTCTGGTAGTCACGTGGTGTGCTACCAGAATGGGAGGGGTGAGCATACGAGGCCATGTTGCCCGAGAGACCCTATCTAGTGCCCATCTTATGGAAGGATGGGCCATCTCCAGCGTTTCTTCCAGTTGTTCCCTCCAATAGTTGGATACAGGATTTTTTCTATGACTCCATGTTCGGGAGAATCAACACCTGTATCTCACCATTATGGGAACTTGAGTTATTTCAGTCGTTCAGGACGAGGTGGAGGTCGTGGTCGGGGTGGTCAGTCACCAGTCTATCAGCAAAAGCAGGGCGGGTTAGCTCAAGGTGGTCATCCAGGGTCACAGGGCTGTAGAGCAGGCCATAATTATGCAATGGAGCATACCCAGTAGGAGCATGATACCAAACCTTCCACCGTTTGAGGTATGATCTTAGAAGCCTCAGTTTTGTCATCTTCTCTATTCGACATAGGGGATTCCATGAGCATTATCTCTTTTTTGGTTGTGGAATGCCTTGGTCTCTAATTATTTTCTTTTTATGATATCTTGACACTGGACACACCATTGGGGACAAGAGAGGTTATTGTATGTCAATGCAGAGAGTGACCTCTTGAGGAAGCAGGGTTTCAAATTTATAGGACCACTATGTCCTTGAGATGACGAAATATGATTTCATTCTTAGAATGGACTAGTTAGTTCCCTAACATGCATTTGTTGATTTCTATCTCTACATGGTGAGTTTCATATCACCAGGGGGTGGATCTTTTCTTCATCGGGGTGAGTGGGATATCCAGCCGAGTCAAGCCGGACCCTATCATCGTGGGATAGGAGGATTTACATCCCAGATTTCCAGTCTATATCTGGATGACCAGGGGACTTCACAGTTTGACTTTCCTCCAGTGCGGTATCATTTCATGGACATCTTTCAAGAGGACTTTTAAGGTTTTCCTCCGGAGTGTGAGGAATACTTTTCTACTGAGCTCGTTCCAGGAGTGGAACAGGTGTCCATTCCTCATTATAGGATGGCTACACATTAGTTGAAGAAGCTCAAGAAGAAGTTGAAGGAGTTGTAGGCCAAGGGTTTCATCTGACCCAGTATATATCCATGGGCTTCGCTTGTCCAGTATGTGAAGAAGGTAGATGACACACTTAGGATTTGAGTGGATTGTCATAAGTTGAACCAGTTGACGTTCAAGAACAGATATCCCTTGTTGTGGATTGATGATCTCTTTGATCAGCTTCGAGGATCCTGGGTGTTCTCAAAGATCAACTTGAGGTCTGGTTACCATCAGTTGCATGTTTGACCATCTAATATACCTCTCGTAGTTTTTAGGAGCAGGATTGGTCTATACGACTTTACAGTTATATCGTTCTGTCTCATAAATGCCCCTAAAATTTTCAGGGAACAGATGAACCGAGTGTTCCATCCATACATGGATCCCTTCGTGGTGGTTTTCATGGATGAAATCTTGGTGTAATCTCACACTCGATAGGACCATGCTACCCTTGTTTAAATCATTCCAAGTATAGTGAGAGTGCATCAGTTATATGATAAGATATCTAAATGCCACTTTTGGATGGATCAGATTCACTTCTTGGTTCATGTTATCTCAGAGACATAAGTATCATTAGATGCAGATAAAATGATGGAAGTAGTTTCATGGGAGCAGAGGAAGAACGTCTTTGAGGTACAGAGTATCTTCGGCCTAGATGGATAATAAAAACGCTTCATACATGACTTTTAATTCTTTGCAGCACCACTGATAGGTCTGACTAAAAAGATTGTGATGTTCTTGTGGTCATATTCTTGTGTGTCATCCTTTCAAGAGTTGAAGGGGAGGTGGATGTCAGCACAGATACTAGTCTTGCAATATCCAGGAAAGATCTATACTGTTAACAACGATGCTTCTGGTATCGGGATGGGAGTTGTGCTGATGCATGGAGATGGAGTCATTGTATACGGGTCTCAGTAGGTGAGGCCACATGAGACGAATTCCCTAGCACATGATCTGGGGTTGGCAACTGTTGTTCATTCCTTAAACTATTAGAGACATTATCTCATGTGAGAGAATTTTTTCGTTTTCCCTGACAAAAAAAATCTAACGTACATCTTAAATCAGTGTGATCGGAATTTGAGAAAACACATGTGGGTCGGGTATCTTCAGTCATTTGACATTGATCAAGCCTATACACCAGGGAAAGGCAACGCAGTGGATGGCATGCTAAGCAGGAGAACTCAGATGAATGCAGTTCAAGAGGCCAGTAGTGAGTGGAAGCTTATGGATCTGTTCTCTGAGATGAATTTGGAGGTTCATGACAGACAGGGGCAGACATTTCTATCATATGTAGCTGTTACCTCTATTCTTCTCGAATGGGTACGAGTGAGGTAGCTATCAGACTCATAAGGCCTAGTCCTGTAGGGGAGTGTGTTGTGATAGTACCCTCTTCCCGGATGGACAGTCGGTGAGGATGAGATCTTGCATTTCTAGGGATTTGTATGGGTCCAGTAGGAATACACGAGAAGCTGATGTAGAATTTTCATTCCATAGTTTGGCCAGTTCATCCTGGCGTCACCAAGATGTATCATGATCTACACCGCTAGTATTGGTGGCCAGGTATTAACTGAGATGTTGCTAGTTTTTTTCATGAGGTGTTCCATTTTTTAGCAGGAGAAAGTGAAGCTTCAGTGACCCGCATGTCTTTTGCAGCAGTTACCCATTCTAGAGTGGAAGTGGAACATTTTCACAATGGACTTCGTGACCAGTTTTCTGAGGTAGCCTTTAGGGAATGATGTTGTTTGGTTTGTCATCAACAAGCTTACAAAGGTTTCTAACTTCTTTCCGATCAACGATAACTTTAGTGATGATGAGATGGGATGGTTGTACATTCGAGAGATTGTACGTCTACATGGATTTCCACACTCTATTATTTCATACTGGGATGCGCGTTTAACGTCTCAGGTCTGGAAGGGGCTTTAGAAGACCTTGGGCACACTGGTACTTTTGAGTACAACATACCATCCCCAGATAGATGGCCAGTCCGAGCGTACGATTCTGGTGCTTGAGGAAATTCTCCAAGCTTGCATTCTAGCCTTAGGTGG
Source organism: Viscum album (assembly GCA_963277665.1). Lineage (NCBI taxonomy): Eukaryota > Viridiplantae > Streptophyta > Magnoliopsida > Santalales > Viscaceae > Viscum > Viscum album. Next base: position 924,617,535 of record OY728156.1, read on the forward strand.
ATATTGGGAGAGGCATATACCTCTTGTAGAGTTTTCCTACAATAATAAATTTCAATCAACTATTTAGATAGAACCTTGTGAGGAATTCTATAGTAGGCCATGTCGATAACCATTATGCTGGCTGGAGGTAGGAGAGGCAGCTTTGTTGTCCCCTTATCATGTCGAGGAGACCACAAAGTATATAGAGTTGATTCAAGAGAGGATGGCTACTTCATAGTCTCGAAAGAAGACTTATGTTGATAATTATAGATAACCTCTGGAGTTCATGGTCAGGGATCAAGTTTTCTTTCATTTCACACAGAGGTTGGGGAACAAGAGGAATAAGAGATATGTTATTCTTATATCGAGGTATGTCAGGCCATTTTAGGTGTTGGGGAGAGTTGGGTCAGTTTCCTATCAGTTTTAGTTACCTCATAGGTATCGGGCTATGCATGACCTCTTCTATGTTTCTCAGCTCTGACGTTACTTTTCAGACCCGGCTCATGTCATTCAACCTGAGAAAGTTGATATTGAGGGGATGCATCGATAAAGGAGCATCCTATCTGAATTGTTGATCGTAGTACAAAGGTTCTCTATGTCTTGTCTATTCCTCTAGTATGGGTTCTATGGCAGCACAAGAGGTACATGAAGAGACATGGGAGAGGGAGGCTAATGTACGAGCACAATGGGCAATGCTGTTCGGGGTTTCTTCTTCTACAATGTTCTAGGAAAATTAGTGGATGAATTTATATAAGGGGGAAGTTTGTAAGAACCTGGATCTTTTTTTCTGGTATGTTTTTCATTTTCTGGTCATTTTTGGGAAAAAACTGTAAATTTGGAAATTTTCGATGTACACGCCATATACATTAAAAGTACATACCATGTACTGCAATTCTACTGGAGTCTATGTTCAGGCCATGTCATATCCACACACACGACCATGTATGGGTGACATGGAGGCCGCCTAAAGTGGAGTACAAAAAAGGCGATTACACATCGTGTATTTCAGAAGTACAAACAATGTAAATTTTTTTCAATAAACACAGCGGGTTCGCGTCTGACAGTCAAAAAACCCTTCTTCTATCATTGGTTCGTCCGAGAGAGAGGGTACGGCCACAGATCGTCGATGATCCACCGAGCCTCCTTTTGTCCTCTGATTCTAACACTTTCAGGTGCGTTTGAATTGCATCAGTGAGTTATTCCTTCTCATAGGTCATCATCTTCCAATTCTTCATCTTTTACATGTTTTCATGGTTTGAATGTTTTGTACATTTTCCTAGATCTACAACATTATAAGTACATTGTATCCTTTTAGTTCATTAATATTGACTTCCTAGCCCCGAGGTAGGTGGTTTGTGCCTTTCCATTGAATGACATTTAATATTATGTGCATTTTCCACCAATACCCTTGAACATGGTATTGTGTGTTAACCATTTTACCCATGTTGAATGCCTTCCATACAAGTATGCATGTGGAGAGGATGTTTGAATATTAATATGGTTAAACAGATATTCTTTGATGGTTCTACCCACTCATGTTCTATTTATAACCGTTTGGTCCTATTTTTCCATGGCTGCATTGTCTGTTTCGATGCCTATTGTATTAGGATAGAGAAATGTTTTCTGAAATGCTTGATATGCTGTATAAATGTTTAGTGATGTAGTTATGTGAGTCTACTATGTCTATATTGTATTTCTATGTCGTTATCCATCAATGTTTCGTGAGAACCGGGTGTAGTAGACTATATGAGGATAGACCGACTGAGCTTCCTCCGATTGTCTTTGATCTTTAGGCTATACAGGGATTGACCAAGTGAGCACCCTCAGGAATCCTATGATTACCTTTGTATATATAGGAGATAGACCGTGAGAGCTTCCTCAGAGAGTCCTTCAATACATTAGACTTTACGGGGATAGACATTGTGAGCTTCCACTGAGACTCTCTGTTTGATTGTTTGAATCACATGATTACCATTGTATATAGGAGGGATTGACTATGTGAGCATCCTCAGAGAGTCATTGAATGACCTGGGATATAAGAGGATTTGAATGAGTGTGCTTCCTATGAGAGTCCTTGACCTTTTGGCTATAAGGGGAATTGACTGTGAGAGCTTCCTCAAAGAGTTCCTAACTACCCTATACTATAAAGGGATTTGACTGTTTTTGATTCCTCATAAAGTCTTAATAATTCCGTATGACCAAACCAAAGGGGTTAGGCTGAGTGCACTACCCAGAGGATTGTTGGCACTTGTTAGGTAGGACCATAGTGGATCATTGTGAGTACTTCCTAGACGGTTACCTATTGTGCTTTGTTGCTTGTTAGTTGTTTCTTAACTTGGAACTATGGATAGTTTGTTGTTCAGAAGGTTCCTATGTACTGTTTCATGTACTTTTACCTACCATATATTCACTGACTATTAGGCACAGATCTTCGAGTGGTTTCATACTAGTATTTAGTCTCACACACTTTTTGGGTAATTCTTTTGTGCACAAAATGACTATATTGTTGCAGGTATAGACATAGGAATGTTTCCTTCGACTTCCAGTACATGACTTGATGTGGAGCTGGAGAGCATAGTACCAAGATTAGGCTTGCGATGCTCAGGACTGTTTAACTTTCCTTTTTTACTTTTTTTAGAACTGTTTGTATTTATAGCATTGTGACTTGTTTGGAATTTTCCCTAGACATATGTATCATGCATCGTATATATATATATATATATGTGTGTGTGTGTGTGTGTGTGGTCTTGGTTTTTTTTATTATATGTAGTCTTCCAATGTTCACTTGTGTATGGATTGTTTACTGCTTCCTCTATTTTTTATTGTTTTTCTCTTCTCCTATGTACTTTTACAATGACGGAATTGTTTCCCCACTATCACACCCAAGGCCCTCACTACTAGTTGGCAGCCTCTGGTGTTCGTGGAAATTTTCTTGAGGCCATGTGCCCAACCTTATATTGGGCGCCAATGGGTAGAATCTGGAACCAGGACGTTACCAAAATAACAATAACATATTTTAATCTCAAATTATATCTCATTTCCTTTATCTTTCTTCCGAAAAATAAATATCTCATAATTACTTCAAAATCAAAGGTCATATAAAGGATATACATTACTTTATAAATGTTTCTAGAAAAGAAATGACAATTCTCTATCAAATAACATTTTCATCTAAGAAATTGAATGGTTACACATACATGAAACCCAATTCCAAATTAATCCATTCATCAAATTTGAATTTATACTTTTAGCCATACCATTATCCAAAAAATATATTATAACTCATGAATATATTATATGAAGGCTTCTTAATAATTCATTTATATTCATTATACCATAACCAAGATTTTCTCTATAATTCAATAAAACATATTTCCAACAAATATGAAACATGAATCATGTCCTATGATTCCAAAAATTTAAAACAGGATACACAAAATAATCCATACCTTTCATATTTCATTTTTAGATTCCTCATTTTGAAATAGAATAGAATTAGGGTTTTCAAAACATATATTTTTATGGTCCATCTGATCCCATTATTTAACCTTATTTATTGTAAATCTATTTTCATAATGACCAAACTCCCCACAATTAAAACATTCAATTGATTACTCAGAAAGAACATTGTTCCCCTTCCTGGAGTCCACTGAACTCTTCATTTCTTCCTTTTTAGGATATTTCCTTAGGACCATCATTTCCCCATATATAAATTCTTATAATATATTTAAAAAAATTCCTTAGGTGTTTCTTTTAACATAATTGACACATTTTTAATTGAATATACATACCATTTTGATTATTACTTGAACATCCACAAATATTCGTTTTTTGAATATATTATCCCTTTAAAATCAATTTGGTCCATGTGGTTAATCATGACTCCAGATAGTTGGTTTAGAATAGCAATAATATTTCTCATCACAGCTACCATATCATTCAGTTGATTATTCAAAAAACCACCACTACTTCTTTCAAATCCATTTGTTACTTTTCTTCTTGTTTGATCCAACCATTTACTAAAACAAAAAATAATACTCTTTTTACATTAGTAAAATAATGATATATTATCATACGAGGTAGAAAAACACTAATATATGCTCATTCATGCTATCTAAAACTCCTTTAATTTTTCTAAAATTACCATGACTCTTTCTAATATGCTAACCATTATGGGTATATACATCATTTCACTTATACTTATATAACACCCTAACCTCAAAATATTTCATAACCGTTCTCGGATACTAACTAAAAAGACATAGCCTTAAACATTACATAATTAGGAGTTAATCAATAATTTGAATATTAATATAATTGAGGATCTTTTATGTTGTATAGATTTACGGATTTAGGTCATAACTCAAACATACCAACTTAAATATTACATATATATACTACTACTCACTATATACTTAGTTCCATCAGACATATACTTTATTAGAAGACACATTGTTCAATTCATTTTTAAAAATCAGGAATTTTCTTTGATCACATCCTTGAAACTATTCTTCATCATTTCATGAGAAAAAAATTTAAACACATTGGATGAGGATAAATATATCTATAAGGGATACATCTATAATGAAAAGTATAATTCTTTAAAAACAATTAAACTATGAAAAAATTATCATAAAGTAAATCTTTTCACCTTTGAGAAGTAGTAAAAACACATCACTGAAGATATGGCCATTGATTACAATTTTTGTAATAAAAATATTACCACATAGCCCATTGAATGCAACATATAACAAATAAAAGTAGCTTAGTATGTATACATTCGTAAATAAAAATACCATACTGTCAACATCCACAAAGATCACTAAAAGGAATTTCTATACGGTAAATATCCCTAACCAATTAATTAGAGGTTAAAATATAACCATCGGCTGTTTGTTTATCATGGAACCACCATTATTTGGTTTATCAGGTAACCTCTCGTCAATTGTATAAGTACCATTATATATTAGTAATAGGTAAAAGATTGTAATCATAACCATTTCAGTTGTATATTTTTATTTTCAGTCAAAATTAATAATTTCAAGATATTGAAAAAGTAAATCCACATAAAAAACCATTTTTGAAACCAATTAACCGAAATGGGAAATAAGGTATTCATTTTTTATTTTAAAAGTCATTAAAAATAATAGTTTAAGACAAATATCAAATAACAATGATAGTGGTGGAGACGTCTGTGTCATAAAATATGTTAAAACTATACCATTTTTAATTTATTAAAAGGATGAATAGAATAATGATTTCAATTTAATTAAAAGTAAAAGGTGTTTATTATAACCCATATAAAATAAGGTGGGGTATATTATCAAAATATGTTTCAATTAAAGAATATTGAGACGAAGTCCCTTACATTTCTCTTGAATCGTCACGTAAAACCATTAAGATCAGTAATAATAAACATAGGTTGATTTATTCATGAATTATATCCTTTTTAATCCTTATTATTTATTTTAAATAAATTATTACCATGTTAAAATAAATTCATAATTTTTTATTTTGATATCAAACATTTTGTGGATATTTTGTACAGGAGTAAATAATAAACTTGTATTGATGTAAATTGTCCATTTAATCAAAATCCTATCATCTCAGGAATATTATTTAGGATGTAAATATCAAATATATCCAATATATATTTATATATAGTATCCATAATATTTGTATGTAAGAAATGGAAATTACAGTTCATAGAAACGGTAGGCCATACGTACACAATAACAATACTTTCATTTTTTTCATACAAAAAATATATTCAAATGATATAAATTTATATATTATAATACTAATATTATATTTAATTCATGTATTTATAATATGTTTAATAAAATCATTATTTTATCATTTCATGAATAATGGGAATAATTAAAATCCCTTCGATTGGGCGGTAGTCCACACTTCCTCAAATAATGTATTCATATTTACACAGCATGAAAAGAATAATTTTATGTTATAAACTAATATTATTGATGCATAGAGACAATATAAATATAATTTATATCATATATAAATATAGTTCCACCATAATGGACACTATTAGAGGAGGTTGGAGAAAATTGAACAATCATCATTTTGTGAGGTAGTAGTTCACCGTACACATAAATAATATGTTTCATATCCATTAGATTGAGGTGTGTGTATGTGTAGGTAAAACCATTAAAATAATAAAATAATAGATTAATGAGGACTCTAGAGACGTTATAAAAGAATGGAATAAATATATGATAGGGGGTTGGGGAAGTAAAATAATTTAAAACATCTTGAGAGGATACATTACCTCAAAATTGGGTTACTCCTTCTAATTTGAGACAATAGGAATCCTTGAGATTCCTTCTTCCCAAGGTATGGTCTAAGAGAAATGGAGGGAAGTTGAGAGAATATTTGTGTATCGTTTGGGGGAGAAAAATGTCTTCAGAGTTGTGACAATATTGGTAGTGGTGGTGGAATTTTATAAAAGGGATTAGGGGAATGTCAATAATGTCTTGAAATATTATTTTGATAAAAATTCATAATATAATTATAATGGATCCAAGGTAATATATTTTAGGATAAGATGAGTATGGGTAGAAATACTATAAAACATTATGTATTATGAAACATTATGGCCAAAATTGAACCTTGTCTTTTTTTTCATTAACAATTTCAACATTATAAATATCATTTGGCTAAATATTAGATTTTTTTTACTATTATTTAATTTTAAAAAATAATACTTGTTTTAAGAAATCATTTATGTCAATATTGACCCTATTTGGTAATTGATTTTTGTAAAATACATAAAAACATCATTAATCCGAAAAAATAAGATTAAATCAAAAATAAAATGTCAAAATCATATAGAAAATTTATGGATTGCATGAAAATGTGAAAATTACATTTATTTGAATATTTATAATATCATTTATATGAATATTTCATTAACAAGGTCATCACCGCATCATCATTGTGACACAAATATATATATTTATTTAATGTCTAAAAATTATAAATAAAATGATATGATATAAAAACTCTTTTTAGATTTATAATTACTCTTTGTATTTCTATATATCAATTATATATACCTAACATAAAATTGTTGTGGTAATAATATTCATTTTTACGTTTTATTTCTATTTACATTAAATTATTTATTATAACATGTCATTATCACACCCATGTGGGTCCATGGGGTCTTAAAATCCACCCAAGGATGATCAAGGTTAATACTTTCTAATTGAATAAAAATACGACATGTGTTTGGGTTGTTTTATATTTTTATTATATTATTTTTTATCTTTATTTACCAGATTTACCGTTTAATGACAGTAAATAAAAATAGTTACTGAAGTTGCTATTCATAACGTCCAAAATTAAAAGTTACATATTTATACAATTTTCCATTACAATTAAAAATATGGAATCCATTTTTCAAAATTTATATCATATAATTGGATGAAATTAATTTAAAATTAATTCTTTTTGTCAAAATGATAATTCATGGTTTTAAAAAGTAACAAATATCCAAATATGGTAATTTATTTATTTCTAATTTCATTATGAAATTACATCAAAAGGAAACAATATGATTAAATGATATAAAAATAATCCAATTGTACAATTAAACAATCTAAAAATATAATATATCTATAAAAATAATTTATATTGAATATCATTGTGGAATTAAAATGAAATATTTTTCACTATTCATTAAAATTTGGATTTCATCAAAAAAATATTGAAATTTCAATTGATGTAAATATAGGTGTCCCAATTCTTAAGGAAAAATATATTTTTTCAAATATAACATATAAATGTGACAAAAATCATGATTTAAAATGGTTTTCCATAAAAAGGTGGTAAAATATCCTTTTAAAAATATGAAAATATTTTATACATAAAAATGGATCCATTCACACTATAAAATTATAACATTTATTTGATAAATGTAATAAAATTTAATAAACATGTGTAATCATATTTTAGTTATCCCGGTTCATCCCCACCAATACAACAACTTGTCATTAACTTTCATTTAATATAATAACAATATTATTGTATAATTTTTTGGTATATGTCAATGTTGTATGAAACATAAGATTTTAGAGATACTCGTTGTTGCGTGTTGAGTATAATATCAAAATAAACATCACCATTAACATAAAATTGATATCTAATTTTTAAATATTAATAGATATGTGATTGTATTATTATATAAATAATAGTGGTTTTACAAATATATCATTTTACCTCAAAATAGGTTCCACATATAGGAAAGAATATATATTTACGTACCCATTTAATCCCGAAAATCACTCATTTATTTACATAAAAAATTTGTATTCATGTACATGATGTACACGTCATGTGAAAAATACTAAATACCCTAAAAGATCGGTCATTTAGCTCCGAATCAACATCGGAACTAATGTATTATACATATAAATTTATAAATAACTGGTGACCTGTGATCATTAGTCTTGTGAATATAATAAATACATCCAAAAATATGTTATATTAATTTGAGAAATATATGTAATGATCATACAAGAATTCATGGTTTATTATTACATATACTACATTATATTTTATTTAGAGATTTTCTATAATTGTAGAAATCATTTCCCCCATTGGTGTCATAAAATGAAATTTTAACTTGTATGTTTGGAATAATGTAGAATCTTCTCTCTATAACCATTCATAGATGGTCTTCTATTTTATATCAGGTCATTTGAAACATCCACTTTTTATAAAAACTACCCACAAAACTCACTAAAGAAACTCATCCCATCATTTACTAATTTTTAATAATGAAAATCAATATCCTCCTATCAATAATTTCACTCAATTTCATAAGGGTAAATATATTGATGAATTGTGGTTAGTGGGTAGTACAAAATTTCCAAAAAAATTTCTATTCAAGAAAACTGATGATAAAGAAAAATATAGAGGGAAAAGCATAATCAATGTCTATGGAGATAAAATGGTACATAATTTTACAATTTTATTTTCAATCATTATAAACTAAATAATAATATAATTACATCCAAAAATATCAAAAATAATGTTTATTAGAGAAGATAATATTAATTAACAATAAAATAATCATTAACCAAAATAAAAAATTCTAAATAATTAATCATTAGGAATAGATTATATGATTATCCAAACTGAAGAATTCATTTCACATCTACAGATATTCATTGAATTATGTTCTAGTAATGTCATTTTATTATTGTACAATATTTAAAATATATATATATATATTTCCATAATAAATATTATTTTTTAAGTATAATTTTTTATTTCTGAACAATATAATATTATACTCATTTAATATAATTAAAAAAAGTAAATCCAGAAGTTATTATAAAATTCAACCCAAATTAAATGATTTATTAATTAATTATTGAGTTTAATAAAATTTATCCACCTAAGTACTTGATAAACATACCTATTTATGTAAGACATATAGTGTTTAAAATATTTTATCGAATCAAATTTGTAAAATATTTTCATCCCATGTGCATTAATTCAATGAATCAATAATAAAAGTGATAAAATTTTCCAAAAAATACAATAATATAATGATAATGTGTACTGATAATTTAATTGGATCACCAGTATTGGGAAACATCCATGGTGGATTTTAAAAAATGTATGGATTCTATTAATCATCACTACTCCACTATTATTTAATTTTAAAAGTAATAAAAACCTCAAATTTCATCCTTTTAAAAAAACCACTTTCGTATAACAGAGCATAGATTTATATTTCATTTATATGAAATTTAAAATTTTATGACACATATAAAACAATTTAGATCACAAGAAATAAATTACACTAATTTTAAAATGATGTTTCTCATGATTCTCTATGGTTCAAACTGTAAAAATCATATGTATACTAAACAAGCACCCCATTCAAAGATGATTTTTAATTATATATTGTAAGAAATATCTCTATCCAAAATTTTATTATTTACCACTGATATCCAATAAAATTACTATACATTCATCCCTTATTCATTATAATTTCAATATATGAAAAAAAACATTTTCTAATTTCAAAACACTATTTTTACATAAGGAAATAATGAATAAAAAAATAAATGTTCAAATAGAAATTTAAAAAAATGGTAAACATAATCATTAAAAAAATTATCCTTTGGAAGATATATATGTATGTATATGATATTTTTATTCATTTTTATAGTTCGTGGTATTCTATAAGACAATTATTATTTAATTCTAGATATAATTCGTCAATTCAAGAATAATTTGAATTCAAAATTAATTTTATCTTTAATTTCATTAATTTGAAATATATTGGTTCCTAAATCATTTTCCTTCAATTTTCATAGACATATAGGAATGCTTTCCCACTTCATTGGGAAATTATTATTTTGTTTCCAAATATCACATTGATTAATTTTCTTGTCTATAATATAATTTCATTTTTTGCACATATAGTAAACCTATTTTTTCATGAAATATTGTTTCAATATATATGGTTTCCTATATCATTAGTGATATAGTCACATTATTTTAATTTATGATCATTTAAAATGAATATCTCCTCCCAAATTATAATTAATGAATTAAAAAGTGGTGCACGATCCCTATATTACTAAGTAAATTTTTATATTATTATTGAAAATTGAATTTATTTTATAATTTTTTATATATATGGAATTATTTTCAATTGTATATAATATTCTATTGAAATGATTTACTCATAAAATATTATAATGAAATCTTACGTAACTTGAATCCACACCATTTTTAGACCTCTCACATAGTAAAATTCTTATCATCAATGTGAAAAAATTATTGTTGAAAAAATTCACATATAAAAATCCCCGAAAATCAAATTTCTAAATATTAAAAAATTCATAATTAAATTTATTTTCTATAAATAATAAAATAAAACCATTATTTAAATCATTATACCTCTTTGGATTGTGTTATTTATTAATTCATAAAAATTTTAAAATAATTAATTGCATATCATCACTCTAAGAATTATAAATTCTATAATTATTAATTTTTAAAAACTATCATTTAATAATATATTTCCTTTCAGGAACTCCCCATCATTGGAATAAATAATTATTATAAATTTCATTATTTTTTTAAACCTGAAAATCATCATATATCACAATTTGAAAGATTATAGTGGTAATTTAATATGAATTTATATATTCTTACTAAATTACTACTTCACATGTATTTATACAATATAAATAACATATTAAAGAATTATTTAGGCCTATCTAATTCAATGATAAATGTATGAACCAAGGAATTATTATGAATTCATGTAGTGTTTCCCAAATATTAAAATTATTCTCCAAATTAAATAATTATCTATTAAAAGAAATATAACATTTATCTCTCTTACAATCATAAATTATTCCTATAAACATAATGACATTTGAAAAATATATAGATCAATATAGAAATATTTATGAAATTGGGAGAGAGTTATTTTTGTAAAATATTTTGTGGATATCAAAATAACGATGAGTATCAACAAATTCATCTCAAAACAGGTTCATCCCATAAATATAAATACATCTAGAATATGATTTCAAAAACTGATAAACACATATTTAAAAGTACTTACTCAATGTTCACCTTAATAATGTGACTTTTTTATTTTATGTGTTTGCTGTGATAATGTAGTATCATGACAATTATTATCTAATTATTCATATTATCATCTCATAATGTTATAATTGGATATTTAATAACTTCCCTAAGGTCCCATAATTAATATGTATTTTACATTAATTTAAGACAATCGTAAGTGAATAAAATTTAGTCTACCTATAATATTATCATGAATATTCATTCATACTTTTTATATATTCATAAATCCTAAATTATTTTAATAAATAATTTTCTTCTAGTTAGGTATTTTTTATCAACGCCATCATAAACTCTATCAAAACTTAATTTATAAACCGAAATATTATTATCATTTAATATATAATTAAAATATATAACTAAATATTCCTAGAATATAAAAAAGTATCTAATTTGTCAATATAAATATCTCATTAATAATAAATTTTTAAAATCCTTATACTAAACCATATTTATACAATATTTATAGTCATTTTATGTGGATATATAAAAATATACAAAACATTCTTATATCATTATTCCATTCCATTATCATATTGTCACCCAAGATTTCATGGTTTCTATTAATAATAAACTGAGTCAGAACCATTCTAAATTAATCAACAACAATCCCATTTATAAATTCTTTTACATACATCACCTATGAAATTGGTATCATTCCACCATTTTAATGACCATACAGTGTCAATACATATGTTAGTTATCTAATAATTGAAATATCTATTTGAAATAAATTAATTTTGATAATAATATAGTAGAATTTTATTTATATTCACTATACATGATATTATCCTCAAACACAATTTCTAAAAACAAACATCCGCATATATTATTTTAAATTAAATAGTTTGATTAACCCTACCTCTTTTGATCTTAAATTTTCTCAGATAATATTTAAATAATGCATATAATGATCACAGTTTTTTATTCAAACAATATAATCCCATTTTCATTCATTATAATGTTAAATTATTTTCACTAATAAAAATAGTAATGATTGTTACTTGTAGAATCATTCCATCAAAACTCCATTAAGAAATTTTATATTAATATCTGTATGATATAAATAAAACATTTATTGAAAGAAATACTCAATAAAAGTGATATTGATTCCATAATTTCAATAGATGGAAAACATTACTCACCATTATATCTATCATTACATATATACCATTTAGATATAATTATTTACTTGATAATTATTAGTATACCATTTTTGGAATGTATAGTGTAAATGAAAAAATTATCATTAATCACATTGTTATGTTTAGGTATGATCATAATCTCACATGTATTATTTATTTAAATATAATCTAAATTATTATTCATATATTTCAACCATAATTGAACATTGTATAAATATTAAAATCTACTTTTACCTACCATATATAATTGTCACACCCCAAACCGTGCGTTTATTTTATTTGATGATTTCTTTGGCTTGAAATTATTTTTGCAGTGGTTCACGTTCAGTCCCGGATGAAAATTTTGAGTTTTGATAAAAAGTACGCATCTTGGGTTCGACGTCGTCGGAAGCGCGAGTGGAGCGCGACGCCGCGCGGCTTCGCCCATGCAACTGGGTGGCCTGGGTTCGACGTCGTCGGAAGCGCGGGTGGAGCGCGCCACCGTGCGGCATCGCCCATGCAACTCGGTGGCCTCTTCGGCTTAGAGGAATTAAAATAAATTAGAAAATGTCAGTTTAGATTGAATTTTAATATTTTCCCCTAACCATAGCGCCTCTCCCTCTTTTCTTTTTTCTCTTCCTCCACTTCTCCCGCGTGCCGCCACCTTCACCCTCTCCTTTCTTCTTCCTCCTTCCCCCACACGGTTTTCCCTGGTGCGCCTTCCACACCCTGCACCCTACTCGTTCTTCTTCCTCTATCTCGCACCCCCTGTATGCGCCGACCCCCCTCTCCTCCAGCAGCCGTAGCACCCGGATCTTCCTCCGCGCGGCTACCTCCTGGACGAGACCCAGACGGCGTCCCCGCCTCCCCCGCGCAGTCTTCCGGCTGCGCCTCCAGCCTGCCCTCCTTCAGCCCGCAACCCCCTGACCAGACCACCTCCAGCCGCAACCTCCCTCTTCCCACAGGACCAGGTGCCTCGGTCGTTTCCCCCTGTCCGCTGCCGAACACCCCCGCTGGTGCCCTCCTTCCCTGCTACATTCAGCGGCCGCGACACCCCCTACTGGCCGGACAGAACTCCCCTGCTCGCCCCCTGGTCTCTCTCTCTTTCCCGCCTCCTGCCTTCTCCTCCAGCACCCACCAACACGCCCTCCTCCTAGCAGCACGCCCCCCCTGCCGCAGTTCCCTCACCGCTGCTCCCCTGCTGCACCCACGGCAGACCTGCGCCCCCTCTTCTTCTTCTCTTCTTCTTCTTCCCTTCTTCATCTTCTCTCTTTCTTCCTCTTCTTCTTCTCTTGTTCTTCTTCTTTTTCTTTCTCCTTCCTCTTCTTGGTTTCCCCACATGAACCCCGACGCCCCTGTCCTGTGCGCATCACCCCCGGCCAGCCGCTCGGCCTCCCTAACCAGGTTGGTTTATTTATTTATTTATTTATTTTTTGTTTCTTTCATACTTTTATTATCATCATTCTTCTTGTGTGATTAGTATTATTATTCTTGTTGTTATTATTATTATTAATAATAATAAAATTATTATTATTATTATTATTATCATTCATATTATTATTATTATTATTATTATTATTTTGTTGTTATTATTGTTAATATAATTATAATTATAATTATTGTTATTATTATTATTATTAATCTTATTACTATTATAATTATTATTATTATTATTACTATCATTATTAATATTCTAATTATTATTGTAATTTTTTTTTATTATTAATCTTTATATTGTTATTATTATTATTACTATTATTATTATTATAATTATCTTCATCATCGTACTCTTTTTGGTTCATGGGTTTTAATTGATGGTGGATTTTTATTTGTTGGCTTAGGATTTTTAGGACCCGCGCAGGGCGTTTCTGAGTGAGTTCCATCGTCGCGCCTTGTTTCTGAGGTTCCGTCGTCGTCGCGCTTCAGTTTTGAGGTGAGCGTTTCTCCCCGGCGCTTGGTTTCGCAGGCTCTGGTGAGGTTTTGGATGGGTCTGAGCGCTTGAAATTGATTATGTAGAGTGTTAGACTTTGTCACGTGGTTTCGGACACACGTCGTGTCATCGCGCCCTGGATCCGAGGTTGTTGTGTCGACGCACTTGGTTTTGAGGTAGGTCCCCTTTGCACTGCTTTTAAAATTTAAGTTATATTATTTCAGGCTGTTTGCGCACCCTAATTATTCAAAATCAACATTTTATTAATTGTAATAAATATGAGATAATATACGATAAATAAATTTTAATATAAGAGGGTAAATTTTTAAATGGTTATTTAATGTCAAAAGGAGCCGTTTATTTTATACACGACACATGAATCATCCTTTTGACGGGCGGACACCCAATAATGAAAGAATGCCCGTTTGGCTTTTAAACATAATTCATGGAATATTAAATAGAGTTCTGGTTTAATTAGAAATGATTTCTTTTAAAGCGTGAACAGATACTTTGGTTCGTTTGAGAAATTGCCCGGTTGTCTCTTAAAGTTTATTTAGAAAAAGAAAATGGTTTGGTTTGGTTTATAAAAAAATTGGAAACCTAGGAAGTAGTATTTTGTGGTTCTCTCAATTGTTTTAAACTGGGTTTTGTCTCATAAAGATGTTGAACCTTTCGTTGAGTGGTGTTTGTGAAATGTATTAAATGCCCGTTTGGCACCTTATGGAAAGAGATGAAAATGTTTTGATAAAACCCTCTTAGGACAACTCCCATGCCTTGGTTCCAATTGATTGTCTGGGAGGCCGCGCTTAGTAGCTCCCAGGTGTGTGAGTAGTTTAAAGGCATGAGGTTGTTCCACGGAGTGGCTCGGGTGATGCTTGTTGTGCTTTATATATATATATATATGTATATGATTGGATGATCGGTTAGCGTCAGTTGGCTCACCCCTTTTTCAAATACTTGAGAAATGGGAATCTGGCATATTGAGAGAATATTCTAAGAACGATTGCTGCACTGGTAGGTTATGGTACTGACCAGTGGCCCATAGTAGGTGGATATATTGGGTTTATTACTATGGGATTTTCCCTCGACCTGCCTGTGAGTGGATGGTCGAGCGTATTGTGCATTTTGATTTCATCGTGACATGTCAATAAGGATGATTTCTCATGTATTGGCGTCTTCTGGTTTATTCTCGATCTCCTAGGTTCACCCATGTCTATTCAGCTTTTGTAGCTTGCAGTAATGATTATGATGCTCACATGTATACCTACATTGCCCTTGCTGTGTGTTTTACTTTGTGAATTCTGGTGTATTGTTTTCTTTGGAAAATGGTAAATTTCTTTTGATTAGGTTTCTAAAAATTGTTTTCAAATAAAAGAGTTTAATCCCCTTTGCGCAAATTTGGAAAATTTAAACATCATTTTCCCCCTTTCCTGAAATGTCATTGACACTAATGAAATGAACACGAATTTGGAAATGGCTAAGGGCAATGGTCCGTACTTTGTTTTTAAGTAAAATATTTATAAAAACATACTTTTATAAATTGTAGTTCAAACTTGAGATGATGTTTATTTTATTTTAACGGTATTGCATTGGGAATAGATATCGGGCTACCCTACTGAGTTTTAATACTCACGCCTATAGTTGTTTTATGTTTTTAGTGTTTGTGCAGGCTATAGCTTGAATGCGCTCGCCTAGGGCGACGCTTGATCGTTGAGTCAGAGAGTGACCCGCGAGGTTGCACGAAGTTGTTCGGACGTCGTGTTTGGTTAGTTTGTTTACTGTTTGTTTTCGTTTAGTCACTTTATTTGGTTTATCATTTCTGCGCTGCTCTGTATTATTTTCACTGTCTTATTTATTTATAATGGGAGAAATCATTCCCATAGCCTCTGTTGTTTCCCTGGCGCTTGTCGCCAGCCCGGGAGGATCGGGAACGCCTTCGGGCCATGTCGCGGACTGGCTCGGGTGACCGGTTCAGGGTTGAACCGGGTTGGTTCGTGACAAAATGGTATCAGAGGCAGGTTTGCTCTTAGCAGACCTCACTTTTCAGAGCGCCCTTTGTTATTTGGGATGTCAAGGTAGATGGAGTAGGATTGTCGGGACTTGAGGGGTAGGTGCGAGAAGAGCGTCGCGAACTCTTCCACGTACCGATCCTCAGGTTTCCATGGGAAGTCTGGTTTAATTGGTTTGTTTGGGTTTTTATGGAAATGTTTTGCGATTGGGATACGACAAAGGGAGTTTGGGCCATTAGTCCTCCTAACCGGCATGGCCTGGCAAGCCATGCAGAGCTAGGGGAATGGTCCAAGAAGGCTCTGTGTGTCAGTGACGTGTTTGACATATGGCCGCCAACCATATGGTCAAGCCACCCACTGAAACTAGTCCCCTGTTTGAGTTTCTTTGGGTATCCCTTGATTTCTGAAAGTGGTTTGAATCAGAAAAAAAATTGGTTTTTGAAAAAAAAATGTTTGTTTGAAATGACATGTTTAATTTCTGGATGGTTTTAAAAGAAGTGGTATGAATGATTTTTTTTTTTGGAAAATGAAGTTGCTTTGTTTTGGCCTTGGTGTTCCGATGAGTACTCACATGCATTTTGGTATGTTAGAAATGTGGATGGATTTCTGGTATGGTGGATGGATGCCCTGGGTGGCACAGATACATGCATGTGAGTGAGGCTCTAAATAATACCAATGGAAAAGGTTTAACCCACTAAGCTTGTTCTAAATTAAAGATGTTTTCAAAGAGAAAAGTTTTGATGTTATAATAACTTGTTTTCTCGGATTTCAAGATTTTCACCTATGCAGTGTTTGATTTTGAGGTTTTTCTTCATTCGTTGAGTTGGACTTGATTGGGTTTTTGACTTTTCCTTGTCCAGCAGTTATCCCTTTGAAGCTTTGATGGGTGATCGTAGTGCGGTTGATCAACCGAAGGATTTTATGCTTGAGTTTCGGAAGTTGGATCCACCTCTCTTCTATGGTCAAGCAGAAACTTATGTGGAAGAGGATTGGATGAGAATGGTTGAAAGGGACTTTAGCCTCATTGAGTTGCCCGATTCGTTGAAGGTCAAGTTTGCGACCATCATGCTTGAGGGTTCACCGTGGATGTGGTGGAAGTCAGTGTCTCGGAAAAAGCCCCGTCAAGAGATTACTTGGGAGTTCTTCAAGGCTTTGTTCATTCGTCAGTATTTCTCTGGGGAAGATAGGGTGAGAAAGGGTATGGAGATGTGTTGTCTGCAGCAGGGTGACAGATCTGTGTTGGAATATTTCCAGCGCTTTGTAGATTTAGTACCTTATGATTTAGATTATGCCACAAAGGACCCCATGAAGGCTCGACGCTTCGAGGCGGGTCTCCGCCCTGATCTGCAGTCGAAGGTGTCAGAGTCCAACCTAACTTCTTTTGTCGATGTGTCAAGCCAAGCTTTTCGGGTCGAAGCCATGATGGCAGGAGTGCTCAAAGTAATTCTCCCTCCTTCAATCCCTATGAGCACTGGTGAAGATTCTGGAAAGGAAATGTGTAAGCAAATGGAAGTGGATGGATTAGGTCGTGGAATCAAGAGGCCTCGGGATCTTTCATCAACCTCTTCAGAACGAGAGATTATTGTGTGTTATCAGTGTGGTAAGCGGGGTCACAAGAAGTCATCGTGCCCAAGCACTCTGAAGCCCTGCCAGGCATGTGGGCGCCTGGGTCACTTGCGACGTTTTTGTCGGGGCGCTGCAAGGAAGCGTCACAGAGGAAGTTATCATAAGTAATGTGTTGTAGGGTATTTCTTCAAAGTTTCCAATGTATGTTTCCTTTCAGTGTAAGTGATCTATTATCATGGCCTATGTATGGGTGTTGTTTTGGGTTTGAAATGTATGGGAAATTCATGGGTCTTTTGACGAACCTCAGCTATCAATGCTGGTGTGTTTTAATTTTAAAATCTTGTACTTCAATCTGTCAGATCAAAAGATGTATGTATCTCATTGGGATTATCAGAACCTGACTGCGAGGCAGGAGATGCTTCATCCATCAGAGCTCCAGCCAAAAGGTCTCGGAGTGAAGCCAGTGCGTAGTCAGGAACCCCCCGGGGGAAAATTTTAAAGAGTCTGGTTAAAGTCGCGCCTCTATCGTCGTGGTGAGATAGTTTTGGTGTTGCTGCTCTGGTTTCTCTATCGTTGTAGTTTTCCTCTTGTCGCAAAGTGCGCGATGGACTTATCCCTCGTGTAACGTCGGGAATTGTGCTTATTGGATGTAAGTTTCTGATCAGTGACCTTGCGTGGGCCACTGATGTAAATCATTTGCGGCCCTGGTTTGTGTCCATCCCGATGTGATGGGTCGTGAGTTGTTGTATGTCGTAATTTTAGTGATTTGATCCTTGGGCCCACCCTCCCCGCCCATGGGGTTAGGGTTTTAGTTGCGCAAAGTATCCATTTAAGCTTCTATCCCTTTCGGACGGGAGTATGTAGTTTAAATGTTTTTTCTGTGCTTTTATAGCTTGAGTAAGGCCCGGTTCTGGCCTAAGTTGGATTTCTGGTTGGTCGCTAAGAAGTCAGTCCTTTTATGGTCGGGAGACCCACCATGAGTCTAGTTGGGTCTTCTCTTAAATAGTTATCAAATCCTAGTGGAGTTCTTACGGTGGGGAGCCCATTCAGGCCTCTCTCTCTGTTGGTGATTTATTTCGGGAAATGAGGTTTAGTTCCGTTGGTAGTCGGTATGATTTCCTTGAGATAAGAGGTTGGATCGTGTTCTGTGAAATCCTTAGGTGTTGATCGATCAACTTGTTGGTGTGGTGGCTTTCTGGGGGCGGAAAGCGTTATGGTGGGGAGAATTGTCGCACCCCAAACCGTGCATTTATTTTATTTGATGATTTCTTTGGCTTTAAATTATTTTTGTAGTGGTTCACATTCAGTCCCAGATGAAAGTTTTGAGTTTTGATAAAAAGTACGCATCTTGGGTTCGACGTCGTCGGAAGCGCGGGTGGAGCGCGATGCCGCGCGGCTTCGCCCATGCAACTGGGTGGCCTGGGTTCAACTTCATTGGAAGTGCGGGTGGAGCGCGACACCGCACGGCTTCGCCCATGCAACTGGGTGGCCTCTTCGACTTAGAGGAATTAAAATAAATTAGAAAATGTCAGTTTAGATTGACTTTTAATATTTTTATGGCTATTAATAATTTTTTTATTGTTTAAGACGAAATGAATATTTTTTTTATCATTTGTATTTTTATCATTATGATTATTATCATCATCATTATTTTTATCATTATGTTATAAATAGATAATTAGTAAAATTGTTAATGTTGCAGATAATAGTATAATCATTATTATACATTCTTTGTTATTAATATTTATTATTGTTATTATTATTATTATTATTATTATTTATTATTATTATGATTTTGTTTTTTTATTTAATTTAATTTAATTTAATTTTAATTTTATTTTATCTTATCTTTTCGTTTCCCCTAACCCTAGCGCCTCTCCCTCTTTTCTTTTTTCTCTTCCTCCACTTCTCCCGCGCGCCGCCACCTTCACCCTCTCCTTTCTTCTTCCTCCTTCCCCCGCACGGTTTTCCCTGGTGCTCCTTCCACACCCCGCACCCTACTCGTTCTTCTTCCTCTAGCGCGCGCCCCCTGTATGCGCCGACCCCCCTCTCCTCCAGCAGCCGTAGCACCCGGATCTTCCTCTGCGCGGCTACCTCCTGGACGAGACCCATCCGACGTCCCGACCTCCCACGTGCAGTCTTCCGACTGCGCCTCCATCCTGCCCTCCTACAGCCCGCAACCCCCTGACCAGACCACCTCCAGCCGCAACCTCCCTCTTCCCACAGGACCCGGTGCCTCGGCCGTTTCCCCTTGTCTGCTGCGGAACACCCCCGCTGGTGCCCTCCTTCCCTGCTACCGTCAGCGGCCGCGACACCCCCCCTACCAGCCGCACAGAACTCCCCTGCTCGCCCCCTGGTCTCTCTCTCTTTCCCGCCTCCTGCCTTCTCCTCCAGCACCCACCAACACGCCCTCCTCCTAGAAGCACACCCCGCCTGTCGCAGTTCCCTCGCCGCTGCTCCCCTGCTGCACCCACGGCAGACCTGCGCCCCCTCTTCTTCTTCTCTTCTTCTTCTTCCCTTCTTCTTCTTCTCTCCTTCTTCCTCTTCTTCTTATCTTCTTCTTCTTCTTCTTGGATTCCCCACATGAACCCCGACGCCCCTGTCATGTGCGCATCACCCCCAGCCAGCCGCTCGACCTCCCTTTCCAGGTTGGTTTTTATTTATTTATTTATTTATTTTTCGTTTCATTCATACTTTTATTATATTCATTCTTCTTGTGTGATTATTATTATTATTCTTGTTGTTATTATTATTATTATTATTATTAATAATAATATTATTATTATTATTATTTTGTTATTATTGTTAATATAATTATAATTATAATTATTGTTATTATTATTATTATTAATCTTATTACTAATATAATTATTATTATTATTATTACTATCATTATTCATATTCTAATTATTAGTGTTATTTTTATTATTATTATTATTAATCTTTATATTGTTATTATTATTATTACTATTATTATTATAATAATTATCTTCATCATCGTACTCTTTTTGGTTCATGGGTTTTAATTGATGGTGGATTTTTATTTGTTGGTTTTTGATTTTTAGGACCCACGCAGGGCGTTTCTGAGTGAGCGCCATTGCCGTGCCTTATTTCTGTGGTTCCGTCGTCGTCGCGCTTCAGTTTCGAGGTGAGCGTTTCTCCCTGACGCTTGGTTTCGCAGGCTCTGGTGAGTTTTTGGATGGGTCTGAGCCCTTGAAATTGATTATGCAGAGTGTTAGACTTTGTCACGTGGTTTCGGACACACGTCGTGTCATCGCGCCTTGGATCTGAGGTTGTTGTGTCGACGCGCTTAGTTTTGAGGTAGGTCCCCTTTGCACTGCTTTTAAAATTTAAGTTATATTATTTCATGCTGTTTGCGCACCCTAATTATTCAAAATCAACATTTTATTAATTGTAATAAATATGAGATAATATACGATAAATAATTTTTAATATAAGAGGTTAAATTTTTAAAAGGTTATTTAATGTCAAAAGGAGCCGTATATTTTATACACGACACATGAAACATCCTTTTTACGGGCATACACCCAATAATGAAAGAATGACTGTTTGGATTTTAAACATAATTCATGGAATATAAAATAGAGTTCTTGTTTAATGAGAAATGATTTCTTTTGAAGCATGAACAAATACATTGGTTTGTTTGAGAAATTGCCCGGTTGGCTCATAAAGTTTATTTGGAAAAAGAAAATGGTTTGGTTTGGTTTATAAAAAAATTGGAAACCTAGGAATTAGTTTTTTGTGGTTCTTTCAATTGTTTTAAACTGGGTTTTGTCTCATAAAGATGTTGAACCTTTCGTTGAGTGGTGTTTGTGAAATGTATTAAATGCCCATTTGGCACCTTATGGAAAGAGATGAAAATGTTTTGATAAAACCCTCTTAGGACAACTCCCATGCCTTGGTTCAAATTGATTGTCTGGGAGGTCGTGCTTAGTAGATCCCAGGTGCGTGAGTAGTTTAAAGGCATGAGGTTGTTCCACGGAGTGGCTTGGGTGATGCTTGTTGTGCTTTATATATATATATATATATGTGTATATGATTGGATGCTCGGTTAGCGTCATTTGGATCACCCCTTTTTCAAATACTTGAGACATGGGAATCTGGCATATTGAGAGAATATTCTAAGAACCATTGATGCACTGGTAGGTTATGGTACTGACAAGTGGCCCATAGTAGGTGGATATATTGGGTTTATTACTATTGGATTTACCCTCGACCTGCCTGTGAGTGGATGGTCGAGCGTATTGTGCATTTTGATTTAATCATTACATGTCAATAAGGATGATTTCTCATGTGTTGGTGTCTTCTGGTTTATTCTCGATCTCCTAGGTTCACCCATGTCTATTCAGCTTTTGTAGCTTGCAGTAATGATTATGATGCTCACATGTATACCTACATTTCCCTTGCTGTGTGTTTTACTTTGTGCATTCTGGTGTATTATTTTCTTTGGAAAATGGTAAATTTCTTTTGATTAGGTTTCTAAAAATTGTTTTCAAATTAAAGAGTTTAATCCCCTTTGCACAAATTTGGAAAATTTAAACATCACTTTCCCCCTTTCCTAAAATTTCATTGACACTAATGAAATGAACACGAATTTGGAAATGGCTAAGGGCAATGGTCCGTACTTTGTTTTTATATAAAATATTTATAAAAACATACTTTTATAAATTGTATTTCAAACTTGAGATGATGTTTCTTTTATTTTAAAGGTAGTGCATTGGGAATAGATATCGGGCTACCCTACTGAGTTTTAATACTCACGCCTATAGTTGTTTTCTGTTTTTAGTGTTTGTGCAGGCTATAGCTTGAATGCGCTCGCCTAGGGCGATGCTTGATCGTTGAATTGGAGAGCGACCCGCGAGGTCGCACGAAGTTGTTCGGACGTCGTGTTTGGTTAGTTTGTTTCCTGTTTGTTTCCGTTTAGTCACTTTATTTGGTTTATCTTTTTTGCGCTGCTCTGTATTATTTTCACTGTCTTATTTATTTATAATGGGCGAAATCGTTCCCATAGCCTCTGTTGATGCCCTGGCACTTGTCGCTAGCCCGGGAGGATCAGGAACGCCTCTCGGGCCATGTCGCGGACCGGCTCGGGTGACCGGTTCAGGGTTGACACGGGTTGGTTCATGACAATAATTGAGTATCATACTCTATAATATTATTTTATTGGATTTTAATTAGCGTAGATAATACCGTTCTCAACATTAACACTTCCCTTTAATGTTAGTTTGGAATATTTAGTTCATTTACATAAATATTTTCAAATGATTAATAATAAGAATCAAAATTATTGATTATATTTTATAAGTATATATACTATAGATATACATTTTATTTTAATTTAATCACTTCTTCGGGGACCTAGTCTCAATATTTCCATTACCATTATTTTCAAAAACATTAACATCTCTGTTATAAAAAATATTTTTTATCAATTGGTAAAATAATTATATGATTTAATGATATATGAGTATCCCATAAGTACACTAATACCAATTTTATCTCTATAAATATCTTAATTTATATTATTAATTAAGAAGAAACACTTCATTAAATAATCTATAATTGTAACACCCAAAAAATTATTAAACCATAACATGATACTTGATAGATTATACGACACACAATATAAAGCATAGAAAGAAAACAAACATCATGAGAATTCATTATATATTTACTATTTTAAATAATTCAATATATTATAAATATTTCGATACAAATATTACATGATTATCTTTCATTATATGAAATTGTGTCTTTCTTATATAGTGTAAGTTACACACAAGGCTGAGTTTCACTATATTATATGAATAATAATTTCATATATTGGAAATTATATAATTAATATTAAATTGGTAGTTATAAATAAGAACAAATTAACAATGAAAATAAATGTTTTAATTCATTGGTTACAAATATATATGAAATGAAAATTAAAAAAATGATATATAAACGAAATGTTTTTATAAAAAACAATTATTCTACACAAAAGGTGTTTTTTATTAATGAATTAAATTAATATTTATTATTATATAAAATCAATTTAATTTATATATAACATATTAAATTATATATCTTGACATTTATCATATATATTTAATATACATAAAAAAATAAAAATTCTAATTTTAATCAGAAAATTATATTTATTTCTAAATTATTTTATCCTCATTTTAATGGAGTAATTTCTTAAAAAGAAAATTTAGATATTTTTAAAAAAATTTAATTAAACAATAAATATCATTTTTTAAATCAATATGTTAATTTTATGTTAGGTTGTTTTTTTTGTAATTTTCAATGATGTTTTTTTAGTATTAAATTGTAAAAAAATACAGGATTAAATATGAAAAATAGAATTTTTTCTATGAATATTATAATGGTATGTGATATTATGAAATCGTTTCACTATCAGAATAAGAAACTAATACCTAGATTAATCCATTTTAGTTAGTACTAATCATTTTTTCTTTAATTTGATGTAATATATTAACGAACATTTTAACATTTTACTTTTAAGACCCCATTTCTCAGCATAGTTATGGGATTAATAATAGAGTCTTTTTTCTAATTATGATGATTTAATTTGATAAAATTGATTCTATATTTGAAATAATCATATTTTATAATGTCTAATATATTTTAAAGAAATTATTACAAATTTTATTAGGGGAATCAATTAAAATTATCATTAATGATAAAAGATAAAAAAAGATTAATTAGTGATTAATCATAGAAGAATTATTTTAAAAATGAACAATTTTTTTTTAAAAACACAGTTTCACTACATATTTAATATATAATGACTTAATATTTGATATTTATGATTTTATGTACACTTTTACTTGAATTTTACCAATATAATAAGTTACTTAAATAAAAATATAGAAAACCACTTTTCCTCCTTTTAATATATACAATTGTTTTGGAAAGGGTTAAAAAACTAAATATGATAAGATATAAGAATTATTCTGAAATAATAATATTTCTTTTTTTCATTATTATTTATCATAAAATTTTATAGAAGAATTAGTTACATAGAATGCATAGTAAATTTACATTAAAAAATTATTTTGTTAATAATTAATTAAAATAAATGATACTTAAAATATAAAAATTTAACTTCATTTCATCCCATATTGTTTGAAATATATTTTATTATAAATATATAATTTTACTTAGATAATAATCTCAAAATATAAATGAAATTATTTTTCTTTTATTTTTAAAATTAATGTAATAAAAAAAATAAAATTTTACAATAATTTTGTTTTATAATAATTGATATTTTTTTAACAAATTTAAAATCAATAAAAATAATATATTGTTCCATGTGAATTTTAAATTTCAAAAAATATGAAAAAGTTTACATTGATGGACCAATTTATCTGATATAAATACTATGTTAACTCCTAAATAGTAAAAACATTTTTTTCCTGGATAGGGTAAAACTAATGTTTTTTTATATTACATGTACTTCTATTATAATTGATTTCCATCACATAAGAGATTTTATATATCAAAAAGAATAAAAACATTTTTAAAATAACTAGTTTATAATTTTATAGTTATTATCACCTTAATTTAATCTTAATGTAAAAATTACATATGATATAAAATTAGTTACATTAATGAAAACCAAAATGGAAAATTTATGGAAAAAAAGATGAAGATGAAAAAATTAATAAAATGAAATTCATTGATTGTGTGGACAATGTTTATTGACCATAAATATACTAAACTCCATTATTATTCAATTTTCAGGTTTCACTATCAATGGTAGACCTCTCGATATTGAATACTTCTGAATATTTTCAATAATGACACTCTTTCCCAACTATAAAAAGTCACTTAATAACCCCCTTATTCACCTAAATAAGAACACAATGGATCAAACATGACCTCTCCAAATAAATTCCCCAATTTTATTCCCTAAAAATTGACATCATACATCTGAATAATATCAAAATTAATAATTTTTTTGTGAATATATATGAAGTGTACACGAAGAAGATGAAATGTTGTTCTCAATGTGTTTTTTTTTACAACCTTATCCACCACTTTTGTAAGATATTAGATTTTTATCATTGGTATGTTTTTGTTAATGATTCATTTTAATTCCATCATTTTGGTAGATATTGTGTTTTATCTTGTTCAAGAGAAGGGTCGATTGTGTTTTGGGTATTTGAGGTAGGAATGATGAGGTAAAATGTGTTTTATGGTCCTTTTTCACAGTTTTTGCACGGTTAGTGAAATCTGTGCATTGCATCCCAGGTGGCTAATCAACCTTAGACAAAGGATCATTCACTATTTTCGCATGGTAAATCTAACCATGTGTAATTCCAAGGAATTTATTAAAAAGGGTGATTTGGGGATAATCCCTCATGCATAGATTTATCATGGTTTTGCAAACCATTCTTGTTAACTATATAGACTAGAAATGTTGAGAAATTTTCCAAAAACCCCTTTAATTTTTTTTATATCCAACAAAAGATTTCACCTTTACCCCCCATGAATCCCTAGTGATTATGAATTTATCCAAATATATTGTAAGGGAGATTCTCTATCATCTCTATATTGATTGGACTTCCATCAGTTGATAATCGATGATCCGAGTAAGGCTAAAATCCCTCTTTCTTCACTTTTGACCTTGATTTTTGCTTGTGGGGTTATGTTATTTATCTCCCATTATTGTGTCCTTTGTTTATTTAATAACATTATTTATTGTCTATTTTAATATCCAATTGATTCCCTCATGATCTACATCCGATTCAGAGAATATGAATTACCCCATTAAGGGCCACCAATGAGGTGCACTAACCCTCTCGAATGGGGTTAATAGAAGAGTATGGTGTGAAACTGACTTGTTGTGTTGAAGCTAATTTTCAAATTTTGTAAATTGGATAATATAATAAATTATGAAATATTGTAGGTATATTTTCCATTTGTGGATAATTGATAAGGGAATGTTTGGATGGCATGTAAATGGGTTAAATGAGATTAATGGAAATGTGACAATGAATTATGATTTTTAATTGATTATGTATTGTGATTTAAACATATGAAATGATGATTGCATTAATTATTTATGGGATATAAATGATAAATGTGGAAATGGATTTTTTCATAATAAGTTTTCATTTTTTAATTTTCATTTTTTTATATTTCTATTATAACTTTGTATACATAGTTTGTAATGTTTTTATGTGTCGTGAATAAATAAATAATAATGTGCCCATGGTTTGGTAGAGTAGGTTATAGACATGAGGTTCTATGACCATGGTTTGAGTGTGACCGAGGATATAAACTCCACCCCCTAATTCATAGGTAAGGGAAGGGGATAGAATTTTATTCCACTAATGGTTTCATTACACATGGACGGAGGCTTGATGGTGAAGATAATGACGTTATTTTTAATGTTTTTCCCTATGGAGAAAGGACTTGATTTATTCTCATCGGCATTGTGATTATTGATCAAGCCTAATTGATTGAACACATGAGATATGTGAACTAGTCACGTATAATTTATAAGTATTGAATATGAATTTGGTAATGGATTAAAATAAATATAACATATCCACTAATGTCTAATTGAATTGTTCTCTCATTATGGTTATTAATTTATCTCTTGTAAAAATATATATATTGAACTAGATATTTTATATACACTTTTTGAGGTGTCCTACTAAGTTATACCTAAACCTTCTCAGGCATCCATTTGGAACCTGAGTAGATTTCATGCTTGCAGGCGAGGACAAGGGAAATAGTTATATCCAGGGGAGTTGTGTTGGGAATATGAAATGCATGGATGAGGTTCTAGACGTGGATTCATGGATTTTTTTTTGTTTTCAACTATTTGTCTTTATTTTGTGTTTTTTACCTTGGACCTATATCATGGCATTAAATATTTACAGTTGCTTCTGTTTATACCCAGTTTGGGAGATTTTTGGCTATTCATGTTATTGGTTGTTTCAAATTGTTTCTAGTATTTTTTATCTTCTATGGATTACTCTAATAAAAGGTTATTGTATCCCTACATGACCTATTAAACCCTCGTTGCTGGTGGAAAACCGTTTCTGTGTGGGGATGCGTTCTTGATATCATGTGACAACCCAACTCGGGGCACCGATTTAGTGGAACCCAGGATGTGGATGTTACAAAGTGTTATAGATGAGTTCTTTTTAGGTGACTTACATTTTTGGGAATGGTAAATTGTAGTTTAGGAATGATTCATGCCCTGGTAATGAGATCATTCCCACGAGTAGGTTTCCTATGTATGCGAGAAAAAGTATGTCGCCTAGGGTGGGGTTTGTTGTTCTTGTTGTGAATTGATACATTTAATGATATTTCATCATTAGGTGGTGCACTTGTTGTGTGATGTGACTATTTTATTATTTCTTTATGGTGTCCTGAATGTCATGAGGTCTTATATTGAAGAAATACTCTAGGTACCAATTATTATATGTGAAATGCATCATATTAGGAACACTTCAATGGGCTAATTTCATTGGATATAACTGGTAGAATAAATTTAAAATTCTTAATATTTGTGAAAATTATGTTTAACAAAACAATTATAATATGTTATAAATGAGAGAAAAATTTTCAAATAATAATAATGGAATTATTCATGATTTTGGGATTATAGAGAATTAAAATGTAATAAAAATATGTTGTGATTTTGGAATAGTTTTGAATGGGTGTAGCAGATATGTATTATAACCATGTGATTTAATTACTCCATGTTAGCCTGTATTAATGAATAATGATTATTGGAAGTGTTCTAGATATAATAAATCACAGTGGGTAGTCTATGCGAAATGGTTTATTAAAGGATTGTGAAGGAGATTCTTGTATTATTTGTGAAGGCTTTATGGATTGTGTTCTACTGATTGTGTACTAATGATTGTGTTTGGGATTGTATAGTAATTACACCATGAATACATGTGTTGGTTGGGTAGCATGAGGATGTTTCTGAGAATACTCCTCAAATGGTATAAAAAGAGAATGTAAGGATTCATCATAATATAGAAGAGTTTTTCCATTAGAACATTCCACATTTTATGTTTATTATAGAGAGAAACCCAATGAGGAGTTGTAACAATTATGATCAAGTTGACAAGAGAATAAAAATTGCAGCACCCATCATCATTTACTAGAGAGTGTGTGATAGAGGTTTTTCAATTCCTGATAAATTCTATTTAGACTATTCTGATCATTTAGAGACACCTCATGAAATAGAAATTAATTTTGGTGGAATATATACTGATTAGTTAGGAAAATCATTTGTTGGACATCAATGTTTAAAGATTTTTGGATAAAGTAATTATGTGGAATGTTTTCAAATATAAGTATGTTGAAAGCTTCTCTAAAAAATCTTTGAGGTAGGAGAAGGCTGTATATTTTATGATTTTAACCCAAGGGACACTATCAGTGATGGATTATAATAGTCGCTTCCATGATTTATGATGTTTCATCCCAATATTTGTAGGAGATGAGGCGTTTGTGTAAAAATGATTTCATGATGGGAATAGACATGAGTTAAAGTCCCGAGTAAATATCATCCATCTAAAAAGGTTTGAATATATAGTATATAAAAACATTATAGTGATGGTCAACATCAATGGAAATTCAAGTAGTGAACATCTCATGTCATCTTGGCGAGCATGTGGTGTGGCTTCCAATTTATGTAAGAATCATTTTAGAATTTTCCATCATGGGGGAAATTTACATAAAAGTAAGAATATAGGGACATCCTCTTGGGGTGGTGACTAGGTATTAATTTGTCAAAGTGTATCGTTGAGGCACATGTCTGTCCAGTTTCCCCAACCATTAGTTGAGTATTGATCGGCTTATAGGCTAGGCCACATATATATGTTCTTCAAAAATTTGTGGTTGTTAGGGAAAGATGGAGGCAATATACAAATGCAGAATGTATGCAGGGGGTCGATGACCCCATTTCAGGTGGGATGTCAGAGCTCCATGTGTGATATCAATAGGTTTGGTGGACATGGATTAATGGGGTGAGAGAATTCACATCAGCTATGCAATGTAGTGAAGGGTTCTCAGGTTGGGTGATAGGGTTGATGGACATGTCATCTTCATGCAGTTTAGACTACACCTAAAGTTGGTGATGTAAGATTATTTACCATTTAATGTACGATTTATGTGGATTCAAAGATTTCTATTTATTTATTTTATATGAATTCTAAAAATTATTGCATTTATTGTTTGTTTATTTTTATGTTGGGTTTAACTCTGTAAAATGATTTTGGATTAATGTAATTATTTACTTTGTTAGGGTTACAAATGGAGAATGTAAATAGTGTAAGGACTATGCTTTGATGGTGGGAAGATATAATTCTCTATTTGACATGTTTGTTCTTGTGGTGTCTTGTTTTGACCCGATTCTAGGAATATAATGTTTAGTGTTGTATCACACCGATATTGATTATTACCGGTGTAGGGTGACATTCACATATAAAGAGGGAATGAATTATGATATTCAAGGTGAGTGAAATGTTTGATCAAGCCATGATGGACCTATTTCTTGACAGATGGGAGAAGTCATAGCCCAATTAGAATTTCTTATGTTATACGATGGGGGAAATAGTAGCCAATTTTTCCTCTTGTTGTGGACCAATTTTAGGATGTGTTTCTTGAGGTATTCTCAGGGATGACATCAAAGAGAGATGTTTAGTATATGATTGAACTGACTATCATGGTAGAGCCAGTTTCCATTCTTCCATAATGAATGACAATGAAAAATGTCCATGAACATGATGTTCATCTATATGAGTTGGATCATAAAGTGTTTATCCATCCTAGTACATCAACATGGGGTTCTCCCATGTGGTTTTCCAAGAATGAGTATAGATACTTGAGGATGTGAGGTGATTATAGAATGTTGAATAATATGAGAGTAAAGAACTGACATCCTCTACCTAGTATTGATGACATATATTGCCAACTAAGGTGTGCTTCATTGTTCTCCAAGATCAATTTAAGACTATGATTCCATCACTTGAGTGTGAGACCATCTGACATTCCATTGAAAACATTGCATAAAATATGAGGGTTGTATGAGTTGATGGTGATGTTGTTCGGGTGGACCAATTCACAATATAACTCCATTGCTCTGATTAAATAGATATAACATATGTATCTAGATTAATTTGTAGTTTTATACATGGATGACATCTTGGTGTATGATACAACATGTGGTTATCATGTCAAACACCTTCACATCATCTTTTGTATGCTAAGGGAGCATAGTCTCGATAAGAATCTATCAAAATGTCACCTCAAGAGTGATAAGATTCATTTATTCACTCTCATTATTTATGATTTGGGTTTGGTGTAGCAGCCTAAGAATTTTTATGGTGTTTGGGGTTTTATAGGATTGGTTGTTTATTACTGATACCTAATTATTGATTTCTCACATTTGGTGACACCACTCTCATGATTAGCCAAGAGGGTTGTTATGTATGATTTTTCAAAGGCGTGAGAATATAATTTACATGAATTTAGGAAGAGATAGAATACCAAACCTATTTTCATTTACAAAAACCATGTAAGAGGTACATGTTGTTCTACGATGCGTCCAATTTGGGGCTTGGAGGAGATTTGATTTATGGTAACCAGGTTGTATCATATAGTTCAACACTTTTGGGGCCTCATGAAATAAATAATTCTAATCATGATCTTGAGTATGCCGATGTTGTTTTTTTGTGATGGAGGCATTAAAAATCACTTGAACATTTCATAGTGTTTAACACTAACAAGAGAATTATATATATTTTATCAGTGAGATTTTAATCATCAGTAGTGATGTTAGGATGGGTACTTGAAATCCTTTTCCTTTTATGTGGTTTACCCACTAGGAAATAATTATAGTGTTGAGGAACATATAAGATGGAAGACTCCGAATTAGGTGGTTCAACAATCCAACTCCGAGTGGACTCAATGCTATTGTGCCTTGTCATGGAGAGTAAAGTGATGGGACCTTAGTGTATAGATAGAAATTAATGTCTTAAAGGTGGGGATTCACCTAATATTTGGGTTATTTCGGTTGATAGAACTATCAATGATTATTGATATGTTGTTGTACAAGTGTGTCTGTAGGATGAGTTGATGCCCATGTTCCATGCCTCAAAGTAGGTAATACACCATCATAAAAATTATATCTATGTTGTTCTTCGTAGGTAATTATAGGGTCCATGAATGAATAATGTTGTTTTATGTTTTGTTTCCTGACTCCATTTTTATCAATAGTAAAATTCCTATAATAACCATTGAGGTGGATTGTTATAGTCGTTACCCATTCTCAATTAGTTGTGGAATGACCTAATGATGAATTTTGTATTCAGAATTCCAAGGATAGCCCAGAATAATTACTCAATATAGATTGTTCTGTATCAGTTGATTAATGTGTCTCATTTATTACTGATCCATGTGACATAAAATATTGATTAGTTGGGTATTTTTTATGTTCGAGAGATAGGGATGTTGCATGGAATTACAAGAACCATAGTTTTTTGTCATGACCCACATTTCACATCCCACATCTGGGAAGAATTATTGAAGGATATTTGTGCCCAAGTGTTGTTTAGTACAGATCTCACCCACATATGGATGTTAACTCAGAATATACAATTCAGTTATTAGATGATATTTTGTGGGATTGTGTTTATGTTTTTTGTTCTTCAAGGGATATGTAAAAACCACTAATTTATTTTTCATAAAATAATATTTTCCCAGAAACAATTATGATGGTGTATTTGGAGGAACTCTATGGAATATCGTGTAGATATTCATTTTGTTTATTAGAGGTACGGGAAATGGAGATGTTAGGACTGAGTCTGGTGGATGAGATGTCAGATGATGATTTTTTGATTGCAAAGTGCATGATGAGAGGACATAGTAGGAAGAAGATAAATGTGGGTTGGTGTTATATACCTCTTTAGTTTGTATGGGAATAATGTTTTTCATCAAGTGTCCCCATGGTTGGGTCACTATTGAATTCAGAAATATGGAATATTGGCACCTAGTTATGTTGGATCATATTTCTTTGTGGAGAGGATCAGACCGATTTATTAATTATTAGCTCTTCTATATCATTATATTTTTTGGCATTATGTTTTTCGTTTCCATCGACTTCAGTATTATCACCTTGATCCATCCCATGTGATTGATGTTGAAAATGTCGATCTTGAGCCTGATGAGTCATTTGAGGAGAATCTAGTTAATATTGTTGATCATAGAGAGAAGGTCTTTCAGGGTAAGGTTATACAATTTGTTAGTGTTCTATGGAAGCACAATTACGTTTATAAATAACCATAGAAACAATAATTAGTTATGTGGGTCTAGTGTCCCAATCCCTCTTTATTGGAAGCCCAATGATGCTTCAGAAGAGTGGATTGAGGGTCAGTAATCATAAGGTGAGGAGGTTATATGATCTAATATTTATTCAACGTATGTTTTTGTTAATTAATCATTTAAATTCCATTAATTTGTTTAAATAAATGTTTTCGTAACCTCATGAGAATGATCAGGGTTGTTCTGAGGGTATAGGGAATGAACGTGTTGAAAAAAGTAGTTTTATAGGCATGTTTCATGGTTTTCGTACAGTTAGGGCAGACAGTGCAGAGCATCCCATGTAACAGTAAAACCATTTAATGAGGCATGCACATTGTTTTCACAATGTGAATCTAGCCATGAATAATTCCAATGAAACTGCGTGAAGTTGTGATATTTTTTGTTGTGGATTACACATTTTTGGAAACCAATGAGGGTAAACAATGCATCCCAATAATGATGAGAAAGTAATCAAAATTCCATTTGGTAATATTAATTCTAAACTCGGTATTTCTTTATTTATTCCCCTATAAAACCTTAGTGATGAGGAAGATCTATCAAGGTAATCATAAAGTGATTCTCCATCATATCTAAGTTAGTTGGAGTCAGTTCCATTTCTAATCAAGGATCCATGTAAGTATAATCCCCCATTTTCATATCTCTTTGGTTTTGGGTTTAAAATATCTCAACTTTCTCCTATTGATGTTGTAAAACAATTCTTTTTTGGGTGAGTTATTGTGTGAATCATATAAGGGGGTTAGATCATAATATAAGGAATCATTTTTGAGTTTGTTCAATAATTGAATTTATTTCTATGGCCAACATGTAATATCTTTTAGTTTTGTTGAATTTTTTTTTCTTATGGGGTTATATTCTTTCTCTCCCAAATATCGATGCATTTTTTACATTTTCAATAAATGATAAATTGTTTGTTTATATAACCAATAGAACCCCTCATCGTACTCGTGGGATTTATATCATATGTCTTGACGAATTTATGGCCACCCATGGGGTGCACCGACCATCCTGAATGGTGTTAATGAAACCATAGGGTGTGAAATTTACATTTGATGATATAGAGAATTTGATGAACGTGTTAACTTGTTAATACAATGAATTTGGAAGGATTATTGATATATGTTTCCGTTGTGGATTATTTCAATGTATTTTTTTAGTTGGCATGTAAATGGGTTAAAATATATTAATAGGAATGTGGAAATGAATTATTATTTTTACTTGAATAGGCATTTTGAATTAAACTTCGATAAGTGGAATTAGATTAAATAGTAATGGGATATAAATGATAAATTTGTTAATGTATTGTTGTATAACAATGATTCCCCATTTTATTTTTATTGTTTGATGATGAAAATTTTATTGGATATTATTTGGTTTTAATATGGTTTTCTGTGGTGATCACAAATATAATCATGTGCACATATAATTGTAACTACCCAATAATTTATTAATGAAAATTTCTTTTAATCCAATAAAATGTCCTATTATGTAAAATGGTTTTATAAAACAAATGCAATTAATAGGTTTTATGTTTTTGGATTTTTAAAATTCCATTATGAAATGTGACTGTTTCTAATATAGCTATTAAATAGCAATCACAAGATTAAAATAAATATAAGGCTTTAGAAAATACAATTCATACATACAAAGTAAGATATGTCCTCGATCAATATAATTTGTATATACAAAACCCATTTTTTGGAGCTCAGGAATAGGTGAAAATTTTTTTCTTTTCTCTAGACCAAGCCCACGTCTAGCTTTAATATGTAAAGCTCATGTGAAACAGCCTACAAGATATGTGGATGTTGACAGTGATTACAACTCGAGCGATGATATCTAAGCCACCACAAGATTTTTTCACCATCACACACCTTACCCTAAGACCTTATGTGGTTGTTTTAAGGGGTTACGTGACAATACTTGAGCACTATTACAATGTATATTATTTCTGTATAATGAATATGCATTCATTTTTTATTGTTACATTGTAAATATATTTTATCAATAAAATAGTATTTCAAGTTATTAAATAACTGAGATTTCGTAATTAATGAATTAATGTATTCTGGAATTAAATAATATTATAATGAAATAATATTATTAAATTACTTTTTATTATATATAAATGATCTTGTTATTTTTATTAATAGAAATGTAATTTTCATTGTGGTTTGAATGCTATTTTTATCACAACCCATGAATTTTAGATGAATGTAAGTTCTTCTAAAAGTGGAAACTCACATATCAAAAAAATTATTTAGATAAAATAAATTTTTTTTTGTGTAATCTTGTTGTCAAAATTTTCTAATGGATAATTCTTCATAATTTTCTGAGACACTCAAATATTTGGGTAAAAATTAAATACTGTTTAATTTTATAATTTTTCTTCTAACATCTTAATGACCCAAGAGTGATGTAATAAAATGCTAGAAATGTTTTTTTTGAAAAATATATGTTTTACCATTAAAATATTCTGATTATTGGTTATTTCGAATTATTTTACCAATTTTCAGTGGATCTTCCATGAATTATAAAACATTTTAACTTTTTAAATTTATTTCATTGAGAGTGTGACTCACCATCACCTATGAATGCATTATATGTTTAGAAGTTAGTAAATTATCCATATATATTAATTTTTCCAATACCCATTAAATGAAACCCTGGTAAAACACCATGTGATGGTTTTTTGATTTGATTATTTTAATGTGTAGTGTCTAAAAGATAAATAGTAAAGAATTAAATCCTTTTTCCAATATAAACCCTCCCAATATCTAACATCCTCTTCACTCAATGACTGTGGATCTTAAAAAACTAGTAACCTACACTCTCTATAATCCTCCCATGGTTCTCTAGGCTCCCCCAAAACAGCTTCCAAGCCTTTGGGATCACACATCCATGTAATATATTCCTTCCATTCTTATTTTATCAATGCAACATAATATTGTTATGATATTTTAGTTTAAAATTGTAAATGTTTTTTTATTGTTTATCACCTTCCCCATACTGACCCCTTTATGTTTGAATGATTTTAGAACCCTTTCTCCCCCATTATTTCCTCCCATGTACTCTTGTTACCATGACAAAACTCTACAATGAATTTATTTCGTAAAATTAAAACTCAAGAAATTACTTTTTATTAGGAATATAAATTAAATTAAATTTGTTGGTATATGTATCCATATGATCCCCTTACTGTAAATTCCATGTACATATGATGAGGCAACTAGTTCTCTCTCAAAAACTATTTTTATTAATTTTTTTGTCACACGGTTATGCTGCTGAAATTGCACCACGATTTTCCTAGACAAGGTCATTGTGTAGTGAATACCATTCCCATTTCACTATCAAAGGTATTCACCATTAATCCAATTTAATTTTTTATAGGGTTTCATTTATGTATTATAGATTTCATTATTATGGAAAAAAGATGATGTTGAAGGATTCCATGTTGCATGAACCATGTGGCACACTAATGCTTGAAATGAAATGATAAAGGAGGGTGTGCCATGATAGCTCTATAATGCATTGGTTAAAGATTGGTATTAGGATATTTCATGATCAATGATGGTTTACTCGTGCTTATCCATGTGAAATGAGGTTTTACTCATTTCCATGGGCAATGATCCATGGATCAGGCTAATACCATGTTATGTGTTGTTGCCACATTTCCATGTGATGAAAACCATGTTATATATTGTGTTTATGTTAATGTTTTTATTATCCTATATTTATATTCCTATCGACTAAAATGTATTTTACTCTTCATGTTTTTCTTGTTTACTCCCTTACTAAGCTTTATATCTCACCCTTTTCTTATGATTGATCTCAAGTTATCCCTTGCAATGCTAAGTACAAATGAATGAAATGGTCATGTGAAGAAATTTTACAAAAAATGTTTTGTTTTATGTTTTTATTCATTATGTAATGTTAAAAAGCCCTAAAAACAGTAGACCTCTTGATATTATATGTCATATCAAGTGAATATTTTATGTAATAAATCATGTTTAATTGTGTAATAAAGAGAAAGGTTGTTGTTGTTGGTATTAGAGGATAGGTTTAGTTATTTTTTGGATTTGGATTAGGAAACCCTATTGAATGCCTTGGGGATAATACTAAGTATAATAAAAACATCCCTAATTTTAGTGAGTATTAATTGTGTTGTTTATCAAGAAAATATATCCATTTCTAGTTATGAGTAGTTAGAGTCGTCTCTGGAATAGATGTACCATGGAGTGAAAACTCTGACAAGAGTTTCAGACATGACCCAGGGTTACATGGTACAAAAAAACAAGCCTTGCTGCACTCTTGGTTAAGACACACCCACAAGATATTATTTGATAAATTCATAATATTAGTATGAACCATTATTAAGGGAATAAAATAATTCCCCTAATAATATATTTCATGAAGTAGATCATGGATAACATAGATTTAAGCCTATAGATTCAAAAGTTAAGGAAATAAAACTTATTTATATGTAATATTTTTTCAATGGATTAACCATTATGTTTTTTCCATTAAAATTCCTTTTATTCTAGCCATTGGCTGGTAATAAGAGGACTTTCTCTAACAACAGATGTGAAGATCAATGTGATGATTGTTCTAATGAGAATCCCAATCAGAAGGGAGCAGGAATCTCAAACTTTTTCATGACAGTATCTTAATTAACTCTATATTTTCATAGAAACATTAATTTAAATGAACACTAAACCCAAACTAATAAAGAAAAATTGACAATCGATAGATTTATGAGAAAAATTCCTCCTAATTTTAAAGGATCATCTGATACCTAAAATTTTGAACCATGGATTAACTCCATTTAAATGATCATCTCCATCCTTCAATATTCAGAACATGAAAAGGTTATCATGGATACATATCGTATGAAGGGTGAAGCCGGTGAATAGTGGAAATTGATCCAAAATATGAATCTAGAAGAGGATATTAGGGAATTGGAATAGAATGATTTCTAGAAAATGTTTTTTTGATAAATATTTTCCTCATACCCTATGATTTAGGATAGAAGGGTACTTCCTTTCACTCCAGAAAATAGATGATGAATCTGTTAGATCATATGATGCATTCATCACAAATCTTGGATGATAATCCTCTGAATTTTTTGTTACCCCTAAATTCAAGGTTGACCGCTTCTTTTGTGGGATGAAACCTAACCTACAAAAATACCTAGTGACCCGTGACTTTGAAAGATATGAATAAGTTTTCTGATGTTCCCTCAATTTGAAAATGATATATATTAATCGTAGGTGTATCATGGGGATAAAAATCATAATGTGGACTTTAGTTTTATGGGTTCAATGGATAAATCCAATGGTGTGATGAAATCTCGGCACACCACATGCCCAATGTATGGAATGAAAATTCCCATAAATTGCCTCAAGGGTATGAGGAAATGATTTTGGTGTGGAAGATAATGGAACTTAGCCGTTAACTTCCAACAAGAGAAACCCACAAAAATGATAAAGGAGAGGATCCCTTTGTTCGACCCTCAAAGTGTTTTTCATTGCTTCAACTACAATGAACCAGGGAAACTTGAAAAGCAGAGCTCTAATCCATTGGTTTTCGGAGGAAACCTACATCTTACAAGGCAGAAAGGGTGAGCTTTTCTATTACTACTACACAAGTGATCACTG
Organism: Viscum album; assembly: GCA_963277665.1. NCBI lineage: Eukaryota > Viridiplantae > Streptophyta > Magnoliopsida > Santalales > Viscaceae > Viscum > Viscum album. The sequence continues at coordinate 924,656,833 of OY728156.1, forward strand.
ATAATGAATTAGTGAAAGGTACACTACTTATACATTCATGAATGGAAAATATACTTTTAGATTCTAGTTCTATGAAATATTTTATATCCCAAAAGTTTAGTAGAATAATCAAAACACAACCAAAAATCAAGGATGTAAAGTTGTAATTGTGTACGAAAAATGGGGAAATCATTTCTTCCAATGAATATAACTCATCCCATGTATTAATTTTTGGATTGAACTTCCCAGAAAACCTCATCATACTCCCTCTGGTGGAATTTGATGCAATTCCCACCGTGGATTGGCTTCCCTTATAGAGGGCCAAAATTAATTGTTGTGAGAAGGAAATCACTCTTCATATTTAGAATAGACCCATGATTTTGTTAAAGTACAAGGAGGATGATGAATATTATTTAGCACCATCATCTCAAGTGTTAATATTACTTCCCTATGAGCAGGAATAACTTTCTCAGATGATTGAGTCTAGGGAAGAATCCTCATTTGAAGACATCCCTATTTTGAGAGAATTCACTGAAGAGTTTCACGATGAATTTCCTAGTCTTCCTCCAATATGATATGTTGAATTTTAAATTTATCTAATACCTTGGGAATGTCATATATCCACGACTACATATAGAATGACTATTTTAGTGCATGGGTTTCTAATGAAACAACTTCCTGTGAATCTTGATAAATGGTTTATATGCCCAAGTGCTTCATCATGGGGTGTATCATTCCTCTTCATCAAGATGAAGGATGAGTCAACACACCTTTGTGTTGATTATCGTGAGATCAACAAAATAACGATAATGAACGAGTATCCTCTTCCCATAATGGATGAATTTTTTGATCAGCTACCTGGAGAACAATACATTTCCATGGTGGATTGGCAGTCTAGATATTCCCCAGTAAGGGTGAATATGGAGGATATCCCCATGACTACTTTTTGTACAAGGTTCTGGCACTATGAATTCATAGTAATGCCTTTTTGGTTCACTAATTGTCTTGAAATATTCAAAAAAATAATAAATAGAGTCTTTAGATATTACATTGACAAATATGTGTTAGTATTTATTGATGAAATAGTAATATATTCCAAAACCAAGGAGGATCATGAGGAGAATCTAAGAACTGTAATAGAGAACATGAAAAGGGAGAAGCTTTATGAAAAGTAAAAAAGTGTGATTTCTAGTTAAATGAGGTCTAGTACTTGAGACATATCATCAAAACCAATAGAATATATGTGGATCCCTAGATGAAAACTTCAATAGAGGGATAAATGAGTCCACCCTCAGTATTGGATGTCTGTAGCTTCTTGGGGTTAGTTGGATATTATCGATGATTTAGGATAAAATTATCAATATTGTACTACTCTCATACCTAGATAACTCAGAAGGGAGTAATGTTTTCGTGGATTAATGAATGGGAATATATCTTCAAGGAGTTGAAATGATTGGTTATCATTGCACTCATGCTCACAACACCCACAAGTGGATAACTTTTTTTGGTATTCAATGATTCATAGAAGAAGGGTATGGGATGTGTGTTGATGAAAAATGAAAATGTGTTTTCTTATGCTTCAAGGAAATTGAATGTAAAATATAAAAACAATACAATAAATGATCTATAGTTGGATCTAGTGACCTTATCATTAACAATTTAGCGACAATACCTCTTTTTAGAGGAGTGGGATAAATATACAGACCACAAAAGCCTCATGTGTATATACACATAGAATGTGTTGAACATGTTCCAGCAAAGACGGTCCGAGTTGATCAATGACTATGACATGTCAATCCATTAACACTATGGGAATGTGAACCAGTTGGTGGATGCTATATATTGAAAGGACCAAATGATTAAATCATTTATGATAATTTGAAAGGAAAAAATCTTCGTAGATTGGATGAATATAGACATGGGAATCATAAAAAAAGGAAAATCATCAATCATTTCAAAAATTATTGGCCAAACTCCTCTTTCGGAATGATTAAAGTATTCTCAAATGGATGGTGTGGGAAATCAGATGAAGGTGGAACTCTTAGTAAATGGATATCCTCATAGTTTAATGTAAATGATGAATGAATTGTGGTATTTGGGTAAAGATTATGTGTTCCATCGAAACCGGAGTTAAAGAAGGAACATTTGGACGATTCAGATAGTTAAAATTTATACATTCACCTAGGAAACAAAATGATATATTGAGATATCCTAGAGAATTATTGGTGGGTATACATGAACAAGGAGATTGTTGAGTATACATCAAAGTTAAGGATGAGTGGTATAAATCTATGGGGATTATGTAACCATTGCCTTTCCCAGAATGGAAATGGGATAGCATATCCATGGAATTTGTCATCTGACTTCTAAAAACATCCAAAAGAAAACAATGCTATCTGGGTTTTTTATATTGTCATAAAATGAATGCACAATTCATTGCAATTAAGATGTATTTATCATTGGATCAACTAGAATATATGTACATTCAAGATGCGGTAAGGTTGCATGGAGAACCCCTTCATATTATATCTGATTGAGATCCATGATTCGTATATATGTTTTGGAAGAGTCATCATCATGCTTTAGATACTGAGCTGAAAATCAGTACGGATTATCATCCTCAAATTGATTGTCAATCCGAGAAAACTATCCACACACTTGAGGAAATTCTGATAGCATGATCAATTTACTTCAAAGGATGATGGTATCAATATCTTCATCTAGTTGAGTTATCTTACAACAACGATCCCACTCAATAATCCAAATGAATCCTTATGAATCCCTTTATGGGAAGTGGTGAAGAACACTGACATGTTTTGATGAAGTTGGGGAGAGAAAAATCCTACATCAGTAAATGGATGAATTAATTATGGAGAAGGATAAGACCATACAACAACACATTAAAGTTTCTAAGAGTCTAAAAAAGAGCAATAATGATAATCATCAACAAGACATAGATTTTGATATCATTGACATGAAATTTCTCCCCACATCACTGTGGAAGTGAGTGATAAGATTCAAGAAGAAGGGAATTCTTAGTCCAAGGTACATCGACACATTGGAGATCCTTGATCACATTGAAGCATAGGATTATTAACTAGCACTCCCACTGAACCTACCTCAAGTAAATGATGTATTCCTTGTATCACTCTTGAGAAAATAAATACATCACCCATTGCATGTAGTCTATCCAGTGGTGGTACCATTGGAGAATGACATCTCCTATGAAGAGAATTCATTGAATATCATAGTTCGTTGGGAAAAAGTTATATGAAATAATACAATTCCCCTTTTCAAGTAGTTGTAGAGAAATAACATGTTTGAAAAACGAAACGTGGGAATTAGAGGATGTGATGAAGGAAGGTTACCCGCATCTGTTTAGTGTGGGTAAAGGGAATTTGTGGGGAACTTTTTCTTTAGGGGGGGAATATTCTAACAACTCAAATATTTATTAATTAAAATTAATCATGATCCAGTTAAATTTTGTATTATGAAAAATGTTTATATAAAAAATATCAACTACAGTGGTTTTTATGTTTTTTAATTTTCAAAATTTCATTAAGAATTATTATTGTTTCTTATATATCTATTAAACATTGATCACATGATTATTATAAATATATGTCTTTAACAAATCTAATTTACTCAGTCAAAGGATGTGATGTCCTCATCATGTAGAATTTCTCCGTACGAATCCCATTTGATCGAACTCGGAATGGAGGTGGCATCTTTGGGCTTCAATCCTAGAAAAGCCAATTCCGAGATTGAATATGTTATTCTTGAGCATAACCACCTATGAGAGAAGTGAATGTTCATAGAGATTTCCACTCATGAAGTGTTATCTAAGCCACCCCCAGAGCCTCTCAACGTTGTGGACCTTACCCTAATGACTTATGAATGATTTTAAGGGATTATTTACTCTGAACCTTGCACTAAGACTATGTACATTGTTTTTTTATAAATAATACACATTTAATTTATTATTGTTAAATTGTAAATAGTTTTTGAAGCACAAATAATAATTTTAGTTAATATTAAACTAAGATATCTATTTTGATGAATTAATGAATGAATTAATTATATAACATTTTATGAAAATATAATTATTAAATTCATATTTATTAAATATAAAGGATTGTGTAATTTTTATTAATAACTTGGTAATTTTTATTAATGTTTGAAATTTATTTTTGTCAAAACCAAATAATATTCAATATATTTTAGTTTTTAATATAAATGTCAAAATTATCATATTTAGAATAATATTTAGATGATGTGAATATTATTTTTGAAATCATGACGTCAAAATTACACAAAGGTGAATTTTTCATAATTTTCTAAGACATTAGAATGTTTGGGTCAAAATAAAATTCCATTTAATTATATAATGTGTTTTATGATATCATAGTGTACCAATTGGTATGTAATAAAATACTCTAAAATAATTTTTTGGAAAAAATATATTTGAGGATAAATATAATTGAATTTTATGTTTGTTTGATTTATTTTACCATGCATTAGAGGACCCTCCAAGACATATAAAACATTTTTATTTTTTAAATATGATTTCCCTGAGAGTGTGACTCACATCCCCATAAAAAATCATAATATTTTAGGAATTTAGTCTATTAGACATATAAAATAATTTTTTCTAATCCCCTTTATAAATAACCATGGCAAAAAACATTGGGATGGTTTGTGGTTTTGATTAGTATAATTTGTTGGGTCCAAAACCTAAATAATAAATAATTCCCTCCATTTTCCTAGATAAACCCACACATGCTCCCACTAACTCTTCACTTAAAACCTTATGAGCTCGACCAACCCTTGACCACATATCATTATAATCCTCCCAAGGTGGCCTAAGATCCCATGGACCCTCTATCAAGCCCCTCCAAATCCTTTGGGACTACACTTTTAAGATTGGTATTCATTCCATTCTTATTTTATCCAGGACTATTAATACTGTTATGGATTTTTATTTTCAGTCATCAATGTTGGGGTATGGTTTTACACATACCCAATACATCCCTATTTATTTTTTAATTATGATATACCACTTTCTCGCTCATAAATTCATCCCATGTACACCGGTTACCTTGCCAATATTCTGTGAGGAATTTTACTATTCTCAATTACATTCAAGAAATTATTTTGTATTATTAATCCTAATACCATTAATTTTTTTGGGACAAGTACCCATATTACACTCACACTATAAATTTAATGTAGATATGATGATAAATCCATTTCCCTCTCATCCTCGGTTTTTTTGAATTCTTATGTCGCACCATTTTGATGCTGAAATTTAACCATGATTTTCCCAGACAATGTATTTGTGTAATGAATACCATGCCCATTTATATGTCAAGGGTATTAAACTTTATTAAAATTTACTTATTGATTATATAGTTTCATTTATTTTTTCTACAGTTTATTATTGTGGAATAAATGATTATGTCGAACAATTCCATGTTGTTTGTTCTGTGTGGCACACTTATGAATGGGATGAAATGATTAAGAAGGGTGTGCCCTGATAGCTCTCCAAGGCATTTGGTAATGATTAGTATCCTGATAATCCATGTGAAGTAATGTTTAATCATTATAATTCATGTTCAATGAGCATTTACTCATACTCCTTGTGCAATGATACTTGGCTCGTTCTAATACCATATTAAGTAGTGTTGCCACATTTCCATGTTATGATAACCATTTTATATAATGCCATTATGATCATATTCTCTTATTTTCTATTGATATTCCAATTGTATAACATGTATTTTACTCTTAATTTCATGCCATATTTACTCCCCTAATGGGATTTATAGCTAACCCTTTTCATATTCATGTCTTCTAGTTATCCATTGTAATGCTAAGTACGAAGAAATGTAACGATCTTGTAAATGAATATTTCAATAAAAATGTTGTGTTTCATGTTTTATGTCATTATATAAGGTTCCTAAGACCCTATAACACCATACCTCTTGATATTCTATGTGGTATCATGTTAATATTTTATTAAATAAATAATGATTAAGTGTGTAATAATGAGTTGGGTAGTTATATCTTGGTAGAGTGGGGTATAGACATGATGTTATATGACCCTTTGTTATGTTGAACCATGCCAATAAACTCCACCCCCATAATCATGAGTTAGGGAATATGACGATGTTCTAATTCACTAATGGTTGCAGTCAACCCGAAATGAGGTTTCTTGCGGAGGATAATAAGGTTATTATAATGTGGTCCCTTGTGAGATAAGACTTTATTTATACCCATATAGCTTACAATTTTTGAGCATTCTTAATCCTGTAATCATGTGAGAATGGTCAATTGATCACATAGTCTTAATATGAATTTAATCTTAACTTTGTAATGAATTATCTTAATTAAAACACTATCACTAACGACCAAATGAATTTTTATTTAATTTTTCATCATTTTTTATTTTCTTAATGCACTATTTGTTCAACTGGATATCTAGTATACACCATTGTAGTTGGCCTATAGATTTATACTCACACTCTACCCAGGTTGTTGTTGGGTACCCAAGCAGACTTCATGCTTGCATGTGAGGACAATGGAAAGGGACCTATGCTAGGGATTTGAGTTGGACGTGGGACATGCATGGATGAGGTTCCAGACATGGATTTAGGACTATTTTGGTGATTATACTATTTTTCAATAATTTGGGGGTTTTCACGTGGCAGTATATCATAGAAGGGGATATTTACTATTGTTTATGGTTTGAAACCTATTTGGGAGATGTTTGGCTATGCATTTTATCGGTTGATTAAAACTGTTTTAGATATTTTTGTTTACAAATTTTTATGAAATATTTACTTATTTAAATGTATTCTGTGATAATTTTTCTAAAAATTCATGGATGTTTATGTTAGCTGATTCATTATTTAATCAAAAGATTTTCACCCTTACTAATAATTTTAGATATATAGAACTGACCATAAACATTTTATTACATTGAGTTAAATAAGTATTTCACATTGATGATCTATTCAGGTTTAGTGTTTCATAGAATTGGGCTATAACTTTTACATATCAGCTTGAATATTACATGTAGAAACTACTACTCAATATCCATTTTTTCATAAAATATAAAATCTTAAAAAGAAACATGTCTAGTTCGATCTTTTATACATCATGACTTTTCCCTGATAATATCCTTGTCCCTATTCCTCTCCATGTCCTGTGAAAAAATTAAAAAACATGGGATTAACAAAAATCTCAGTAAGGGATACAAAAAAGGGAAACTATTAGTTTTTCAAAACAAAACATATTCCATGAATACTTTATAAAATATAATAATTTTTACCTTTATGAAATAGTAAATACTGTTCTCTGAATAAAAGATCATCACATACACTTTTGTAACTAAAAGATTACCATAAAACCCATAGAAATCACACATATCATATATAGATAACTTGGGACATAAAAATACATAAATGGAACAATCATTAGGTCAACATCCATAGATATAACTAAATGGAATATCCATATGGCCGACTTCCATACCCAATGCATTGGAGGTTATAATTCAACCACATGTCCCAGTTTATAACGACACCACCTATCATTTGGTTTATCATGTAACAACCCATCAAATGTCCTTTTACCATTTTAAAATCATAACACGTACATAAAATATAATTTAGAGAAAAAATTTACTCATTTCATTCATAATATATCACATAAATATATTGATATAATCAAAGCATAATCAAACAATTTTTAAAACCATTTAAAATATTTAATAAAGAGATTTTTTAATCTAGGTGTCCCATACCTCTTTAAAGATTTTAAAATAATTAATGTTTTAAAACATTAATTTCCATATGAATAAATACTAAAAACAATTTTAAAAACATGGACATTATTGAAAAATATTTACAATAATAATTCATTAAATGATTTTAAAATGATTTTTTTGTTAAAGAGTCTTGTAACACATGAGAATCACGTGACTAAAAATTATTGAAAAATAGAATAAAAAACATATAATATCATAAGAATAAATATTCTCATGATATAATATTTCGAATGGAAGTATATACACAATATAAAAGTGATTTGGCGCATAACAACAATGAATTCTCAAGGGAATGTAAATTGAGACGAAATACCTTATAAAGGATGTATCCATATATTGAGGATAAATAAGTTACATATTTATGTGTGAAAAATAAGAATACACTCAATGTATGTTGATATTAAGTGTGAATCAATTATAGGTTATTAAAAAATTTATATATCATGAAATAATCATGAAGAATATGTTTAAACCAATGAATTTAAATTGGGTTAAGAAGTTCCCTTACAAAAATTCGACAGCCAAATGGTGTCATATTAAAATTCAGAAAAATAGTTTTATGATAATGAAAAGGTTCTATCATCACTTGGAAAAAAATTTACATCATTAATGATATATAAGAATATATACCAACATTTATTATGTAAATTAAATGACATAACAAAAGAAGTCATTTAAAAAGAGGAGGTTGAAAGGTTCCCTTAACGATTCGGTAACTTATGAAACATTAACCATATTAAAGAAGGATCATAAAAAGAATATTTAATTACCCATAAATTAATGTATATTAAATAATTAATACAATCATGGGATGTACAATAACCACACAAAATTAAATAGTGTCAATACAACACGAATATCAAAGGAATAAGAAGTGAGATGAACCCCCTTACCACATTGTTGTCAAAGGAGTCGTATGAACAAAAGTTAATAAATACCAATTTAATCACATAATACAATAAATATAATGATAAAAATTATAATATATATCAAATTTCTGTACACAATACACCATATTGAATAAATAAGTGGCGAACAATGGAAATATCATGGAATTAAAAGGGAGATAAGAAATCCCTTACCTTGTGTCTGACTTGACCCGTTTGTTCTGTAATCTTATGAATGATAAATTAAAGTTAAATTATTCTTTTTTAAGAACAATTTTCACGTTTATCATTCCTTTTAAGTCACTTATTACCATGTTATAATTTTTTTAATCATTTTAGTTAATAATGGTCATTTGACAATATTTGGTACTTGAGTCAAAAATGGACTTTTTTAATTACAAGTTGTTCAGGTGGTCCAAAGATCATTCTATATAGAATGATATTCAGGATTTAGATATCATATTTATCATATATATATCTAGTTTATACATGTATTAATAATAGTACATAACATTAAGTAATGAAATGTATCGTTCATGAAGACGGTAAGTTGTACGTATGCATGAACCATACTTCCATTTCTATTTCATATTTAAATGTAATTGAAACATAATGATACATAATTATATTATAATTACAGTATAATAACATATATAATTTAATTAAAACTACCCTTTATCCATTCCACATAAGGCATGAAAGAGTCATATAACTTTGAGGTGGTGATTATATGCACTTACTCAAATGAGAATATCATATTTACCCACTATGGAAACCAAAACGTTATTCAATAAATGAAGTATAAAAAATCATTGAAAAAATATAAATATAATATATATCATATATAAATACAGTTCCATCATAATGGCCACCATGACAGGCAGTTGGAGATATCTTAACAATCATCATTTAATGATGAAGTAGTTATCCGTCTACAGAAACATTATGTTCTTTACAAATTTGACGGAGGTGTGTGTATGTGTAGTTTGAATACTTCCCATAACAACATCCTAGTATATTGAGAACACTGGTGTAGTTATAAATGAAAACAATAAAATGATTTTAGTGGTAGGATAAGTAAAATAAAATGAATGAATTTTAGAATAATTGTTACCTTTAATTCGGGTAACTCCCTTTGAATTGAACCAAATAGATTTCTTAAAGTGTCTTTTCACTAAGGTAATAATTATAGGAAGAAGATAAGGATATTTATAGATTATTTTGGTAGGTTTTGGTTGAGCCAAGGGGCTTGAGATGTGTGAGAAATCAGTTAGAAGTGAGGGTATTTTATAAGGGGGATGAGGGGTTCTTTCTCTAAGCGTGAAAATATTATTTTATTATATAATTATTTTCTGTTTCTAAAAGTCCAAAACTCATTAAGGTAGAATATAAGATGAATCATGGTAGAAATAAATTCATCCAATAATAATTCGTGAGGTTTTGTATATTAGTTTAACATTTATAATATTATTTATTTAAATCATTTATTAATGAGGTAAATACTGCATCATTTTTGTGTCATAAATAATTTTATTTATATGATGTATAAATATTATAAAAAAATACCAAGATTTATTAAATAGTTTTATCCTTCAAATTAATACTTACAGACAAAATAATAACAAATATAACCTCAGGTAAAAATTAATTTACAAAAAGATATCTATTTGTGTCATTTTTGTCTTTAATTTAAATTAATTAATCTAAAGTGTCATTATCTCTCCCAGGTGGCTCCATGGGGTCCCAAAATCGACCTAATGATGCCTGTAGTCGATCATGATGAATCGAATAAAGTTATAACAACAGTTAAGGTAATTATGTATTATTACAATATTATTTTTTCCTTGAATTACCGTATTAACATTTATCTGCTTTAAATAAAAGTCAAAAGACACTATTCACCAAAAAAATTATTTTCAACTTATTGAACAAAATATTACTTATTAATAACAACCATTTATGTTATTTTTTCAAAATTCAATTCACAGAAGTGTTAATATTTCATTTAAATGAAATAGTCAAATTTTTATCTACTACTTAGTTATTTCACTATTCATCATAAATTGATGTTGTTAAGAAAAATACCAAATATTCGGCCTAAGATATATTTGATATTATGAATATATTAATTATGTATATTTTGCAAAATTAAAAACATATAATTTTCATTAATTAATTTGAAATTAATTCCCGCTGTTAAATCAAATATCATGCTTTTATGAAACAATATCTATCAAATGATTGACACTGGTTTATGCCCAATTTAAAAGTGAAATTTCATCCAATGACCAATATTGTAATGGTAAAAATATAATCTAATTACATATTAAAACCATTTAATACGATAATCTAACCATATAAATAACTTATATTAAATGGACGTTTTGAGTTAAAATACAGTATTTTTTACTATTAATTAAAAAATGAATTTTATCAATGAAATACAAAAATTTCCCCAATTTATATTTTGATTTCTTGACTCAAAAATTAGAATATTATTTTGTAAAATTGAACATATTAAATTGGCCAATTCTATATTTAATGTGGGTTCGACAAAAAAAGGTGGGAAATCATCCTTTTAATGTTAATTTTTTATATATTTGATTCATTCACATTATAAGCCTCTAAATTTTGTTGGATAACTCTAAAAACATTTAATAAATATTTATAATCCTATTTTAGTTAGTTCCATTATTTCCTTCCAATAAAATAGCATGGCGTTAATTACTATTTATAATAATAATATATTATTATTTTTTAGTATGAGTCATCATTTCTTGAAACATAATACTTCAGAGAAAATCAGTGTTGTGTGTCATGTATGACCTTAAATATAAAATCACCTTTAAAATAAAATATCTATTTAATTAAAAATTGTTAATAAATATGAAAATTTTATATTCATTATTTTCATGCGATGTTACATTAGAACGCCATTATATTGTTTGATTTCTCTAGGATTCCATGATGTTTACTATGATTGATATTCATTAACAGAATATATGGAATACAGTTATTGTAAAAAATCATAATTGTTATATATTTTCCTTCCAATTGTAATGAATTAATCATGTGTATAATTAGTTTATAGAAAATAATAAAATATTCAGTCATTTGACAAGATTATGTGGGTATCTTTTTCTAAGGTAATTCTTGTTGGAAATAAATCCATTTTTCATACATCAGGTCATTAATTTTGGTTTTAGAATATGTTTTTTTGGAATCCTTGGGAAATAGATTAGGGAAAACATTATTTAATGAATATAACCATTTGATGTACATTTAGGATAGGTATATAATAACAACACAATTTTTTTATAATTTAGAAATTATGTGTTCTTCCCTTGTAAAACATATATGTCTAGAGACCACAACTGGATTTGACACTTGAACATATATATGTTTGGGTAATTCCTCTAAAAAGGGAGCATTGGGTGTGACTCAAGCATAACCTGGTACACAAATAAGTTTCTTACTATGCACTATGTTTGACACAGCTTGGGGATATTCTTAGATTAATTGAAAAAATTCTTTACATACCATTATGAGGGATTTAATTATAAAAATATCCCAAAGAAATAATGTGTATTTTTGTTTCCACTAGAAATGGGGATAACCTTGTTGATTTAAGGTTTAAACATTCCAAGAGGTTTCTAACGTGTTTGTTCGTAGAACCGGAATCATCTAGTGGTTATATATCCATTTGGACCTGCTTTCCAAAGGTAGTTTTTCATTAGTTACGAAATGATAATGCTTAGGAATTTGCATTGATCGGGAAGATTATAGGTCAGACTCATCAAACATTTTTAGGGGAATTATTGTCTACTCTGGGACTCTCATTATAGATTTAAGTTATGTTTTTGAATACTTATTAAATCACCAAGTATAAAATGAGCTTCCATTTAGATCTGAAAATCAATGATTGATATATAGAAAATTTAGAGAATCTTTTATATTTATTTGAGGTTCTTCATCGATAGAGAATCATTTATATTTGTTTAGAGATTCTTAGTTTATGATATCCTTTGAAAAATTAAATATAGATCTCTTGGTAATTATGATAACCATACTGGTTTTAAAGCCACTCAGTGGGGCACTTGAAGTTTATTGTCATTCAGAAGAACATGGATTTTTTCGGAGTTGGGATCATACCCGCTGATGGGCTACCTTTGTATCCTTTGTTTTGGAAAAGGAACAAGAACCCACATAGTTCGAGAAAGGGAGTATTATGTTTTTGTATGACTGATGACTCAAATAAAGATATCATAATTAATTTTACGCTCTAATCTCATGTGAGTCTTTCTCGGTGTGAGAAACAAGAGGTATTGGTAAAACTGGAAAATTGTGCCATGAATGATGCAATCATAAGAAATGATGTGGGGATTACGTATGTATGAATTCCCATATAGATGAATTTTAGGATTTACATTATGGAATAAACCTAGGAACTGGTTCCATAAAAGTATATGTACTTTTATGGAGATTTGGATACTCTAACTTGGGGATTACACCTGAGGAAGAAGCCCAAATTAGGTGGGTACATAGGGCTTATTCCTGAGGAGGATGCCCAAATCAAAATAAATTGAGACTGGTTATGAAAAATTATGACTGAGGATTATTCATGAGAAGGAGGCCCAAGTTAAAGGGACTTGAGAACTAGGGCTTACTCTTGAAAAGGAGGCCCATGTTAGGGGATTTATGACTGGGGTTACTCCTGAAAAAGAGGCCCAGGTTAAGGGAAATTGGAATTTGGGGCTTAATCCTATGGAGGATGCCCATATTTGGGAACATGGGGCATACTCTTGAAGAGGATGCCCAAAATTAAGGGAACTTGAGAACTGGGTCTTACTCCTGAAAAGGATGTCCAGGTTAAGGGAATTATGGTAGGGTCTTACTCCTGAAAAGGAAGCCTAGATTTGGGAAATTATGACAGGGGCATACTCCTAAATAGGATGCCCTGGTAAAGGGACATGGGGCTTACTCTAGAAAATGAGGCCAAAATTTGGAAATTAAGACTAGGGCTTACTCCTATGGAAGATGCCTAGGTTAGAGGACTTGGACTGGGGCTTACTCATGAAAAGGATGAACATGTTAAGGATTATATCATCCTTAAAGGATGAGGTTGAATGAATGAAACCTCTAACCTTAGTGAGTATAAAGATATTTAAATCACTAGTTTTTAAGAGAGGTTCTATAGAATTCCTTTTAGATAAAGAAGCCCACAAGGAAATCATGCCATTATTGGCTTTGGAGAGAGATATGAAGGATTAATGTTGAATAGGAGAGGTGGATAGTCATAGGAGAGGTGAAATGGGCAGGAAGGGCACCTAAATGGAGAGGGGTGTTCAAGTCCTTGTGGGCGTGCAAGTCTTGCGTGGGCGTGCAAGTCTTGCGTGGGAGCGCAATTCTTGGTCGCGTAGGTTTACCTGCGTGAAACATTTGTACTTGCATGACGGTCAATCATTAAGGTAATACTTGGGTGAGACATGGCTCAAGCACTTAGTATTATGCCTAGGGGCTTCCTGAAGAGAGGCCCAGAAGTTCTGTTGAAGGATCAAGGTGGCACACAAGTGTGGCCATTTCCCTTGAGGTCTGGCCACATAGGTGCGCATGTTTTGATGAGTTTCAACACTTAGGCCTTCCTCCCCCTCTTTAGATATTCCGTTTCTTGGTGTGAAATTACCTTAGAAGTGTTCAGAAGATTCGAGAAGAGGCTAGGGAGCCGGGGGCTCAAATCTGAGTTTATGGAATCTTTTTCCTATTTAAATGGGGGGCCCACATGGGGTATTTATAGGCTGGAGAATACCCTGGGCGAATTACAAAGAAGGCGCGCAAGTCACCCACGCGACCAATGGGCGGAGCGTAAGTATACATGTGCGAACTTGGTGGAACTTGCGCGACCCAAGTGCATTTGAATCTTGGTTCATGACATTGTAAATTTTTTATGTTTTATCGAAGGATGAATCACTTTGGGTTCAAAGTATTTCCCTTAAAATTCCATTAGACTCTATGATAGAAAGGAGGGTCACCAAAATTCTCCCCTCGGTGTTGAATCCGAAAGACATGAGATGTGACTCTGAGGAAAAAAAGATAACCAAGGAACATGTGGCACACAAGTGTTGAGCATGCAGAGGGGGGCACACAAGTTTTGATCCGCACATGTGTCGGCTTGCAAGGGTGCAGCCGGGCTAATATATATGTGGTCATTCCTTGCGCAAAGCACCTAATTTCAAATTTTCGAGCTCTCACCATGCAAGTTTCTTCTATTTCTCTAGTTACACTTTTTCTGCTATTTCTTCATTTTCGCACTACTGTCCAGGTATTTGGACTTGTGTGGTGATACCTCTGTGCCAAAAACATGCGCGACACATCCATACTTGCGCGACAAATGCATACTTGCGTGCCAAAATTAGACTTGCGCGCCTTAATGCCTTTGAAATTTTTTTCAAATTTCTTCACAAATTTTATAAAAAATCAACCCATTTAAGAGTTAATTTATTCATCCTTTGTGCAGATTCAATTGCTCCCAATAGAATCGGAACAGCTGATGAACTGGCTATAAAGCGAAATGATGATATGATGAGCATCATTGGCCATGAATACTATACTGTTTTCGACATCAATCTCCCGTATTTGGATTTGTAATTGAAGAATTATCATCGTGACTTCCCCCAGAGCATTTATATTCTTTTTCATAGCTATGGTCATCTACGAGAAGTTACTATTCCAGAGGTGAAGAACTATCTTCCAATTTCTTGGTTTCAGAACTACACCAATTTTGCTTCAGCATATATCTCATGTGGAGGAGTATTTATAAATTCTGGAATAGTGGATAAGGCCCATATGATGCATCATAGCCTTTGTACTCCCGATCTGAAACCTCATATGCCCGAGCTGCAACCACATTGTAATCCTTATATCTTCCGAAACTCTCAAATGGATCAAACCGAATGCCGAAAGAAGAGTTGGGACTCCTGTCCTGGAGGAGGTGTGAAGCCAACTAGGATGTGGGCATACTGTGTATGACAAACATGCGTGGATTCTGTCAAGTATTTGAAAGGAGTGGTGATATATGAAGCCGTCTGGGATGGGAAAATATAAGTTTACAAGCATGATAACTTCTTGCCGGAGATACTCAGCCATTGGAGCCTAGAAACCAATTCTTTCCATCTGACTCATGGAGAGGTGGGAATTAGTCTGTTGGATGTCCACAAGATCTCAGGGGATCCAATTTTGGTTGATACGTATGATGAATTCATCACTCCTAAGGTGACTTGGATTGATTCAGAGAAGACTCCGGCTTTAGCTCGGAAATTATTGAAAATCGTCCCCAAGATCAAGAGTTCTGGGACGTCCTTAACTCATCCTACCTCTTTCCCCAAAACAGAGAAGAGGGGTTCTCCTGGCACATTCTGGACAACTTTATTTGTAGGAGAATTTGAGAAGTGTGGATATGAGGTGAATCTAAGAATCCCAAAGAAGACTTGTCTAGTAGGATTTTTGGCATTCTGGCTAAGTGTTTTTCTTCTGCCAGTCCGGGATTTGAAGGGAGGCGTTAGGCAAGATACCTTTTTTATCGCAGCTAAATTGGCTAAGTGGAAAATTATTGGGTTGGATACCCCCATTTTAGCAATGATTCATGGGATCTTACTCCATGTTATTATGGGTAACTATCCTTTGAGAACAGTGGGACCATTCCGAGTATTGTGGTGATGGATCGCCACTCACACCAGGATGTATAATGTACAAAATGGAGTATTGATTCCTGTAATTTCTTTCAGTTCATCAGTGCAGGAATTCTCTGGAATTGCTCCACTAGCTCTCATCTCTTATGACATGAAGGGGAATCTGATCATGTATAAGTAATTTAATTTCTTTTATTATGGAAATCTGCTAAACAGGCGGTTATTTGATGATGGAACAAACAATCTGGAATTAAGGGAATACATGCTGGCTTTTAGGGATGGTGTGATGGTCGCCAGGATTAATTTAGAGATTATATGTGAGGCCTATGCTCCATATAGAGTTTCACGTCAATTCAAGTGTTTGTAGAAGACTGTTGTATCTCCCCATGTGCATGTCAGGTTAGAGCAACATCTGATGGTTTCTGGGAAACAATGGTTACTGACATCTATGGAGAAGATTGAGGCAGTGTTTGGGCTACCAGTTGATAAAGCAGAAAACAACTTGACTATGTGGTATGTCGAGCACTGGATAGCATCATTCCCTAGAGGAGTGCTGAATCACCTAGTTTATCAGGTGGGAGAAAAGGATGAGAAATATAGAGAAATAAACCCTTCCTCAGGAAGGTGATTCTTCCCCACCTGAAGCTGATTCACTAGATTCTTCATCTAGGACTGACTCCTTGGATTCCCAAGACGGGGATGATGAGGCACAACAAACGGAAAAGCGGTATCATGCCTGATATAATCCTCCAGTCAGAATAAAAAGACCCACTACATCAACTCCTGGTAAGGTACATCATAGAGGAAATTTAATCACAATTACTTTATAGAGGAACAAGTCTTATTTTCTTATTCTCTATCAGTAGTTGGATGAGCTGGGAAGAAACTGAAGTCAAAGATTGTAGGTCCTTCCCCGCAGCCTTCTGGTACACATACTAAATATCTATAACCAGAGGTTGTCCAGACATGGTAGAGTTTATACAGTGGTGATGAAACGGCCTGGCAGGATTTGTGAGAGGTGATACACCTCCTAGAATAGGGAATCATGTGGCTTATACATATATCAATTACAAGGATAACCTAGATGAAGTGTGGGATTATATCAGAGAGATGAAAATGATCATATATTCTACTGATTATTCCATTCATGTCACCAATTGGGGGAAGGAAATGATAGATCGTGGAACCTCTGAGGGGACTGATACTTTCGAAGTTGAGGAGTGGCACGATTATGTGGCTCTTGAATATGTATGTTTTCATTCCTTATTTACTTTTCAACTTGATATCAGTCAAAGGTTTTTTAATCATGGAAATTATTTTCTTCATCCTACAGCTTGCAAAGAAGGGAACTAATGAGGTTCCTTCGCCACAATATAGCACTGGTGGTACTTCCATCAGGGCTTTTATTGAATCTCCTTGCGAATCGGGAGAGATATCTCCAGGCCAACAGACCATGGATGAGGAGTTGGATGTGGGCATCCATTATCCAATTCAAGTACCTATAAGGGTGAGTAACGACACTCCCAAAAATCCAAGGACGAAAAATCAATGAAGGAGGAAGTCCACAGATAAACACATCATTAGTAGCGGTATGTCCTTTGGATAATCATTAGTCTATACCCATGAAATGGTTTCTCATAATTCATGGGATTTCAGGGGCTTCTTAAATTTCCCCACTAAGGGAGAAGATTGACCCTCCTTTGAGAACCAATAGGGTACTGGTGAACAAACACATATTCAGGCTGACTTGGATGCTCCTGGATAAGAGCTAGCGTCTATTCCTAGTATCCCTCCTACATCTATTGCAAGAAAAGAATTACCTTATTCTGGTAATTTAACAATGCCTCAAAAAATGTTGAATGAAACATTGACTAACTTCCTTTATGTGATACTTTAGGTTAAACCCCTAAATTTGAGCCTTTGGAGGCCATTGAAACTAAAGCCGCCACTTTATCTAAAGAAGATGTCTAGGGTCAAGGACCATAGGATGAAGTTCTCCAAGAAGATGTACCAAATTCTCCCACTGGTGAGATTAACCAGGATTCCGATATTTCATTTAATGAAATTTTGGGACTTGGCACATATTTTAATGATTTTTTAAATCATATTAAATTACCATGTAATTTAGATGATTATGGACGTGAGTGATATCCTTAGTCCTATTAAAAATAACTTCTTATTACATCTCTAATATTGATCGGTTGAAATGTGTAGTTCTATCTGAGAAAGCTACTGAACTACCAAAGCATGAAGGGGGTACAGAAAACCCTACTATTGTAGAGACATTTTCCCAGGTGGAGATGAACCCCATAGATCTTCCTCATACTCACTATGAAAATAATGTTGAATCTAGGGAAGATAGGGATGAGCCTTCTGATGTTACTGATATACCATTGGTTATGGGATAACAATATTTGTGACTGTACATAATTTTCAAGATAGTCAATCATCTATTGTTATTCTTTGAAACTAACCAAAGATTTTAATTGATTATGCAATGCCATCAATTTTAGTGGCTATATCTGGAGGTGAATCCTCCGCCTCTGCCCCAACGGGAATTAAAAGTGAAGAAGCACAGGTCAGGTGGAATGAGAAGAACAAGGCACATCCTTAAGTGCATGAATCCGAGATTACATTCCCCCCTTTGACTGTGATGCTAAGTCAGATCCAGAAGTACAAAAGGCACTACAGTTTTCATGAAGCAAGGCCATGAAAAACATATGGAAGAACATATCTAAAGTGCCTTTAGAAGAGCTGTAATCGATGAACACTCGACTTTCATCCCTAATTTTCATGCTAGGAATTGGCGGTTTTGGATATCAAAAGATCCATGCCGCAGTGAAGCAAGTCATCATAAAGAGGGAGCAGGAGAAAAAGTGTTGTGAATATATGACCATGGCAAAGCTATAAGCCAATATTAGTGAATATGAGGTTGCGGTATCCCGAGATGAGGCTGACTATACTGCCAAGATGAAGGAGCTGAAGTATACGATCAAAGATAAAGTTATCCAACTGATGCACCTTCTACAACATTTAGATTTTGTTACTAGGGCACTTGACCAACTGAACAATTCACTGGAGGGATCTCAAATTAGTGGTATGAAAGCCATCACTGATGCCAAGAAAGCACTCCATCAGGCTAAAAAGAGGGATGTTGGTTGAGTGCATGAGCTTCAAGTGGTTGCTGATGAATCTCGAAATGTTGTACATCATTTGATGACTTATGTTGACAGCCTCTTGAAATTTCATGGAAAAGAGAAGAGACTCCAATTTCTGGTCGTCCTTATAATTATTGTGCATCAAATGAAAAACACTCTCATCTTCAATCATTTGTCCACTCATATTCCATTTCTACATAATTTAGATTTTTACCTAAGCCAATGGGCCTAGTAAGCATAGTTTTATTTTTCTTTGATTTTTATAAATAAAACTACAATCATAAAATATTTTAATTGCTCAATATTACCTAAATAAAATCAAATTTTTGTTTAGTGAGCTGGAACATGGATTTTGTTCATAGTTCCCTTGCCTTTTGTGTGCTGTTTAATGTCATGCACACTGGACATAAAGGATAATGTTTAATGTCGAAATAGATTTGACTGAATGAATTATAATTGACACAATTCCTTGATAATTCATCTGGAAACATATTACCATACCCATGAATATGGGAATAAATCTAAATGATGACTTATAAAATTTTGAATCCGAAGAATGTAATGTAAAAAAGGGATAAAAGGGATTATAATAAGTAGTTATCGGGAATGAAGTTACCACTATTTAACAAACCCGTTAGTGGGTTGAATTATGCTATGCATCATAAGTTAATTGGAAGCTTAGTCAAATAATAGCATCATTTGGCTAATAGGTCTGTTATGTAGTCTACTTATGCAAGGCCTCTTAAGGGAACATGCTGTATAGGCAGGAAAAAAACTCTCAAAAATTTACTTTTCTACTGCTCAAAAAATCCAAAGTATATTTATGGAGATTCAAATTTTCCAAATCATATTGTTTTTTGTATAGAAAGAGTTATTTGAATATGGAGAGGATATTTCCAAAAAATATTGACTAAGAACTGGATAAATGTCACTTTTACGAAGGTCTGACCCAAGCATTGGGAAGAGAAATATTAACCGTAGACTTGATTACTTTCAGATCATGAAAAATAACATGGGACAAATATTTTAAGGATGGATATTTTTGTGAATCCCTCCATATTTTCAATAAGACAAATAAAGTAAAAAGATTTTTTCATCCCAAGAATGAAGTTACCATTTTTTTAAAAACCCGTTAGGGGTTTGAATTGTGTAGGGCCGCTTAAGGGCATTGGATACATAGTCAAATAATAGAATCATTTGGCTGAAAGGTCTGTTCTGTAGACTACTTATGCAATGCCACCTAAGGGTACGTGCTACATAGTCAGGCAAAAGAACTCTCAGAAATTGGAAATTTTGTGACCAGAAGTCGAGAAAAGGTTTATGAAGATCTAGAAATATTTATGGTCAGGATTATGAAAAATAAAAATGGGAATTGTCCAATGTATATAGGGATACAAAAATCAATGCTGACAATAATCATGTTGTGGGTGAGTCTTGAATTGAAATGTTGGATTTCATTACGTATCCCATAATGATGGGAATCAAGCCATACGTAGTTCTTGAAATATATTTTAACATAGTGTGGGATGAAAGTGTGAGAAATATTATCATAGGTTCATAGAGCTCAGACCATAATAATGAATACACAGTGTGTGTTTTCACAATGACTTTTCAGCCAGAGGACTGAAAGTGGAATTTGGGGTTAAGCCCAAAAGACATGGGGCTAGATTCGAGGGACACTCGAACATTCCTACATGTCCCATAAGGTAGGGAATCAAGCCCATGTAGTTATAGAAATACCCTATGTATACATTTCGTTTATACATGTGAAGGGTGAAAAGGGAATTTAGTGCAATGATGGTTTGACCCAAGAAAAAAGGCTTAGGAATTTCCATGTATGCACATAGTCTTTGGAATATAACATGACTGGAGATTAATATAATTAATGATTCCCTCTCAGGTGAGGGAATCAGAGAATATTGTAGTCTATTGTTATATAGGACAAAAAACTCTATATAGTTTAACGACATATAGCAAGTAAAAAGGTGAACCAATGTAATGATATTCATTCTGAGGGTGGCTTCACAAATCAACATCGTATGAGATTGAAGTGATTTGATGTTAAGAGATTTGTTTTGGGCTTGAACCTCGGGAGGTTGACTACATACCCATCCTGGATGGTAAGGATCAAAGTCCACGTAGTTCAATTAAAGAATGATTTAGTGATCAAGTTGTTCTTGGGGGACAATGACCTAAAAAATGGTGTTGGGACTTACGTGTGGTTAGCATCCCAGAGAGGGAGTTATGGTTGATGATTTCTCTACACTCACAAGAGTCATACTCATTTTGAGAAACAAGACTTAACAACAACCTTAACTATGCATAGTTTAATGTCATGTAGGACATATGAAGGGACTATGCAGTTTAAGGTCTTGCAGTTAGGGCTATTGGTGCAGCACAGTTTAGTGTCATGTAGCAGGGACAAAATACGGTTTAATGTCCTGTAGGACGTATTAAGGGATTTCTGTACAGTTTAGAATCATGTAGTTAAGACGACGGGGACAATACAGTTTAATGTCATGTTGGACAAAAAGGGGATTGTGCTGTTTAATGTCATGAAATAAGGACAAAAGAGGACACAGTTTAACATCATGTTGGACGTATTAGGTACTTTTTCAAAGTTTAACGTCATGTTGGACGAAAAGGGACGATACAGTTTACTATCATGTTGGACGGTGGTGAAAATAGTTTAAGGTCATATGAATGGACCATTGATGTATTGTTTAACGTCGTATAAGAAGATGAAAGGGACACAGGTTAATGTTAGGATGGACAAAAGTGTGAATAGTTTAACTTCATATGCATGGACCATCGATGTATTTTGTGTTTATACAAAATATTGCATCAGAAATTTGGTTTTGGTTGGAGTAGTGATGAGTTCACCATCCATTGAGATTAAAGAATAAGCTCCATTGGAGGAGACATTATGTATTGAATAAAGTCCTTCCAATTTTGCAACAAGCTTGGGAGGTTTCTGTCCTGGTATCATTGGAGTTCTGAGAACTAATTCTAATTCTCCTAGAAAAAATTAACCAAGACAAACTTTTTGGTTGAAAGGTCATGCTATTCGATTTTGATAGTCTTCCAAGTGATGTAGGGTTCACAATATTTTATCATATAATAGTTCAAATTCATCCAATCACTTCTGAGATTGTTTATATGTAGATGACTGATCACAAATGGCTACTCTGAGCAAGGGTAATTGAACATCAATGGGAAAGACTGCTTTTGTTCCATATTCCAGTGAATATAGAGTTGACCGCATTGCAGTCCGGGTGGTGGTTCGATAAACCCATAAAGAATGAAAGAGTTTTTCAGGCCATTACTACTTATCTTTGTCAACCATATTTTGTAGTATATTTGAAAGAGTCTTGTTGAAGGCTTCTATCTGGCCATTGGCCGCGACATGTTACCAAGATGAATGGTTGGATTTGATGTTGTATTCTGGAAACAAGTTCCTCACCTTGGATGAACAGATGTTGGTGCCATTTTCCATAAATATGGTATGAGGGAGATTGAATCTGGTAATGATGTTTGACTTGATGAAGCTAAAAATGCATTTAGAACTGACTTCATTGAGAGTTATTTCCTCTGCCTGTTTGGAATAGAAGTCTGTAGTAGTTTGAATATACTTTAACTGCATTGTTGAAGCCGAAGGGTATGGTCCCACCACATAAATTCCCCATGTAGAAAATGGCAACAATAATTTAGCTATATGAAGAAACTTTGGGGCTGATGAATGAAGTTGGCATGTACTGGGCATGAATGGCACTTCATTGTGAAATCAACACAATCTTGTATCATTGAAGGCCAATAGTATCCAAGACTTCGAATTGGATCAGATAGTCTGTGGCCAGACTGGTGGGCACCAAAAACTCTTATATGCACTTCTTTCATGAGAGCCATTGTCTATTCACCTTCAATGAATCTGAAGAGGATTCCATCAAAACCACGGTTGTAGAGAATTCTCTCTCCGTGATCTGGGCTATCATATAGTGTAAAATTGACCACACATCGCCAGATTTGTTCTTTCCCGGCTCTATCAGGTGGAAGTGATCTATTTTAAAGGAATTCCCAGATAGGTGTCATCCATCCTGTAGTATGACCATATGGTTCAGGAATGGGACTAATTTCATTGATTTCTTCTGTTCTGATTTGAACATATGGTGAAATTGTACGACGGTGGGTAATACTGATGATTGTCTCGTTATGATTTGGATCTACCAGAGCTATGGCTATATTATTCAGTGCATCATTTTGGGAATTTTGTGATATCGGGACATAAGAAAATGTCGGTTTCATAGGAAATTCCACAATTAACTCTCAAACGTAATAATACAAATGGATTAGTTCTTCTTTTTTGATGGCATAATGCCCATTTACTTGTTTGATTACTATGTATAAATCATCTTTCACCTTTAAGTGATTCGATTGTGCTTGAAGCGCCAACTCCAATCCTGATATTAGATCTTGGTATTCTTATTTATTATTTGCACCGACTCCCAATAATGAAAATGAATAGGGTAACACTACATTTTCTTGATAAATGAGCACAATTCCTAAGACAACTTTGTTGAATTTAGGATTTTCCATTTTACTCCCTGTTGGACTTGTGAAAGCACCATAAAACTACATTTCCCATGTTTGAAGACTATATTGAATAAAGAAGACTTTCTCATCAGGAAGTTCAATATCTGAAGACGTATCTTCTAATGAAGGGTGTTCATCAAGAAAATCGTCTAGAACGTGGCCCTTTATTGCCTTTTGATACACAAACTGAATATCAAATTGCTGCTATTGGTGGAATAAATTTCTTGTTCTTGTTGCGCTCATTGAACGGTCCTGCAACGAGTTTTTGCTGCATACACAGTTCTAGCAAGGGTAGAATTGGAATAGTGACTTCTGAAAGACCCATGTCTTCCCCTATATCCAGAGCCTCTGGAACACCCTCTAATTCCACTGTTTGATACTAGAAAATCAAGTTCATTTAGATAGAAACTATGACTGGAATAAGGATATATTAAGTGTATCATATTAGCAGAACCGAAGATTAACTCTTCATCCGATGAAGTCTCGGATTGATTAGCCAATTTAGGCTATGCCGTTTGGTGGGATGGTGCCCGTGGCGTCGAAGTAGATGGCATAAAATCTTCCAGAGTCAAAGACAACTTGGGATTTGTCACGATCGCATCTTCTTCTGATTGTTCTTCTTTCTTCGAATTATGTCATTTCATTGAGGATATTCCCTCTGATAAAGAGGGTCGTGCTGTGTAATTCATGGCAGAAGACACAATTTGTTTCTTTAATTGTGTTTGCAAAATGGCATGAGTTTGGTTGATCATTTTTCTGACCATCCAATCATCATATTTCTGCGCATTAATACTTTTGAATTCTTGCCACTTGCCTTATTCTTATAGATTTGTAGCAGTAATACTTGCTACTTGAGCTAAAGAACCTTTCAATTTGACTTACCCCGAGTTGACCATTTTTTGCAGGAGGTCTTTGACGAAAAAACACTCCGGAATGGGATGCCCCAACATCTGATTAAATGGGTAATAATTCAGACTGTCTTCATCTCCTTCCTTGTTCGGCCTTTTGGGCATTGGGAATTCAACCAAATTATTTTCCCGAGCCGAAATGAAGTAGACAAGAACTTGTTCATTTCGGAAATAGTAAAAACTTCTCTTAAAATCCTCAAATTGGTTCTGTCTTTGATCTTTTTGATCATCATGATGAAATGGCCTCTGTTGTTGATGCTTAGGAGGTGGAGACCATCTAGAAGATGATGCTTTTGAAGTATTAGTAGGTATAGGTGCTTGTTTAAGCATAACTGTAGTAGTCTATTCTTTACCCACTCTTTTTCTTAGAGCTGATGGAATTACATGAGTTTTATCCTTAGTCCTCATAAGAGAATCTTTAATCTGTTGAGCTATTGAAGTAAGGTCTCGAAAACCTCATGTTTATTTCATAGGGATCAACATCGTGCATAATTAATCATGAAAATTGTCCATTCATATTGGAAAAAATTACTCTTGATGGAGTGCTACGCTTTGGGAATATGTTAATCCCTTCGAGTGAGCAATGAAATATTAAACCCTTTCATTCTCCCTTTACATACAATTTATATGATCAAAAACCATTGTCTTTGGCAAATATGAGCTGAATTGAAGAAGAAATATTTTGCGGAGATCCTCCCATCTGGTAATTGACTGGGATTGCATGCTTGTATACCAGACAATGGGAGGTCCTTGTAATGACTATAAAAAACACCTGAGCATAACTGTTTCTTGTTGCTAAGGGGTTCCCATCATTGGATCGCAACGGGAAACAGAAAGTGTAAAGTGTTGCTCTAGGTCTCCATAACTATTAAATATTGGGAATGTGGTACTTGAAAAATTTGATGGGGGAAGAATTCCATCAACCAATTCAGAGTAATCTCTCCTTTCTGGTTGAATTTGAGCACACTTTCTCTCCAAATCATCCAATCGAGTTGTTAATGACTAAATAGTAGTTATTAACTTTTGAGAACGGTCTGGTTGAGCTTGGGCCTAAATAGGTGCAATGAATGGACCATATACAGATGTGGTGGTTGGAACTGCAACTGATGGTAGCACTGCCAATTGTTGTTGCACTTGACCCATGGGGTTAGACCTGTGAAGGTGTACTGGTAGGGGAGGATATTATTGATCTATCTCAGTAGCCACAACAAATTCCCTTGGCTAACTGACTCCAGCACCCTTAGGAGGAAGACTACCTTGAAGTAGTTCTGCATTCACCCTCTTAAATTCCTTCATTTATTCCCCTTGTTGTGTAGATCTTTGCTCTAGTGAGAGTGATTTCCCTTCTTCAAAGGAAGGGTATGTAACCTGATTCATTCCTTTCCCCTTGTTGGACACCGTTCGGAGAGGGGGAAGTGGGTTACTTGAAGGATTACCGAGATTCTGGGCAATCCTTTGATTTCATGTACGAACAGCTTCTTAATTTGTGTCTGTGCATACAGCTTCTTGAGAAAGAACCTCTTCATCTGATCCCTCTGAATGAGCCTCATCTGGTGGATGAGAAACAATGGAATTGATGACATTAGTTGATGCATAAAACATTGCATCCCTTTTATCGGCATTTCTGCGATATTGTCTTCTTCCATATCCTTTATTAGACATTGCCTTTTGTCGATTTGATCCCTCGGGAACTTCTTGATGAACCATAATTTGAGGGGAATCTCCTGAAAATTTGGCTATTCATTCCTCTTGAGGATTCTCCCCTAATAGAGAGACGACTGACTTTCTCTGAGTAAGAGATTGATGATGTGAAAAAGTACCACGTCCGGTGGACTAGGGATGTTCCTACAGAACTCCTCGAATCCTATTTTTTGATTTTGAGGGTTGGGTTAAAAGAGTCCCCAGTCTGGAAAGATGGGGTGGATCCTGAGATTCTACATCTGAGACATTTTTTAAGTCTCTCCTGATGTTGAAGAAATTATCCTGAAAATTAGATGGATGCATCAACCTACATCCACTCTTATCACCCGGCTCAAAAGGCTGTTAGATGATTTCTGACACTTCTATCACTTGATGATGTGCTTTCTCCAAACGAGAGGCCTGTTCAATATTCGTGTTTGCTTGATGCAAGAGTAATTCAACAACATATTCTTTGTATTCTTCATTTTGAGAAGAACTAGTTGAGGCATGTTCTTGGGAAAGCATTTGATTACAAACAAAGCCAATTGACTATGGCCGGCCATGGGCAATAACATTGCATGGGACCATTTTCAGCAGGCTTTTCTGACTGGAGAGCACAGTGAAAAGTAGTGATCCATGAAAACCACATCCCATGATATGAATACCATATGGGGCATTGTAAAATTAACTGGCGCAATCTTCTTAGTGCGCCAAGGCATGATCGATGATGGGCTTTCTACGGCTTTTCGGCCTTCAAATATAGAGAAACTGAGAGAGATTCCAAGTCAATTTGGCATTGTAACCATTCTAAAAAATTTAATATGATTTTCATATTCATCATAATATAATATTTTCTTTTTCAATTGACAAATAGTTTTCCATATGTTTAGATGAATATCATGAATTCCATCTTCCATCAACATCTCTGGAATGTCATACTGAGAGTCAGTCGAAGGCCAAAACATGACTGGCACTTCACCTTTCGCCACTAGTTTTATCATATTCAGTACTTCCTCTTTATCATTCAATGAGTATTCATCTACCTGATTAAACCAGAGCTAGTGCTTCATTGTTGTTTCATTGGATTCAACAAGATCGATAGAGAATTCACGGATCAAATTAAAAGATGAACGACCCAGGGGTGGTTCGTAGAATGACCTAAACCCCATGTTATCTTCTGATTGAGAAAGTATTTCACCTGCTAGTGATAAAGCATCATACATGACTAGATTCATATTAGCAAGTGCCTCAAGATATAGGGGATTTCTCATCACTACATTGTCCATTGGACAATTTTCAAGGCAATGTGCATTATAACTGTTGAGAAGACATTCGTAGCTAAATTCATCATCATGGGGAGGACCACCATTGTGGGTTAAATGAATAGCTGAAACATTTTTCTCCATGGTCTTCTGGACACACATAGGGTTCTTGTGGCTCCCATATGAAGATGATACTTCAAGATCGACCGAATTTTCATGAAACAAGCCTTCATGAAGAAGTGTTTGATGAATTAAATCAGAATTATTGTTACCACTATTAAGAAATGAGGGAGTGGAATCTTGTGTTTTAGCAGATAATTATCTGAGTGCATCAAAAACTCCAGCATCAAGAAAGGCCTTGTTACAGATTGGCTCATGATTTCATGATTGTGTTGGGTGGGTCTTCTTTTTAAACTCCTTATTACTCACATTAGGAATAAATTTTTGATGAAAGTAGTATGTTTTGCCAGGTGTATGTGCCTGCTTAGGAGAAATGATCAGGTTAGGCTGATTTAATCCACTCAGGTCAGGTGTATGTGCCTGACTTGGCTGTCCGTATGGTTTGGGGGAGTACGCCCCGCAACCCTCTTGGACTGGAACAAATGTGTGTGTCTGTTCCGGAGTGAACTGTTAATGTGTCACTCCACTATTAGGGATATATTTATGTGTCCTTCCCCAAGATGTTGTTGAAGCTATTATAATATCCTGGAAGGCGTCCAGAATATGAGCATGGATTTGCTTCTTCTCTTTCACCATTGATAGAATTTTTTGGTTACTTTAGTGGCCAGAATTTGGTATACGTCCATTCCGTGCTTGGAGTAGGTGTATGTGTCTTCTCCTATCCTCCTTTTCTTGTTTTTGAATTCTGACAGTACTCATGTGTGGGGGCAGAGAGTTGAGTCTGCCTTCTATTTGTCACTGGAGCTTTCTGACTAACTTTTCGGGGTGCTACCAAATGAGGCTGTTTTTATGCTTGATCAATACTAGCAGGTGTATGTGCCTGCTGATTGCACTCTGCCGAACATGGTTGAAGAGCTTCCTTCAATAATGACAAAAAAGGATGCTTGTAGGACTGATGAGAGTAGGAAGGTGTATGTGCCTGTTTACCAGTTGACAACATATTGGGATGGTGGGCCCCATCGTATGTAGTCAAACAAGCCTGCTGACTAGCTGATGATTTATAAACATGTGTATATTCCTGTCTATAGTACATCATTGGAATTTCCGGGTGGGATTGGCATGCTGCTGCCAGACGAGTCTACTGGACAGCGGAATTAAAACGGACGGGTGTGTGTGACCACTCATTGCTTTTCACCATGTTAGGTTGTTGGACTTCTCCAGAGATGGCAGAGATTAGAACCTGCTCAATGTTGACCGGATGTCTCCTATGGTGGTTCTTCTTTCTTGCTGGGGTTCGAGGAACCTGAGTCGAATGCTTGGAGAAGATACCCTCATCATGTTGAGGGCGCGCTGCAGCATGAGCTTAGCGACAATTATCGATGGGAGCCCTCGGGGTGGACTACTGCCTCCTTGAATTAAGTCCCAAAGGGCCCTACTCATTCACCTCCCTAGAATACGGGAGTGATTTTGATTGGGTATGGGGATAACGACCCGAAACAGTTGGAGATGGTGGTTGGAAGAACCTACTTCTTGATCACTGGTCATCGCTGTTTGGATGACCAGGGTGAATTATTGACTTGGAGGGATTTTCGAACGGCCTCCAGAGTCAGAATAGTACTTTTTTGACGGTACTCTTTAACCAGGGCATTTGATACCCAGCGTCAAAGACACTGAGTAGGTGAGGTCGTCTTTAGAGTGGACGAAGATCCAGCAGGAGTGGAAGAAGAGGTATTCACAGGGGTGAATTTAATAGAAGCAACTTCTGTAACGCAGAAGATCATGGAAAATATTGATTCTTTAATATAACAAATGTAATTAAGATATTTCCTACCACTACATATTTTGGATAAGAACGCATGTTATTTATTGTCTTTTTGGCCCTCTCATTGAGTTTAAATAGAGTCCTAACAAATAGGTAAAACATCACTTTATCTTGGTTAATGATTCACGTCGGCTTCACTATTTTTTGTTTCCTCTAGAAATGTGGATGACCTCATTGATTAAAGGATCAAAAATTCCAAGCGGTTTCAAATGGGTTTGTTGTAGAATGGAAAACATCCAACTATTCTATTTCCATTTGGACCTACATTCCAAATGTAGGTTCTCATTAGTTGTGAACTGATTAGTCTTATGAATTTTTATTGGTCGATAGGATGGGAGGTCGAACTCATCACACCTTTTTGAGGGGAATTATTATATACTCTAGGACTCTCTTTATAGATTTAATTTATGTTTGTGAATCCTTATTAAATCACCAAGTATAAAATGAGCTTCCCTTTATATATGATAATGAATAATTGATATGTAGGAAATTTAGAGAATATTTTATATGTATTCGAGGTTCTTCATTGATATAAAATCACTTGTATTTTATTAGAGATTCTTAGTCAATGGTATCCTCTAAAATATTATAGAGAGATATCATGGTCATTATGATAACCATACTGGTTTTAAAGCCAATCAGTGGGGCCCTTGAAGTTTATTGTCATTCAGAAGAACATGGATTATTTTGGAGTTGGGATCGTACCCACAAATGGGATACCTGTGTATCCTTTGTTTTAGAAAAGGAATCGGAACCCATGTAGTTCGAGAAAGGGATTATGATGTTTATTTATGATTTATGGCTCAATGAAAGATGTCATAATTATTTTTATGCTCAAATCTCACGTGATTCATGCTCGGTGTGAGAAACAAGAGGTATTGGTAAAACCAGACAATTGTTCCATGAAAGATGCAATCATAAGAAATGATGTGGGGCTTATGTATGTATGACTGTCAGATAGATGAAGATTAGGATTTACTTCATGGAACAAACCGGGGAACATGGTCTATAAAGGTATATGTACTTTTATGGATATTTGGATACTCTATCATGGGGCTTACTCCTAAGGATGATGCCCAAATTAGGAGGAGACATAGGTCTTATTCCTGAAGAGGATGCCCAAATAAAAATAAATTAAGACTGGTTAAGAGAAATTATGACTCGGGATTATTCCTGAAATGGAGGCCCAGGTTAAAGGGACTTGATAACTAGGGAATACTCCTGAAAAGGAGGCCCAGGTTATGGGATTTATGACTGGGCATTAGTCCTAAAAATGAGGCATAGGTAACGGGAAATTGGAATTTGGGGCTTACTCTTAAGGAGGATGCGCATATTTGGGAACTTGGGGCTTACTCCTGAAGAGGACGCTCAAAATTAAGGGAACTTGAGAACTAGGGCATACTCTTTAAAAGTAAGCCTAGGTTAAGGGAGTTATAGTTGGGGATTACTCTTTAAAATGAAGCCTAGATTTGGGAAATTATGATTGGGGCTTACTCCTAAGGAGGATGCCAAAGTAAAGTAACTTGGGGCTTACTCTTGAAAAGGAGGCCCATGTTCGGAAATTATGAATGTGGCTTATTCCTAAGGAAAATTCCTAGGTTAAAGGACATGGACTGGAGCTTACTCATGAAAATTAGGTCCATGTTAAGGATTCTATCATCATTAAAGGATGAGGTTGAATAAATGAAACCACTATCCTTGGTGACATAATTATATGTAAATCACTAGGTTTTAAGAGAGGTTATACAAAATTCCTTCGAGATAAGGAATCCAAAAAGGAAATAATTCTATGAATGTCTTTGGAGAGAGTTATGAAGGCATAATGATGAATAGGAAAGGTGGATATGCAAATGAGGGGTGAAATGGGTAGGAAGGGAACCAACAAAGAGAGGGGCGTGCGAGTCCTGGTGGGCACACAAGTCTTGCATGGGGCGCACAAGACTTATGTGGGCGCGCAGGTCTTGGTCGCACATGTGTACATGCACGACACATGTGTACTTTCATGATGGTCAATACTTACGGTAATACTTGGCTGAGACATGGCTTAAGCCCTTAGTATTATTCCTAGGGGCTTCCAGGAGAGAGGCGCGCAAGTTCTATTGAAGGAGCAAGGCGGCGTGCAAGTGTGGCCATTTCTCTTAAGGGCTGGTCACTTAGGTGCACAAGTGTTGATGAGTTTCAAAACTTAGGCCTCCTCCCCCTCTTTTGATCTTCCGTTTCTAGGTAATAAATTATCTTAGAAGTGTTCGGAAGCTTCGAGAAGAGACTAGGGCACCAGGAGCTCAAATCTAAGATTCTGGAATCTTTTTCCTCTTTAAATGGGTGTCCTACAAGGGGTATTTATTGGCTGGGGAAGACCTTGGGAAAATTTCAAAGAAGGCGCACTCGTCACCTACACGACCAATGGGCGGCGCGTAAGTATACTTGTGCAACCTTGGTGGAACTTGCGCGACCCAAATGCATTTGAATCTTGGTTCGTGGATTTTTCATTTTTTGATGTTTCTTCAAAGGATTAATCACTGTGGGTTTAAGGTATTTCCCATTGCATTCCTTTAGACTTTGTGACGGAATGGAGTGTCAACAATGTTAATGAAAATAATTTTGCGTCAATTTTTTACATAATGTAATGTAATACACCATATTTAGAATTTTGAAAATATATTAATTTTATGATCTAATCCAATATATTTTGTTGATTATAAATGAACTATGGAAGGAATAAGGCTATTGACACTCATTAATATTATATTGATATCCCTAATAAATATGTTAATACGACTATTATTTGAAGTGATAAAATTCTTGATATATAATGAAATATTAATCATTTTATGACAAATAAAAATTCTTTGATGAAAGAACGAATTCAACAGTGGGATTCCCTTATGTTAGGTCACTTTTTTAGGTAGAACCCCCCACCCTTTCATATAGTAGGTCTAAATATACAATGACACCTAAGAAATTGAATAATTATTTGTATAATATGTTTATGAAATTAAGAAATAGTGAGAAGGAAAGGGTTACAATTGTATTTTATTGTCTCTATGGTGATGTAACCCCATCGTGTTCATTGATCTAGAATAATAGGGGGAAGAGGAAGTATAACTCTTTTAATAAAAATCATCCATGGATAAATTATTTGAAAAATATTTACCTTGTGAGAGAAAAATCAATAAAAATAAGATGTTACAATGTTTAAAGAATAATGATGAATAAATTGTTGTGGAGTTTTAATTTACCTTTACATGGTAACATGCGTATTATTTATATTACAAATCTAATATCAAATAAAACATTTACCATTTCATTGAAGGGGTGGTTCAATGTATATGAAAGGAAGTGATATCTCAACATTTTTCTTCAAAAGATTAAATAGTTTCATGTGATATCAAGATTCCGAATGAACTAGCCAATGATTATGGATTAAAACAAATGTATGACAAAAAGATGAAAATAGTTAAAATAATACATTAAGGGGAGAAGGGAAAGAAATATTTTCCTACATATGATTGTTTTGGAATAATTATTCATTGGAATTGCATGTTGGTATTGGTAGTTTATTATAAGTGCGTCGAAAAGGGTTCCAATGAAAAATAATTTAATTTGTATAATTAAAACATTGATACAAATTGTTTCAGAAACAACGAGTTTTGGTAAAATTTAGATGAATTCCGCATGATTTGAAGATGTATTCCCCATGATAAGATAAGGGATCTAGGTTATGTTTTTGATATTCATATTACCTATGTGGAATGATTGATGCGCCTCTATATTTGGATCCCTGAAATATTTTTTAAAAGTATTTAATTAATAATTATATCAGCCTAAGAATTATGAAATATATAAGGGGTTTATTACAATATTATTTCATTAGGGATTTGATATAATTTGTTTTATAGTACTGATGAACTTGAAAAATGAATCAGTAAAAAGATTAAAAGTTTAGGAAAACAAATTGTTGAGGTAAAGATAAACGTTAATATCTTATTAATGTGGAAATTATTATATTTTTATAATGATAATATTGATACATATAATATAAATTTCATACTCTTTACTACCTTGGATCTGATTAAAGATAAGATCATTTCATAAATCTATTTACTTTCTTTCTAATGTATTGGATGATAGTATTTTGGATGGGACATAATGTAATCCAATTAAAGAATATACAATGTTTAAATTAATGAGGTATTGGATAACCTTTTAAAAGAATTTATGTTTTAGTAAATACATATTTATATCATCCTACTCTTTTATGGATCATAGTATTTGTTAAAGGATAAATTGTGTACATCTAGTATTAATGATTATTTTTTGATATTCATTTTCTATATTAAGGGATAGTTTAAAAATTGATTATTCCACGATAACAATTTAAAATTGATCTAAGGAAATTGTACGAAATCAATAAATAAATTTTCTGTATATTCATAGAGTGTTAAATCCCCAAATAATTGAAATTCATCATTAAAAAATTATATTATCCATAAACCTTAATTTACGTTTAACAAATGGTCTTGTTGATCATAGTAAATTTATGGATTGTGTCATCCTAACATTTAATTTAATAATCACTATATTGTGATCAAAATCCTCTATTATTTCCTATTATTATTTATTTTTTTATACATGTCCATATCTACAAATCCCACCATTATTCTTCTCATTGGGATACTAGTTTATAACAATCAGAATTCCCATTTTCTCATATTAAGGGTGAATTTTATTAAATATTATATGATGTTTTTTTTTCAAAAAAGGAATGTTCAAATATCATACCATAGATTACCAATATATATTGTAAATTTTTTAGATGAAGTTTAATTAATGTTTAGAGAAAAAAGGCCCCTAATATTATAATAGAATAAGTTTTAAGTTGATAGTGTGTATCAAACAAAACATGAGGAATATAATGAAATATAAAATCCCAATAGTTTATCATATATTTACTATATTAGTTAATTTAATATATTTTATATCTTTCAATGCATGTAATACAAGATTATCATCCATTACATGAAATGATTACTTTTTTCAATGCCTTGTGTTGCACAAAAGGCCATACTTTTGCCAATACTGTTAATATTATTATTCACAATGAATATAATATCATAGCCATTAAATTAAACTATATAAAGATTATTATTTAGCTTATTAAAATATGTGGTTGAAATGATATGTTATAAATTCATTAAAAATGATAATAAAAGTCTATATAATATAAGTGAAATGTATTTATAAAAAAATATAATGTGGAAAAGGAATATTACTCTAATAAAATAAATTATTTAATGTAAGAGAATATTCATAATGAATTTTATATAATATTTATTCAATAATTATCATTACATTTATTCAACATATTTTATATTCATCACTATGAAAAAATGATATTTTACACAAAAAAAGGATTATTTTTCTAATGGTAGTCTTACAGCCTTTTAATGATGCACATGTTTTAAAACAATATTTTGAAACATTAAAATTTTCATTTGAAAGAGTAAGATTTATTTTTAATATTAGATGTTAAAAGTTTTCTTAGTGTGACTTTTTATTAATTTTCAATTGTGTTTCAAATTTATTATAATTAGTTTGAAGTATTTAATATTTATTAAAAAATATCTTTTCTTCTAAATAATTTAAAAAGATAAATTACATTTTAAATTTGTTTTACAGTCATATTAGAAAAATTATAATCATGTTTACCAAAATTAGCTCTTCGTAATTATTTTAATATTTAATTCGGATATATAAATAGTAAACATTTTAACTTTTTCAATTTAAAAACATGCATCATAATCATGACTTGAAGAACAATAGAAAATTATTTTATATAGTTATGCCATTTGAACTTGGAAAAATTGATTCCATATTTGGAATCACCACAAAATAAAAATTATAATAAGATGAAAATAATTTATGACTAATGATGTTAGTGTGAACAATTATAATTAATTACATATATTAAGGAGTGAACATGTTTACTTAGTCAAAATACATATAATATAATGTGTAAAAGGGATCCAAAACATTTGGAATAAATATTTTATGGACATATTTAGATCACTATGAACATATTATTGAAATATATTATTTTTTATGATAAAATTACATTAATTTCATCCATATAATATGTTAAGTATATAAAAAGATAAAGATGATACATTTCCACATTTTAATATCTATAATACATTTGGAATGGGAGAAAAACAAATTAGGATAGGTTATTATCAATAATACGATAAGATGTTTTAAACAGAGAATATAACTTTTTTATAATTAATAATATGGTTTTGGTAAATGTAATAACGTATTTATTACCATAATAATTGAATTTAATGGGTGTTTATCCAATATCGTTTGTAAGTAATGAGATTCCATCTCAATTTTGATTCCGTTGAGACCTATTAGTTGTTATACCAAAAACAAAATAAATAAGGTGTATATACATCCCCAATAAATTGAATTTTTTTTTAAAAAATTAATATTATTAGTATTTTCATTTTCAGTTGGAATTATTTTATCCACACTGATTTGTTTTGAAACTTACCTAGTGTTGAATGTTTTTGAGAAAACCTAATTAATTTTTCAACTATTAACATTCTATTGAAATAATATCTATATTTTTAGAATTTTTATATAGAAAATTAATTTATCTTAAATATCCATATTATTTGGTGGTATATATTCATTTTACTAAAATTTCATACAGTTTTTACTTATGGTTTTTAGTTTTAATGATATTTGACAAAATGTTAAAATATTGATAATTACTTATCTATTACCCAATATGGACATTTTATAAAAAAAATTGTTCAATAACTAAAGTGAATATTCAGTATATGAGGATATATTTGGACTGAAAGTGACGGTTGGGTCCTGATATTTATAAATCCTATTGATCAATCTATAGTAATAGTGAGGCAAATCAGTTTCCAAATTATATAGGATTCAACCTATAGTTTTAAACTATTTATGTGAATTGTCTTGGAATTATAGGTTTTCAAGTTCATCAGAAATGACATCCAATAATTAAGAATTTCTTTCAGTGACTATTTATTTGTTATTATTATTTATGCATGAGTTATTAACAATAAAATTATCCATGAAGGAATTTATTTCTTAGTTTATAAATTGAATTGAATATGTATTAGTTATTTACCTTCCCATATTGATTATAACATATTGAGTTTTTTACATGGATTTTTTTTTCATTATCAACCATGTGAGGATGATTGTACACCTTGATTAATTATTATTTCTAATGTATTTAACCCTTACTATGAATTTTATCTTTACTTTTTCTATTTCCCCAATATTGCTTTCAATATACTATGAAAGATTTATAGGAATACCCGAGAAGGAATAATTCCATATAAAATTTTATTTATTTATTTTTTGTATTCCAAATGTATTTCCTTATACATGTATTCGTATATTATACTAATAATATAGAATTATATAATCATGTGAGATTTGTTTCATTATATTTTAGCATGTGTAATGGTTTCAAGAACTGCATTCAGGATTCTAGGGAGAATATCATATTTTAAAATTCATAAATTTAGTCTTCCTAAAAGTCCATATTTTAATTTGTATTCTATTTAAACTAGGGATCGAAATTCCAAATCATGAGTATATATGACCCATTTCACAGAATCATTCTATTATTGACGATAGATAAAAATATTATTCATTATAATTAGATAAATTATGTTAACCATATCATTTATCATTTTAATAACTATAATTTGATATAATGTAATTAATAGAAACACCACACCATTTATTCCATGATTCACTATATATTTTTCCACTTTTATTAAATAATGTTTTGTTCTATTATCTAATAATTATATCTTCATCAGATATAGTGTCTTATTATCCACTATTTTCTGAAATATTTTATCTATTCCATATAATTTCTCTAACACAACATAAACATAAAACAACAACATATTTATTAGTTATCAACAAACTAGTTGATGTATTTTTTAATTAATGTAATATACTAAATTATTTGAGTACATACCTAATTAT
Source organism: Viscum album (assembly GCA_963277665.1). Classification (NCBI taxonomy): domain Eukaryota; kingdom Viridiplantae; phylum Streptophyta; class Magnoliopsida; order Santalales; family Viscaceae; genus Viscum; species Viscum album. Next base: position 924,694,798 of record OY728156.1, read on the forward strand.
AGAAAATATCGATTATATATGATGCTCACAACATCAATATATGATATATTCTTCTAACTAAAATTCCCTTATAGAATGAATGAATTTAATTTTATTAATTTCTATTTAATAAAAAAAATAACAAGTATTATGATAAATGATGAATAATATTCTTTCCACATCTGATCAATATGAAAAATCTTAAACACCATGTATTTTTTTAATATTATATCGTAATTTGACAAATATTTATTCGTACAATATGCCTAATTAAAATTATAATGTTTTTATTATTAAATTAATAAATTCACATCCTTTTTCATTTTACATGTAATATCCTGTGATTTAAAGGGAAACACTATATTACATAACAATCATGATACACCATATTAAGTATAAATGAACAATTATATATTATTAATTAAATTTCAACATTATAACATATCCATTAGAATGGATTGACAATTTTGATTAAAATAATTTCCAAAATATTGTTTAAAATGTATATATATTTTATTATATAATAAAATATAAATTATAAATGTCAGAAAATCCTTTTTAAAATAAAATGAACTCATGTTTGAAAAAATATTTTAATACGTACATGTGTATTTAAGAATATAATTAAAACACTATTATTTAACAATATAATCGATATATATGTAAAATATATATTAAATAAAATGATAAATTATAATTTTAAAAATTTTCATGAAATTATATAAGAACAACTACATTTTTAAAAATTAATGTAGTATTTTAAAAAACAGTTTTACCACCATTTGTTTGAACACATGTATTAAATATTTTTTGGAATGTTTATAAGGTATATTTGAAAAAATTAGATTCTTATTTAATATAGTAATTTAAACATTTACTTTGCTTCATTTTTTTTATTAATCTAATATTTTTATTTTTTTGAAAAATATTGAAAAAATATAACATTTTTTTGAATGCTACTTTTTCATCAAATTTATTTATATTGATAAATTATATATTTGAATTTTTAAAAATATAACTATTTAAAAATATTTTACATTTAATTTATAGAATTACTTTTGAATATATTTTACATATATTTTGGATATAAAAATATATCAATATTTTGAACATTTTTACATTACATACTCATTTTCTCATTTTGAAATTGATATTATTTTTTTATTAATTTCACTGACATATATTTATATAATTTCCATAAATAGATTCCATATTTGTAATTATATGGCCTATATTTATTTAATGTTCCCATTTTAATTTTTTGGGAGAAATATGAATTTTAACTTTGGTAATTATTATTACTACAGTAATGGATAAATCAAAAAATAAAGAGAAATAAATAATATTATAAATATCATAAAATTAAAATTAAAATTTAAATAATTTTGTATTATTATTATTTTGAGTGACATTGAATTATATTTTGGGGTTTGAGAGTTTTTAAGGCCATTTAGATTATAAACTATACTTAGTAATATTATATTCAAAAGAAAAATAAATTTGGGATTCCTTTGTAACAACAAGAGAAATATTTTTTAAATGGGACAATATACGTTGTATTTTTTCCTATATATTTTATTTATAAGAGGAATTTTTTTTATTTAAATAATTTTAATTTCATTATAATTTTTTTTCCTAAAAAATATATAAATTTTTTAGACAATGATGATGTAATTGATGTTTAATTAATGAATTAGAAAAATATATATCATTACAAATATAAAAATAAATATATTTCGATATAAATATTTTCATTAACTAATATAATTGATGAATTTTGAATTTGTTTTAATGGGTTAATATTGTATTTTTGTGTGATATTTATTTATTATCGTATTTTTGAAAAGTCATTAAGTGGATAGTTTGAAAACTAATATAAATGATAATTAAAAATAAAGACAATATTATTAAATGATATAAAATTTATAAAAATATCACATTCAACCAATTTATTGGGATAAGTCTTCAAATGTCATCAATGAATCAATAATGGTTTTTTTTGCATGTTATAGTAATTATGTTTACCCTCAAAATCATAAAAAAATAATATCAAAGTAATAGTAAGAATTGTACAATAATGGTTAAAACAAAATGGATCAGATTGAACAAAAAGTCAAAACGAATATAATTTTAATTTAACGTCTGTATTTTTAAACCTAATCATCATATACTATAATGGTATATTTATTTATTCAATTGTATTATAAGTCAGATTTGTAATAATGTAATATTTTGATGATTTCACAGAGTGCCCCGCCCCTCTCCTATAATAGGGAACTCATTCTTCTCATTTATTCAACTATAAAATCCTATCTAATTCATAGAATAACAACGAAATTAGTTTCATATAATCCCTAATGACATTTTGGAGATATTGGTTTATTAATAATTCAACCCTTGGCTGTATTAAGTTATTAAAAAAATTATATCATCTAATGAAGTTGTATTGTTTACAATTATATTTTATTTTTAATTCTTCTCAAATGAAGTTAAAATTGTATTCATATTGGATAAAATCATATAACATGTTTCCAAAATATTCTGAAATTTTATTATGTTAATATCTTCCCCGAAATCAATATTCACTTCCATCAAATGGGGAAATAATTATCATTTGTTTTTAAAGTGAACTATCGCTTCACTAACTGATATAATTTTTTTCCATCTCCATCACTAGATAATGGGTTTAATTATAGAATTCAATTTTATATATTAAATTCAAGAAATATTTACAATTATTATATTATAATATATTAATTTTTATTACAATTCAATTCCAATGAAAATGATAATTTTGTTGGTGCATAAGTGTTAACAATAACCTCCACCAGAAGAAGTGATTCATTTTTCATCACCACATCCCATGGATGATATATATATATATATCATTTATCCATATTATATTAATTATATTATTTCAATTCTTTAAACATGAAACAATACATTCCCACTTTACATAATCATCCTAGAAAATAGAAACATTACTCACGCGTATGTACGACGTACAGTCTCTATGATTGTCATGTAGTTAATTTTTCATATCCATATATGATAGATGGATTTAAAAGTATTATTTAAGAATAAAAGAAATATTTATTTTATGAAATATATTTTTTATTTTATTAAATAATCACCAATTTGACCATTGACATCATACTATAGTCATTTTAGTCTTAGGCATCCAATATAATCAAAAAAACCAACATGAACTGAAATAATTAATAAATTATATTAATATGATATCATGGTAATAAGTGATGAAAATAATAATAAACAAGAAATTATCCTCAATAAAAAAAATGAATAAAATAATTTTATTATTCAGGAAGATAAAAATCATACGTGAAATATTTGAATAAAAGTGAAGTAATATTTCACTATGACATCATTTTAAATTCTTTAATGATTTATTCCACTAAGTGGTTCCCATTAATAACCATTATTTAAAAGTGTTTTTTATTAATGAATTCATATGTAAATTAATTATATAAATGGTGAATTTTTAGTTTCATTGAAATATTTAAAAGTGGTGTAGAACACATTGATTAAAAAATCACTTCGTAATTGTTTATAATAATCATTTAATATGGATTGGTAATTTCAATAAAATTAATTTTTTTTTGAAAATTTAATTTTTTGAGATAAATGATTAAAATTAAATTATATTATGATTTGTGATTATATAATGTTTACATGACATTTTAAGGATGGTATCGTGATTAAAAATGAAAGATCAGTTTTGTTATAACCCCCAATGCATTGTGTGTGGATATCAGTCATATATATTTTCCATTTGTAAGATTGACTTGTATATATGACAACCATATAGCAATTCCATTTATAAGAGTGGAATGTATAATGTCTGACTACATGGTTATTAAATTTGAGTTTTTTCCAATGTTACCTACTCATCATTCATATGTTTACTAATGGTATTACATCAAAACTATTTGATTTTAAAAATCTATGATAATGATGTTGTTTAAATAATGTTATCTATTTCATGATTAAAATGTATGTTTTTAGAAAATGATTTATAGATTTTTTCAGGGCTAATTTTTTTCATTTAATTTTTGTAGGATAATAATATTTTGAGTGCATCCCATGTTTAAAATTGCTTTTCAAAGGGTTTAATGAAGAGATTGTTCATGGGTGAGATCAAGGGAAATTTTGAAGATATATTTTCATAAAAATTCATTTTTTTATTTTAATAATTATTGTTTGGTGTATAAAATGGATACTAGGTCCATGTTTCCACATGTAATGTATGGATTTACAATGATCAAGTTTTTTATAATTCCTTAATTCTCTAAGGGTAAAATATTTTTTAGAAAGTAATACTATTTATTGTTTTATAATAAAATGATTATTTAATGTCTTATAATATTCACTTATAGTCAGTATCAAAGAAGGATTTATAATACATTCAATTGTAGTATTTTTTTCTTTTGAGTTTGTGATATAATTAAGGGTTTTTAATTTTGTGGTCAATCATATGTTAAATTTCATATAAATTAATTTTGGGGTTTATTTTTATAAACTTTTATGGTAACTAAATTTAATTTAGAATTAACGAATTTTTAATCTAATTTTGGGATATTATTTTTTAAGATGAAATAAAAAATTTATGAGATAATCAATGGTGTTGACAAATTATAGTTTTATTTTTTAGTATTTATTTATATTTTCTAAATGATATAATAATTTTATTGTTTATATTACATACCGGTGACAAGATGGGGTATAGCCCATCACATATTTAAAGGTAGTCGGAAGTGAACTCACAACCAATGGGAGATAAGGGTACATTTCCCAGCACTAACATATGTAATGTCCAGGTAAGTTTCATTTTTTCTTAGAAATATTATTTGATGGATGATTAATAAGTTTATTTTATAATCTCATATATAACCATGGGATTAGAACATGATTTTTTGAATAAGTGATAAATTTTATTTAAAAATATTATTAATATTATGGGGAAATTAAATGATTATATAAAATAGAATACTATGTTATTTTGTTACAGAGATATTTGTTGATTTTATTTTATAGAAAAATATTATTTTATAATTATTCAATTAATATATAGAAATAATTACCATATATTGGATATTATGAAACATATAAATTACATTTTTGAATGAAACATTAATAGTGATTGATGTAATTTGGATATAAATGTTATATTTTATCATGAGAGATGTTGTGATCAAATCCTTTTGAATTTTTTGATTCATTTTTTGTCTACAATATGATTAAAGGTTATTAAATAATGATAATTATTATATTTTATATATTTATTTTTGGTAATTCAATTGAATTTCAGATATTAAAGTTGTTTTACATTATAAAATGTTTATTATTTCTAGGTAATTATCACATATTTTCTATCTGTTATGGTTTTGGTAAATATCAATAGACCAGAGAAATGGATTGTTTATGTGTTGTGGATTATCTGATTCTCTAGAAGTTGATTCTATTTCTTCATGCATGAAAATTTTATCTTTAATACTCATCATTAAAGGAAATAAAAATGTTTATGGTATATATTTACTAATAAATAAATCTATACTCCACGTGTAATTGTGTCAACTTATGTTTATAAGTCATGTTATAAATGAATATCTCAACTGAATAGAAATGAATTTTATACAGACATAGTATCCATTTAATTTTTCTTATAATAAAATATATTACCATTTAACCAGTAAATTTTTTTCATAGTTAAATTGTAAGGAACATGTTCTATAACATTCTACATGATACTGTGATAGTTAGTTTTCCTTCCATGTCCATGTATTCAAACATGTAACACTAGTATATAAGATTTCACGTGAACATCGTACGTCCCTTTATTTCTATTAATGTGGATGTTTTATTAATATTTTTAATGTTGTGGTCTTTCAATAAAGGTATTATAAAAATTCAACCTTAATTTAACTATAATTAAAAAAAATATTGAGGATGTAGTTTTAAAAATGGTGGAGAATATATAATCATGAGTTTTTAAAAGAAAACAATATGTTCAATAGCATACATGACATCCCAGATCATGAATTAGAGAACAACTAAATATTATTATTCAAATATTAATTTTATAACGTGACCATTATAATGGCACATACAAACATGATGTACTGAATATTTTAATAATAAATCTATTGGATGATTATTTTTAGTCACAATTCTTTAACGAATCTATTATGAAACAATTTATTACCATTTGTAATAGAATATATCTTTTGTAATATTATATTAAACGAAAATTAAATTTAATCATAATTTTGTTTTAAAAAATACAATATTTTAAAAATGGGTTAATATAACGGATACGTTAGAATATAAATAAAATTTTTAAACCTAATATGTTTCTATTCATCATTTAAATTTATTTATAATTTTTCATGACAAAATATTTAAATGAAATGTTGACATAAAGATTAAGTAGTAATTGTTTAATAAATAGAAAATTAAAAATAAATTTTATTATATATATTAAAATAAATATAATATGATATACATAATGTCAAAAAATAAATTTAATTTAAGAAATTATAATGCTAGTGATGATTTAATATAGTTGGTTTGAAGATATCAGGTTTTTATGATGTATTTAAAATGTCATGTAACATATAGTGTCAAAATTTACGTACATGATATTTTAAAATTAGTAATATTTTTTAAATGATATAAAATTTATAAAAATATAAAATCAATTGAAATTATTTGGGTATGTCATAAAATTTTATATAAGACTCATTTAATGATAATTTGTAAATTTATTATAATTATATCAACCCTCTAAGAGTAAATCATTTGATATAATGGTAATAATTAAAAATGATAAACAGGGGTTAAATATGATAATGATTTAAAAAATTGTGAAACCATATGTAATTTTAATAGTATAAATATATTTATAGCTATTATCATTATACAATATAAATTAATAATTTTTTAAATATTTGGACTATAAAATTAATTTATAGTAATTTAATATTTTGATTATATTCAAAAGTGCATATCCACTCTTCTATAAAATGGAACCAATTTCATTCTTTTCATCATAATTAAATACCTATTTGTTTTGGATAATAACTGATCTAATACATTAGTAGAACCCCTCACCAAATTCTGGACCTCATATTTTAGTTAGTACACCTCCCATAGTTGTTTTAAATATTAAAGAAAAGGGAGATCATCTGAAGAATATGTATTGTTTTAATCATGTATTTATGTTTTATTTCCACATCCACATCCTTTAAATATTACTAAACTATGATGAAATAATGAATAGTGTATCCAAAATATTATTTAATGTCATTATGTGAATATAATCCGCTATATATGACTCTATTTTCATCAAATGGTAAAAGAATTATCAATCATCGGTATGGAGAACTACCGCCTCACAAACCAATATAATTCATTTTTCATCACCATCTCTCAATAATAGGGTTAATAATGTAATTAAATTTTATATATTATATTAAATTTTTATTTATCATCATTATATGATAATATATCATTTTTTACCTATCAATGGGCATGAAAATGATAACAATGTTCATGTGTACCAGGGAACTATCACCTCCACAAAGCGATTCGGTTAATTTTGTTTCACCAAATCACATGGGTGAAATATATAATGACATTAAGATGATTAATATGATATTAATGATATTATTATCATAATTTACATATATAATAATACATAACCTCTTTCCAATATATCATTGACAAATTGAAATGTTACTCATCAGTACGTACAAATTACAGTCGTCATAATTGTATCATAGTTGAGTTTTAATACCCATATATAATTGATGGATTTAAAATTATTCTTTAGTTATAAAATTAAGTATTTTTTTCAGACTTATTATTCAATAGATTTTATAATAAAGAACATTGTAACTATTAACATCATTGTAATGACATTTTTTTCTCAATCTAAGAATATCGTAAAAACGTCCAACAAGAATATAAATAATTAATTAATATCTATATCATGAAAACATGATAACAATTTATATAAAAGGAATAATACATATTTAATCATCACAAATATGTATATGAATAGCATACTTTTATTATAAATTAATGAATATAAAATATTTAAAGAATCATATTCCAGGTACGGGACTCATTAACTAAAAAAAATTAAATGATTAAATGATTTATTATTCTACATACCACCCATTCATGTCAAATATTTTAATTTGGGTTATATTAATAATTTTATATTTAAATTTATCTTTTAAAATTTTAATTTTTGAGTTTTTTTCAAATATTTAAAAGATGAATTAGACACTTTGAATATAAAATCACTTTTCAAATGATTAAAATTGGATTTGAATTTTTATTAGTAATTTCAATAATTGAAAATGTTTTCTTATGTGTGAAAATGAAATTTTATGATTGACCAGTTTAAAATTGAAATATTTCTTATTTTATGTTTATATAATTGTACATGGAAATCAAAAGGGTGGTTCTTTTATAAACCAATTATGGGTGGTTATGTTATAACATCCAATGCACTAGTTATGAATGATAGTGGAATAAATATTCCATTTTTAATAGTGAATATTAAAAAAATAATCTGTATGAATATTCCATTTATAAGTGTGAAATGTATTAAAATTTTATCTGATGTTATTACATTTTAACATTTTCTTATGTTACCAAATTATATTTTATATTCTTTCTTATTAATTTTCAAAAAAATTAATTGTTTTTAATACTATAAGATAATGTTTTTTTATTTTTTGTAAAAGATTGATCTTTTTGGTCTAATTCCATGTTTTATAATATTTTTATCAATTTATGAGAAATTTTTCTCATGGATGATATCTATGGAAAATTGTAATGATATATTAGTATAATAAATCATGATTCATTATTAATAGTTTTTTTTGTGAAAAGATGGGTATGGTGAATATCTATCCGCGTCTATTGTATGGATTTACTATGTATGTGAATTTCATAATTATATAGAACTCAAATCCAAAAGGTTTTTTTGGAAAATTATGTGATATGTAGTATTTAAAATAATATCATGGAATATTAATAGTTGAATCCTTATAATATTATCAATTTTTAGTATGTTATGTTTTTTAATTGAGTGTAATATAAGAAAACAATATATATCATATTATAACATAGATCATCATTATATATAATTTTTCTACATTTCAATTATTCTATGTCCAATTAATTTTTATCACCTACCATAATGTTTTCAAATATATCATTTCCTATATAGAAAACTACAATAAAACAACAATTAATATTCTTTATGTATATCTATAACCCGTAACATTGAATGAGTACCTAGTATATTGAATAAATTTTTTGTTGATTTCAATATCATATAATGATATTCTATGTATTACATACTTATAATTCATCATCAAATTCATTTTTTTCCTAAAATATCATTTGATATGGGACATAATATAGTTCCTTCTTATATATTATATTATAAAAAAATCATTCAAATTATTATTATTCTACTAGAAAATATAAATTTACAAGTGCAATTTTTTAATATTTTCTAAAATATAATTATAAATAATTTCAATAAGACTAATAGTGTCTTATTATTTCTATATAATATTTTTTTACCAAAATATTGATATATTTATAGAATATTTTTAAAATTAATATCCTTTATAAAATAAAAGAAAATGTTTTATTTCTCATCACATGACATTAAATTACCTTTCCATTCAAATAAATTACTGAATAGTCTCGATATGACACTATATTTTATGATCCTGACCAATTGTTAAATAATAAACTGAATTTTTTGGAATTTAACTATAATGATATTCATGTCATTCAAGTGGATCCTTTTACAGTGATATTATTTTATAGAAAGGGAGCATTCTCCTATATTCCACTTCCATTTTCACAGGAAAAGTTATATGTTTTTTTTGACAATCCCATCTGATAACTCTTTTACTCCTTCTACTGAGTATATAATCATTCAAGACATTATTCATTCCTCTTGAGACTAATTATTATGTTTAATGTAGTTAAATATGTAAATATATTATTAACATATTCATCTTCCATTACTCATTTTATTTTTTTCAAACATGTTATATATTCATAATAATACAACTTCATCCTTGAGTAAATTAACTTTATTAATTTTCAACCTCATTGACATATTAATATTATCAATGATCATATATTTCAAAAAAATTGTTTTTAATATTTCAATAATAAATATTCTCACAAAGGAACAATATTATGTTCCTCCAAACATTATTTAGTTGAGTAATTTCCAAATCAAAATTTCAAACATAACAAGAGGATTCATTCATAAAATACTAAAATGTAATTTTTCGAAAATAATTGTATGAAAATATCCTCAAAATATCACATTATATCAAATTGGAGAGAAGTAAATTTCCTTGACAAATATATATTAATTTTTTTATTTCTATACATTATTTTTCATCGAGTTTTTTATATATGAAATAAACAGAGTTTCTACACATTCCAATGTGACATATTCAACAGCATATTCTGATTTACATGCAAAGAATTATTTAAAATTTCATTCCACTTTCATTTCCAATATTTATGTCCCTTCTAATGATAAATTTTTTATTTACAATTTAATGTCTTTAAACTCATTATATTTTCATTTATAATAATATCTTACTCAAACAAACTAGTCCATTAAATTTAATAATGTAAATATAGTAATAAATGATTATGATAAAATATATATTTACATATGAGAAAAAAAAAATTATATAAATGATAAAAAAATCATCATTAACACCTTTATATTGATTTTCAACCTCATGAACTCTTATAATCGGTAAAAATTAATATTTATTACCATTTGAAAAATATTCCTGAAAATCACTCTAGAAGCACATCAATTTTAATGATAAAAATATTCTTATTAAAATATTTATTAACTAATTATATAAGATATACTTCTATACGAGAAATACTTGTTGATTGAAAATTTTTATAAATATATGTATACATTTCTTCAAATTATAAATAAAAAAATATCATCTATAAGTATAATAATAAATCCAAAAACATTAATGAAATTGGGTATAAAATCATCAATTTATTCAATAGTTTTCATATTTAGACCATAAATAAAAAATGATCAAAAATGAATAAATTATCATCAAATTAATAAACATTTAAAAAAATTATCTCATCTCCATTCATCAATGAATAATCAATAGAGTCACTAACGTATATTGAATAAAGTTTTAATTGATAAAACATGAAGTTAGAGATATAATAAATATTTTATAACTCTATTCATCAAAAAAATATGATTTGAAGATATAATTTTTTATACTCTGTTTTTATTAAAAAATTTCCTATATAATGTAATTCACATATAATGTCACCATGATACAACCTCTGTATTTGATAATACTTATTATATTCCATGGTCTAAATACACACTATAATAATAATGTGATTTATGATTTCTTAAAAATGAAAAAAAAATTGGATTTGATCTTTCCATCATGTTTTCAAAGTCAATGTCAATATTTCACAATGATGTTATTATAAGAAAACCAAAGAATAATATTTATACTATAAGGAACACGATTTTTTATATAGATATGATGTATTGGGATAAATAAATGGAACACATTTGAATGATGTCTTGATACTACAATATTTAATTTCTTAAGAGGGTTTTGATTGATATAACGAGGAATAAAAAACTAATCATCCATGGTTGGTGGCCTCTTACTATCATCAAGTAATTAATTTGTAATACTGTTTTAATAATAAATGTGTTGACACATTGGTTGAACTCATGATAAATAATGTAAATTAAATAAATGAAACTTAAATATTGAGTTTTAAAAAGTCCCCAAATACTCATATAAAGTTATAACATGTGATTATATTATTATTATTTAAATATCATAATGTTATATGAAACAATCTATTCAGTTCTAGTGTCTTAAGATACATGGAAACATAAAATATTGGTTCATAAGATAACTATATAATCTCCTACTAAGTCAATCATAAAATAAATCTTTATTTAAAATATCATTGATAATGAAATTCTTCGTAACATTGGGATAGAAGACCCTCTAAGTGGTTATATCATATGATAATTAAGGTTAAACAATGGAGATAAGATAATTACATGAACATAAGGGTTTGAGAACATGAGAAAATCATTCATAAATCATACCTTGTGAATCGTTTATCAAAATTTTGACTCATGGAATACATTTTAGTAGTTCATAAGACATTAATCATAATATAATTTAAAACATTTTGCATGAGAGAATCACATTAGCATAATTCATTGAAATTTTACATACACATGAGTATAGATAACAATTTCAATAGCAGTCAATGGTCAATTTGATAACTATCAATGTGGGTTGCGTTCACTCCCTAAACTATCCTAGTAATAAATATTCACTCATATGGATATCATAGTGGATTGGGTACACTCTCAAAGCCCTATTAGAAGTCATGAATAACTACCATGACTATCATAGTGTATTAATACCTATAATGATTGTGTTATATCCAAATTTTATTCATTTTTATCACATGAGATATAAATATTCACTCAATCCATTAGATATAGATATGGGTCTCACTAATCACATAATCGATAAATTTTTCAGTCCCATGATCAGAACCCAATTAACGTATCTATAACCATTAAAATAAATTTTTGTCATACATATATCATCATAGAATAATCCTTTAAGAAGAAACATGTGAAACAAAAATTTCATTATTTAATCAAAACAATACCCATTGGAAAAGGAAGTGGTTTCAAAAACATCATATCACCATAATAAAATCAATCAATAGAATTGATAATTATTTTATAAATGGATAATAAACCCATAAATTCGTATCCAAATATGATGTATTAAATAATAGATCAAATTTTTTTTTTGAAGATTTTGTGGATTTTTTTTAGAAAATATCCATTTATATATTAAATAAAATATTTAATTTCAAATATAATTCATAAATAATAATGAGATATATTTACATAAAAATTAAAATTAAAATTGATAATGTGTATATTATTACAATGAGTTTTAATGATGAAGTGAAATAACCATCATGTGGTGCATATGAAAACCATAAATCCTTTCAAATTTCCATCAAATCCAAAATGGGGTTTGCTTTTAATATTTTATGATGATTAATATTAATTTTTTTATGTAAAATTAAAAAAATTAAAAAATTTATTAAAAAATAATTTTTTAATATTTAAATAATATCATAAAAACATTTTAACAAAAAAATGAGGAAATAAATGTAAAAATATTTCGACTGAATAGATACCCAAATTAAGATTTTCATAATTAAATATTATTTGGGAATCTTGAGTACGTAATGAGGGGAAACAAATGGGAGAATTTATTTTAAAAAATTTAATTCTGGAATAACAAAATTATCATATTTTATGGAATATTGATCATAAAATTTTTATATTAGTAGAATAATCATAAGAAATGCTGATAAATAAGGGGATTGCATCCAAGAAATCATTTTCATGTTTGTAATGTTTGAATAATAATACCTATGAGAGAAAAAACATACATGGCTATTTTTATAAATATAATTTTTATAATATTACTTATTAAAAACATTATTTTATTAAAATACAACACAAAAAATAAACAAGTGGTGAATATGGAATGTGTACTAACCAAATAATAGTGTGAAAAAATACACTTACCTCTTTATTATACTTTTTTCAAACAAAATAATATCTATTGTTTAATAAATATACTATTATAATAAATATATTATGTATAAATTATTATATCTATCATACCATATATTATTTTTATTAAATTTTATTATAATAATCATATCTCTATTTTTTAATATTCTTGAACGTTGATTCCATTTTCTCAAAGAAATGAAGAAAATAAAGGTAAATAATAATTACAAAATAACAAATAATTTTTATATCATATATCTCATATATAATAATTTAATCTATCCTTGTAACCATCCCTGTAAAAATTAAAATTTAAAATTTATCCCATCGTTTCATGGAGTTGACAGTCCACACTAATGAATGAGCAATGGTATAGTTCTCTAATGGATTAAATAGTAAAAAGATAAATGCCACAAATTATTAATAAAGGGGACTAAATATGTCATATAAATAATATATAATAAATAAATCTGCCATTATCCAGAGATGTGGGAGGAATAAATGATAATAGTATAATATCGATTTGTGGGGCAGTAGTCCTCCAGACATAGGATCACATATTTTGTTTCCCATTTGATTGAAGAAAATATAGATGTAGCATATTCAATTAAAGAATTATAATTTTATTATATCAGAATTTATTTTATAACATCATAACTAATGATTATATGAATGAGTTAGATAATGAAATAAAATTTAAATTATTTTTTTGTGAATGATTCTTTCTCTTCCTAATAACAATGTATGTTATCACTGAAATCATTCAAATAATGGGTTCTTAATATAAATAATGTCTATAAGATGTATTTATAGATTTAATTATGGATTTTAAAAGATAATATTTGATACTAAGGGTTTCATAAGTGTCAAAAAAACGTACACGGTCCCATTTTATAAGTGTGAGAGAGAGGAAAGAAGGAATTTTTTAAAATAAAAGGTGTTTCAACCTTATAAAAATGAAAATTGATATAAATATGATAATTTAATAAACATATATGATATAAGATATAAATATGGAAATAATTTTGGATTTGTAGATGTTTTAAGTTCATTTTATTCATCGTTATATTTGTTTAAACTAACAGGTAAACACGTGTCATCCTTAAATATAGTAATTAAATAATAATTTTTTATTACAATTACATTTGAATAAAAATTAATGAAAGATAAATTAAAAAATTTAATTAAGATTATTATAAATTGTGAATGTCATGGACCGACTCGAGTTGACCCAAAACCGTTCACCAAAGCTGGTCAGAGACATAACCCGAGAAGCGTTCCGGATTCCCATGAGGTGGCAACAAGTTTCTGGAATCAAAATTTAATTGTTGGGAATGCTTTGTCCCAAAATGAAAAATTTTAAAAACACTATAAGCAAATAGAACATCGCAAAATTATTAAATGAAAAAAATGTAAAGGTCGATCAACATCACGGGTAACCTATCAACATCTAATCCTCCTTGTTACCCCATTGGTTACTCTTCGGTATCGAACCAAACATCACTCAAAGCGAACCAAAAAAGAACTAGAGCCTATATGTGAAACAAAAAAACAAAAAACACTATAGGCGTGATTATTAAAACCCATTAGTAGGCCCATCTACTCTATTCCCAATTCATGTTCATTAAATAAAAATTGCTTTGATTTCATTTTTGAAAGACAATCTATAAATATTGAATTTTCTACCTGTTTCATTTTTAAAGAAAAAAAATCCCAATTATAATCCATGGAACTCATGTTTAAAAATAATGTGCAATAGGATGAATGAAAAGGATACCAAAAAAGAATCATTCATATTTCCTAAAAGTAAATAACGAAAGAGTGATTACTCGTTTAAAACATTTTTCTTGAAGTGATCTTTAAAAACAACACCTTAAAAATTTTACAAGAAAACCCAAATCTAAAAACATTTGGTATCACTACATATATTGTGGGAATTAGTACTAATGATACTAGTGTCAAAGGAACATGGGAAATACTAGGAACTCAGAGGATGACCAGAACATACTATACATGTGACACATCTTGAAGGCATGCCCAACTTAGTAATGTCCCAATTCCTTAACGCTTGACCATCGCCCTACCTGGCCTAGTAGAGGGTCCCAATCCCATTGAAATAAAAAAAACCACCCCCAACTATGGGGCACTAGCATTACATAACCTAAATAGTACCGAAATAGATCTTGTTAAACCAATTCTCTATGCTATATTTCCATATATATTTTACAAAGGAGTGTTCCATTCAATTCAAATAACAAGCCACATATATATAACTAAACAAGCTACACAACTCATCTCCCCTTGTCCACCTCAAGGGTAGTATTTTCTTTATTATAATAAATTTACATTAGAAGTCCCATAACGAGGACTCTCCCATCGCATGATCGAATGATGGGGCAAGAGACCCAACCCAATAAGGTTTTCCTCAAATTACCATTCAAAAGTTCCAACCGGGCCTTTACATGTGCAACAGTCTATCAATTTTCAATTCATTTAGAAAACCATTTCTATAGAAAAGACTAACATTATTTTACATAATCCTGGCCAAACGGGCCTGAAAAAATCATTTAACATGAAATAATTTTCAAATAAAGAAACACATGACATTAATTTTAAAACTCGACGCACTTGGAATTCCATTTAAGAAACTGAATTAACCACAATAAATATGATGCACATTTGCAAGGGCATATGGAAACCAACATGGAAAACCATAATTCATTTATTTAAAGGCTAATGCATATGGAAACCAACATGGAATCCATGGACAAAGGACGACGCACATCTGAAAACATGCAGTAATGCTAAACGCTCTTGGAACCAACTCAGAGAGATAATGATAACCAAAAACTAATGTGAATCCTTGTTCGCACCTCAACCACACCTTTTCGTGTCATGAAAAAACTAAAATCACGAGAATCAAATGCAAAGACTCAAAACCAAACTCTAAAACAATGTAATAAGATATATAAGACTTTCATGGAGGTGAAAATAACTTTTTATACAAATTTAAAGCATGCAGGTGCTAAGGAATTTGTCCTAAAGGGAAATGTTGAATCTTCCTACCACAAACCAAATGCGGATGCAGAAAGAGTTCAATGGAATGGAGAACAACCTATCGTGCATCAATCACACAACTAAAACAACTAATAAAATGTGTGAATCAATCAACACCCAAGGTGTTGGGACTTAGACAAAATTAATAAAAACACCAAAAGGTATAAAAAAACACCTAACCACCAAAAGAACACCAAATTACATTTTCACAAAACAACCCCTTGCATAAATACTAAAACCAACAAATCACATAATTTAATAAAACATTTAATCAATTTATAAAGTACCTCTTTGTAGTGCAATAATGATTTCAGCCAAAAATACACATGAAAACAACTTGAATTAAAAAGCACATGAACTCCCTTCCAAATATAATAATAATAACAATAATAAGTTTCACATAACATGCACAATTTAGTAAATAACTTTTACAAATTACCCATACCCAACCATTTTTATGAAAACCGCCATTTTCAACAAAACAACCCATTTTCATTTTACTCGTACACCAAAACCACTTGAATCACTTTTCACAACACGAACCAATTAATTACTCTAGAATTGAATGGGATTAAAAAACCTACCTCAAATCGAACGTGGATGTGACCAAACTCCAATGGAAGGTAGAAAACTCCCTCGCAAACTAAAAACACTCCTAAAACAATGAGATAACTGTGAAAATTAAAACCCATGGTGTTAGGGTCTTCTAAACCTATGGAAAGCCCCTAAAAATTAAGAGGAAAATCCTTGTCGAGGAGGAGATGACATAATATGGTGCTGGGTTCATTGGAAACGACCTGGACGGAGCGTCTGAGTTGGCCGAAAGAGCTACTGGAAGGGGAGTTGGGCCACTGGTATACAGTGCAGTAGGTGCATCGAGATGGGGTATCGGCTGGAGGAAGAAATAAAAAAAATGTTGTCGAAAATAGTTCTGGTGGAGATGACGAGCGGTGGTCAGACACGGCTTGAGTCGAGGGAGGCAAGAGTGGTGAGGGCAGGGGTGGAGAGAGCAGGAGCAGCTGAGATCCATAATGAGGCGAGGTCGGGTGGCTGGCTGGAGGTTATACGCGGGCTGGCCGACTGGACTGAGGCAACGATACCGAGGGAGTCTAGCGGTTCACGAGTGGTCGCGTGAGGAGATAAAGCAAGAGGGTGTGGGGTATTTAGTGTGCACAGGCTGATGAATGGAAAGGAAAGGCTTGCTCCAGGAATGTGGAAATGAAATGGGGGGAGGGGGCATCATGGTAAATTGGGTAAGGGTTAGGCATTAGTTTTTTTATTTCTAATAAAATAAAAATAATTATAATAATATAAATTATAATAATTATAATAATATAAATAATAATAATATAAATGATAATAAGAATAATCAACTAATAAAAACAAAACTAAATAATAATTTATGTAATAATAATAATAAATTAACAACCTTTATATCAACATAATATTAACAATAATACTAACACTTCTATTCATTTCGTTCTAAAATAATAATAAATTTTAAAATTATTTATTAACAAATTTAATGATAATATTATTCTAATCCTTTGAAAATAATATTTCTATTATGTTATAATTATTAAAAATATTTTATTTACATGAAATATTTTATTATTTTAAAATTTCAGTTAACTGCATGGCTCATGTTCCATTGAGCACACAGATGACAGAACCCCACTCGAAATGTGCCACCCAACATTAACCGTGTTCAGGGAAATTTGTGTGCCTTCCGCACAGTTATATAACTCACATGCAAGTCAGGAATCAACTTGGTTAGGTTAAATCAAATCTCTCCACCACGAAATCATTCTTCCCCCAAAAAGTCAAACAGTCATACTATATATAAAACAAGGAACCATGCCCAGTTGAAATTTAATGAAACCCCAATATAAGAAAATGGGTGAATATGATAGGGTTCTCTCACCCACAAGAATTGAACTAGTGTCTAAATATAACACCCAAACATATCACCCTAAGTAGGGGGAACCACGGGCACTCCCAACCAGTCTCCACTAACTTATAAATCACGGGAAAAAAAACACCCCTGTTGAAACCTGGAACTCTTGACCCAGACCAACAACCCTGAACACTAGAAAAACACATCAGAGAAGAACATGATCCCAATGGATATTATAGAATTAATAAAAGAATTTACTCCTCTGAAGGCAATTACATCTCCACCCGAACACCGCCATACCCTTATTAACCCACACAAGATCAAAACCCCGACTATGAATAACACATGATGAAAAAAAAATTATAATCAGACAAACAAAACTGTTTGGATTACAATAGAACATGTTTGTCACAACATCACAGCAAAACAATA
This sequence comes from Viscum album, assembly GCA_963277665.1. NCBI lineage: Eukaryota > Viridiplantae > Streptophyta > Magnoliopsida > Santalales > Viscaceae > Viscum > Viscum album. The sequence continues at coordinate 924,713,886 of OY728156.1, forward strand.
AACATACAACAATGAAAAAACATTAACAGCTGAAATAGTTGACCTAATAAAATTCTAGTGTTTCAATGCCAATACGGAACACAATACATGAACTGAGCTTTCAAACCCACAGTAACACTTGACTGCGCGTGAGCATCACCCCAAGAACTCTTTTTGGGGTTTTAATGGCTAAATCATCTCTTGCCTCACAGTCAGGCACTGAAATCCTTCCGTCACAATGACTTATTCAGGAGACGCTTTCTGATAAACTTACCCAAGGGACCTAGATGGTAGAAATGATGCAATGTCTTTGTAGGGTAAAGACATGACAACTTCACATGCAAAAACCAGCCACACTGGTTTCACACCACTAAATGGTCTGACAAGCTGGAAGACAAAAAACTATAGGGGACTATCTTGGAACATGTTCCTTTGGCACACCCTACTCACCATATGGGGAACCTTGACGATCAACTGGATAAACTAGATTTCCAACCATATGTGCCTCAAAATACAACTCAGCTTAGAACGCCTCATCCGCCAGCTTTTCAAAATAGTGGTCTATATAAGGGAGGACCCGCTCCTTGATCTCTAGAAAAAGACCCTCGATGAAGAGAGAATCCTTCATAAAATCATGTGACTCTACCTCTAGAGAAAATGACACAAGCTCCTTTAGATAGTCATCATATGAAATCACCGTCTGTTAGACTTGTCTAATACGCATGAGCTCTTCCCATTTTCTTCATCTTCAATTCATCAAGTATAAACAAATAGTCGAAGGCGGATTTAACGTCATCCAAAGTCATCCCAGCTTGAGTTGACGGTGGAGCGAGCAACTCCCGTTTGTCTAATGTTGGACCCTCAAATATTACCCTGATAGCTCTAGCTCTAATAGACTGGAGTTCTCCACATCTTAAAAGAACACATGACCTCTTCATACCACATAACTTCCTTTAATGGACCAAAATCACTATTAAGTACAGACAATGTATGATAAGAAAAAAAACATGGCATAACTTTTTAGAAGACAGGGCGACCATTCTTGGTGTCATTTTTGGAAAAAACATACAAAACATAGATCCAAAACTGATATGAAGCTGAAGAAACATCAAAGAAATTTCATTCATCCAAAACAACCATCTCAAAAGAAACAAGAAAATTTAAATAAAACTAAATATTTCTCTCCCAAATTATCATTTCCAATTTAGATTTCAAAATCACCTTCCCTGAAGGCCACTTCACAAACACCAAACCAACATTTCAAAACAAATTTAATTTTCCAAAAAATAATTTCCCCTTTTCATTATAATACATGCTTCCATCAATCAAAACCAAAACAAAACCCAAATTACAACAAACCATCTGGATGATGAACATGTAGGTAAACTTGGATTCATGAAACGGTAGTGAGTCATGCCCCATGACATCAAAAACTACTCAAAGAAGACCAACCATGCAATTGGATTACATATGGGTCACTACTCCATGTGAGGTCATGAAAAGACACTGGTCCACCTCTATTGTCATTCCTCAATCCAAAAACAAAATAACAAGACTCAAAACCCAGAATAACCCTAGAAACTCTACGTTCATAATGGGAAAGGGTTTATGACGTCTTTATCGTACCTTCCCCTCGAGTCCTGAGAGTCTTAATTGCCATCTACCTGACAACCCAAGTAAAAGGTCCCCCTTTGATAACATTTTGTCACAAACCAACTAATGTTCACCCTGAACCGATCACCCGAGCCAGTCCGTGACATAACCAGAGGGGCGATCTTGATCCCCACGGGATAGCAACTAGTGTAGGGAATCAAAATTTAATCATTGAGAACGATTTGGACCATAAAGACAAATAATATAAATAGTATAAGCAAAAATGAACATCTCCAAATAAATAAACGACAAGAAATGTAAAGTTCGATCAACAACACAGCTGACCTGTCAACATCTAAAATTCAATGTAACCCCATGGGTAACTCTCTATTACAGATCCAAATGTTGCTCAAAGTGATCCAAACATGAACTGGAGCCTGTAAGTGAATCTAAAAAACAATAAAAAACTATAGACGTCGGTATTAATGCTTAGTAGGTAGGCCCAACAAATCTATTCCCAATGCACATTCATTATATAAAGAAAAAATTGATTTCTTATTTAAAATAAAATATAAAAATATATTATTTTCTACACATTCTATTTTTATGGTAAAAAAATCAGAATCATAATCCTTTACCCTCATGTTTTAAAATATGGTGCAAGAGGAAGAATGAAAAGGAGACCAAAATGCAATCATTAATTTTTCATAGAAGTGTCGAAGGAATGATTGATTAATTGTTTAAATCATTTTTCATGAAAAGATATTTAGCAACCCCAAATTTGAAATTGTAAATGAAAACAACAAAACTAAGAACAATGGGTATCGGTACATATATTTAGGGTAACTATACTAAAGATACTAGTTTTAAAGGAACATTAGAAAACACAGGAACTCAGAAGAAGACCAGAACATACTAAACATGTAACTCTTCTCGAAGGAATGCCCTACTCAATGACGACATAATGCCCTAATGCCTGACCATTACCATACCGGCCCAGGCCGAGGGGCCTAATCCCATAGCAATAAAAACAAACCATCCCCCTGTTATGAGGAAATAGCAGTACATATCCTTACTAGTGCATCAATCATTATCGATAAACATATTTGTTATGATAGATTCCCATGTATATTTCACAAAGGGGTGTTCCATGCAATTAAAATAACATGCCACATATATATAACAGAATAGGCCACACAACTCAGAACACCTCGTTCACATCAAGGTTAGTATTTGCCTTAATATAATAATTATAAAATAAAGGTCTGATACTGATGACTCTCCCATCTCATGATTGAACGATGAGGAAGGAGACCCAACCCAAAAGGGGTTTTTCCCAAGTTACCATTAGAATTTTCCAATCAGGCCTTTACCTATGCAACACTCTATCATTTGTAAAATCATTTAGAAAACCATTTTGAGATAAAATCCAAACTTCATTTTTTCACAAACTAGGCCAAACAGGCCGGAAACAGTCATTTAACACTAAATAATTTTTAAATGAAGAAACACACGCCATTACCATGAAAACTAGACAGTCAAAGAAACCCATTTAAGAAACTCAATTCCTTGTTTTAAATCCAAAGCGCCTTTTCAAGGTCCAAAGGGGCATCTCATAAAACACTTAGTAAGTAAAACCAATAAAAAATTCATGCAATTCACATAGAATGGTCTTACTTTATTTCAGCACAAGAAACCATTCTTAAATCCCTTAATTACTAACAATTAATTAATAAAATAAAAAAAAAGAAATCAATATTTATATAATTTAAAGGATAATGCATAGGGAAACCTACTTGGAGGTCATGGTGTCTGGACGAAACACACCTGATACAACACAGCAATGCTGAATGCACTTGGAACCATGGAGGAGAGATGACGCCAACCTGAAACTGATTTGAATCCTCATTCTCACATCAACCATACCTTTGTTGGTAAAGAACAAATTGTAATCATGGGAATCAAATTCCGAGACTCAAAAAAAAACTCCAAAACAATTAAATAAAATAACTAATAGTGCCACGAAGGTGCGAATAATATTTGAGAGAAACTGAATGCATGTAACTGGCATAGAATTAACCCGGAAGGGAAAAAATGGATTTGCCTAACTCAAACCCACATATGGATATATAAAAACATCAATGGAAGGGTGTATAACCACCCATGTACCAATGGAACACACAGAACAACGAGGAAAACACACAAATAAATCAACACTCAAGATGATGGGACATGGAAAAAATAAATAAAAACACCAAAATGTAGAAAATAAAATCACCCAACAACAAAAAGAATAGCCAAAACCAGATTCACAAAACTACCCCTTTCATTAAAACTACAACTAACTAATGACATAATTTAATAAATTATTTAATCAAATCATAAAGTACATCTTAGATGCACAACAAGGATTTCCACCAATAACACAAATACAATCCATTTGAAATCAATAGAACACGAAGTCCCTACCAATAATAATAATAATAATAATAATAAATGTGAAATAACAAGAAAAATTTATTAAAAATCTTTCTCAAATTACCCATATCCAACCATTTTTAAAAAACCACTATTTTCCACAAAACAATCCATTTCAATTTTACACATTCAACAAACCACATGAAAACACTTTTCACACCACTTATGCATGTCAATCTATGACAAGATCAATTTCCAAAAAATTCCAAAAAATTAATATACACCATTATAGACTAATTAGATATGTTATAATGCTGAAAACAGGTAAAATTATAATTTAAGCAACACATGAACCAATTAATTAGTACAAAATGGAATGGGTCGAAAAGTCCTACATCAAATCGAGCGCAGACGTGACCAAACTCCGAAAGAATGTAGAGAACTCCCTCACAGACCAAAAACACACCTAAAATAACGAGATAGAAGTAATAATTAAATCCAATACTGTAAGGGTTTTATAAGCCAATAGAAATCCCTACAAAATTGAGAGGCAAACCCCCATCAAGGAAAATATGACCAGAGATGGTGTTTGGTTTTCCTGAAATAACATGGATAGAGATTCTTAGTTTGCTGGAAGTGCTTCCGGAAGGGGTGCAGAGGGTAGTGGTGGCCTGGATCCATGGTGAGGGGAGGCGGAGTGGCTGACTGGAGGCACGATAAGGGAAGGGCACCTGGCCAGAGGTAAAGATGCAGAGGGAGTTCAGCGGTCCATGGGTTATCGTGTGAGGGTAGAAGGTAAGAGGTCATATGGTATCAATTGTGCACCGGTGGATGAAGGGGAATTGGATGCTCACACATGGGAATGGGGGAAAAATGGGGCGGGGTCGTGGGTAGTTGGCTTTGGGTTATGGGTTAGTTTATTTTCTTTTAAAAAAATAACAATATTATAATAATAAAATAATAATATAAATAATAAAAATAATAATAATAATCAAATAATAAAACCTAAATTTAATTATAATAAAAATAATTAAAATTATAAATTAACAACCACAATGAAAACAAAATTAATAATAACACATTAGTTCATTTCTTTCTAAAATGATAATAATTTTAACAATTATTTATTAACAAATTTAATGATAATAATATTATCATCCTTCAATAATAATGTTTCTATTATTGTATAATTATTAAAAATGGTTTATTTATGTCAATTTTTAAATAATTAAAATGTTAGTCATCTGCACGGCTCACGTTCCACTGAGCGTGCAGTTGAGTGAACCCCACTGAAAACATGCAACCCAGTAGTAACTATGTTCTAGGAAAATTTTCCTACCTATAACATAGTTCTATAACTCATGGAAAATTTGCACGTCAACTATGTCATGGTGTGACAGTGAATCCAATTATCTAAATTATTTTCGTACTTTTTTAAAAATGGAATTTTAAATTAAACACATTGATGGGATGGAAAGTTGATTTATAAAAGAATGTTTTTGTAATTATTGAATGTTTCAATACACAAAATAAATATTAAAATGAAAAAAAATTAAAGATATTGTTTAATAATAACATAACATGAATAATATTACTTGTAAAATATTTTTATTTAATATTTATAATTATTTTTATTTAAAAAATAGGTGGGTGGTAATAAAAATATATTTTTTTCACTAGTTAATGAGAAATTCATCCGATTATAAAAATATTAAAACCCCACCGTTGGATAGTTTTTTCGATTTTGATTCTACAAATGATATTAATCTATTTGAAAAAAATTCCTACATAAAATAAACATTAATATTTTAATTAGTACATAGAATTATATGGAAATCAATTTATTATAAAAATATTATCTAAAACATATAAAGACAATTTTAAATATTAATAAATAAAATAAAAATATATTTTATTTATCAATATCATTAAAAGTAATTTTTTAAATTTAGTTATTCGTATTCATAACTAAAAATTTATGGTCTTTGTAATAACATCAATGACTAAATATTAATATTAACAATATATCATGGTTTTCTTAAAACATAATGTTTCATGTAACAAAATACATCAAAAAATAAAATTTAGTTTCATAAAAATATTTTCTAAAATGTATGTTGTTAATTTCTAATCCTCAAAAACAGATTCCTCAAAAAAATTCATCTCATAGTAAAAAAATCATTGGATACTTTTACCTAATTATATCCCCATGTCTCTACATAGATTCTACAAGTTGTGGGATAGACCATAAAAAGAGTTATTGAATAATCTTCACTCTAATTTATAGAATCTAAAAGGTTTTTTTTATTAAAAAGAATTATCATGAATTTTTTTAAAAAACATTAACTCAATTTTGTTTGAAGGCTCGAGAATGTACATTATTATGACATATACATTTAAAAAATCATGTTATTTAGAGAGGATCGGTGGAACCAACCAACGATAAGAAAAATCCCAAATCCATCTAGAATCTCAAAAGGGAAAATATACCAAAATCTAATAATTTCTATGTTTCCAATTTTCAATAAATAATTCCATAGATAAATTTATATAAAACCTAGAATCAACAATTTAATACTCTTGATGTCATATATGAAATTTACCAAAACTTTTATGTATCATCGAACAAGTTTTGGTTTCCTATTAAAATGAACTCAAATTCTCATAAATTTTCATAGATATATCTGATGAAACATATTTTATTATCTATATTAATCATAGACCATTAGTTTTATACAAATATATCACTATTGGGCTTTAAAAGGATCCATCTGAAAAAACTAATGAAATCTGTTATTGTCTGGAAACTCATCTATAGGATTGTGAAAATTCAAACAAAAAATGAAATGAATATTAAAATATATCAATATATTTATAAGGGTTTTAATTGTTCTTACATTCTGAACATATGACTTAGGATGATACATAGTGATTAAACTCGATTTGGTTTCATGGTATTGGTGAAGTGCACCAAAGAACATCGAGGTAAATCACATATTTCAATCAGATACAATAAAAAATATTAAAACTTTAAAACCTAATGACATATATATTATATATCTTGGAATTATGATCTATAGATTAATCACAAATGATAGTGATTGTGTGAGTTAATTTTTTAATGTGATGTACTAAAACCCATATAACATTGTTATCTGTAAAAGTTTTTGGGAGTCCGATGACAAAATCAATGGTGTTATTTTTTCATTTAATTTTTAGTTTGGGTTATTTTTTTAATATACACATAGAATTTCATATCTCCTCCATTAATTGATGAAATTTAAGAATATTATATAAAATAACTTCAATATATATTTTTATTTAGTCATCCACATATACTATATCTAATCTATATACATTGGTATATTTCCATACAGAATAGAGAATGATGAACTATGAAAATCCTTTAATCGATCCTTCATAAAATATAGTATGTACAGAAAACATACAATGTTAATGAATCATATAATTACATCCAAGTCAAGGATAAACATAGGATCATTTCTTACATTATCTTATATATATATATAATCATTATATTCCTCTTTAATCATCACATGGATTGAAAGATGAATACTTATTTGAGAAAGACAATATTTTTATGATTCCATCAAAACTACATTTTATTATTTTTAGAATAAATAAATAATGAATATTTTATGTTTCTCATCATAGATATTCTAGAATGATCCCTTTGACTCAATTAATTAGCCACATTTTTTATTTTTATATTGGTAATGTATTATGTATTAATAATTGATAATATATTTATTTTATATTTATATGATATTATTAGATTATATTTAATGTAATATATACATTAAACATTTATGATCAATATATATCACATCTTTCCCCCATAAAAATAATTCCCCTATATCTTTAATGGAAAAAATTTCACAGCTAAATCCAAATAAATTGTCTTTTAATTTTCTTCATGAATCATTAACATCCTCTATCGACAAGCCATCCCCATATGATTCTGCATGAAAACACATACCAATAAATTATTTGTTTCATGTATATAGAATACAAACTTATATCCTTTTAGGGAAATGTACGAATATGACCACAAAATAACCTACTATATTCTTACTTGAAATTTACCTCATATTAATCATTCCTAATCATCTAACATACCATCATAGTTAATAGAGTGAGTTGATTATATTATCATGAGAAATTATCCAATTTTTTTATTAAATCCATCAAGAATAAGAAAACCTCATATTATTGTCATAATGGTTTTCCTGTGATACTTTTCAATTGAATCCATCCATAATGGACATTGGAAATAACATCAATTATTATTATATGAAACAAATATGAAAACTCTGGTATCTAAATTCCATGATTATCAAATTTTGTTTATGAATTTTCCATCCTTAATGGATCTAAAAATGATCAACTGATCTTAATGGCCATCCTTAATATTTTAATATGTAATAATACTTTCAATGAATATTACCCACAACTGATGAAGGTAATATATAAATACACTTTTCATTAAATAAATGAATATAGTAGGGGAATTCATAATACCAAATGGACTGAAAATATATTCATAGTGTTTATAAGCTGTGTAGAATACTATATTGAATACATCCTCCTTTTTTACAATCATCTGATGAAATACATGTCAATGGAAAATCATAAAAATTTGTTGAAATCCAGGTTGTTTACCAAAAGAGTCTCCAATATGAGGAAGGGGTACATATTATTCATTTAAAACATCTCTATATCTTCATAATCAAAGAATAGAACCATTAGTCTACATTTCATATTAAAAAAATGTGAAGGATTAACATATAGTGACACATATGGCCTAATAAATACGTTTTCAAGAAACTCTTGGAGTTTATTATTTAATTATAACAAAACAATAGGGGATAGTGTATAGGGAGTCATTGAAATATATTTAGAACTACGAATGTCAATTATTAGGAAAAAACATCACTATTATATGGATGACTAGGAAACTCTTCTGGGAAGACATTAACTATGTCAGAGAAAATAATTGTACAATCAATGTTGAGATTGTATGCAACAATTTATAAGAAGAACCACCATTTGAATGGGAATCAAAATCCATACTATGTAAGTGATCTCCATTACAAGTAATAATATATCATCTCTCTAATAGATTATTATATGTAATTTTATAATATCAAATGTGATTATACACCATAGATAATTGATGTGGGATTTATGTATAGAAAAAAATTAATTCCAAATCTATCATTAAATTAAATCATATTAATAATTACAAGGTTTACAGGAAGGAAATTATTTCTAACATCAACATGATAGGAATCATTGACATGATATTTCATCACTACACTATTATTTATTTTCATTTCAAATTAATCATCTAATCATTTGGGTGATTTTATTATAACCTAATAAAATAGTTCAAGTGTAAATGAGTAGGTATATCTAGAATCAAATAAAAAAATTTCAGTACTAGAGTGGATGGAAATTTTAACTTTCAGTATGTCATTTTCATGCTACTATTCTGAAATAGTGATCATGTGGCATTTCCATTTTTTACTCAGCTGGATAGGTTATGGATTTCAATAATCAACAATAATCATCAAATTTGTTGTAAAATTGAAATAATTTCTATTATTCATACATTCGGAACCCAATAGTGTAATTGATTCATTATATGGAGGATTCTATATAATTTGATCATTAGATAATATCATCCTAATAGTTCAGTAAAAAATTTCAAAATTTCATTCCCTTCGAAACATTAAATATAAAAGAGTCTCCTAATGAGTTTTTCTTCGATGATTCATTTTAAACATTAAAAATGAATCAAATTTCATCTTTTGTTATCCTAGTTTTTTTAGTTTCCTTTGAATTCCATATTCCCTTTCTTAACAAAACCATGAGATTGGTTGCAAAAACTTCTATCCATTTCATCCTTTGTATAACATAATACTATTTATTCATATCTAATTATGTCTATTATGGGTAAATAAAATTGAGGGTTACATTTAAATATAATGATAAATCAATCAAAAATATTTTTAGTATGGTTGATAATATCAAATGTGGACCTCAGAAGTCTAGTGAAAATTTATTTACTAATAGATTCTTCTTCATTCTAAATAACCCTAAGTAACTCCTTCTCCATGTTTTGAGAATATTTTTGGGAATGTATATATTGACGAATTACATCATAAAATAAACCCATTTTTTGGATTGAAATTCTTCTTATTGACTTGTATTCTTGATAAGATCCAACTATTTACTCGTTTTCCTATCCAAATGATACAAAAAAATTATGAAATTTTGATGATCTAGACTCCATATAATGGAAAATAACTTTTAAATTTTAGTTATGAATTTCTCATATATATGTGGACTAGATGAGCCTATAAAATATGTTACACATTGTTTCATGAATGATTTTGTATATCACGAATCCATCATTTTTAATTTTTTGGTTCTAATTGATCCATATAGTGTGAATGTATTGTGAGAATAAAAATGTCATTTTATATCCCAGAACCTATAACATTTGGTTTATTAGGAAGAGAATAATTTAAATGTATTCTTAATTCACTATTAACATGGTTCCATTTTATTACATACATCATCTAAAACCTAAAATCATAGTTTCATCATAAATAATAATAATGGTAATCCAAAAAATCATTAAAAATATAATAAAAATTATTTAAATCATGATTTTTTTAAATCTATTACATCTTTTTATAAAATTAATATATTGTTGTTCATTATTAAAATCCTTCCTTATTGTTCATTATGTAATATTGAACCTCCAAATTATAAAATCCTGATTTTTAAAACTATGCCTGCAAAAATAACCATTTTTATACACCATGTGATGTTGTAGAAAAACACAACAATCCCTATTTAGAGTTAATACCACTAGGTATAACTATTATAGAGGCATATATACATGTACTATCTAAATAGTTATTAAATTTTATTAAAATAACTAAATATCCTTGACCAAAATTTAACTATATTTCCATAATATTAAAATTATCTTTATTTTTGTCAATAATGATTTCTCATCCATATACCAAATGTATAACTAAACATTACATTTATTCCAACTATAAAGACCCAAAATATTCACACATAGGTACCACATCTTAATATATACTATTTATTACATAACATAACACCCCACACCAATATGGTTGAGTTATAATTCCTTAGTAATTATGGATACAAAATAGATTCTATATTAGCAAAAAATAGAATATCACACTATGTTCTTCGAAACTAGAATCTATATTAGACATCTCATAAATATTACCTTTATTAATAACCATGGGAAATGGAAAATGAAAAATATTTATCATAGATGATTTCAATGGGTAAGATAATGAGATATTAAAATAAAATGTGAATACAGATTTGACAACATGAAAATAATAATAATAACCATAACCAACATATAATAGTCCATAAAAATGAGTCATAGGATAATTGTGGAACGTCATTTAGAAATAAATCATAATTTAATCAAAGAACATATTACATTGAAGTTTTACATTTTCATAATATATAGAATTTCATAATATACATAAGTATATAAATTCATATTTGTATTAGTTATGGCTCATTTCTAGAAAAAATCATTGTATATAGATTCACCTCATAAAAATTATTTATAATCTAATTTCCCTTCTAATAAATTCGTTGTGTATTGGTTTCATTTAAAAATGATCCACAATATCATTGGTTTTATCTCATGAATAACAAAATAGACAACAACCCTTAAAAACATGGTTCACTCCCCATTCTTACCCAATTTATCCAATGAGTTAAAAATATTTACCCATTACATTAGAGTGAGATATAGGTTAGACCCATACTATACACATTTTTTGTAATAAAATATTATAAATATATTCATCATATAAAAAAATTAGAAGATATATGCTTTATAAACATTTCACCAAAGCATAACACAAGGAAATGAAATGGGATCAATAAACATTTTGTCCTTTCATCGTGTCATAACCCATGTATCTGGAACACGTTTCATAAAAATTCTATCATAAAAAAAAACATCTTAATAAATAATATGTATTGTTTCATTGAATCACATTTAAATTATAAATAATTTAATTTAATTGGATGTCTTCTTGTATAGAAAATTCGTCTGATTGATGATGTTGAACATTTATGAATGATAATAACGTTTTTCACATTAAAATCACTTCATTAATGACTAATAACATAAAAAATATTAAAGAAAACATTTTCATTGAAAATTTAACTGAAACATGTAAATTATTCTTTAAATCCTAATGTGTTTTTGGAAACAGAAATACTATTACTGAAATACACATTAAATTGATCATTCATTCTACAATTTTAATAAAATCAAAAAGATCCATGTTTTGAAAAAAGTAAAAAAATAATATAAATAAACTTTTAAAAAATGTTGGTTACAGACATAGTTCAAAATTTATTGGATATTTTTCAAAGCATTAATTTATTTTTTTATAAAAATATAGGATTTGTATGAAATTGAGATTTCTAACTGAAGATAGAAATTAATTCTATTTTCCTTAAACAGATTAATTTGAATGCTTCAGTACACAAGGAGTAAGAAATGAAGTTAAAAAAATATTTTCCTTAAAAATACTGAGGATAATAAAAATAATGATGGTTTTTAGTCAGTGAGAGAGAAATGGAGATCATATAATTTCATCATCATTTGTTTACTCATTAACAATCGTAATAAATAATTTTATTATAACAGAAAAAATTAACCAATTTGATAATGATTTAGTCATAAAAACCATAAATGAATTAAAAATATACATATATTTAGATACCAAAAATTATATTAGTTAAAATCATAAAATAAGTTAATTTAAATAATATATACCTAAAAAGGAATCTATGGGTGAATATAGCATGTGTCCAACATATATAATACTGAGACGAGAAACCCCTTACCTCCAAGATTGAATTTCAATATACATTGTAAAACCTTTTATATAATAAATATATGTTTTTATACATATATTTAAGAATCATAAAAATTAAAAACCTGGAAATATATTATTTACATGCTCCTTATTATTATCATTTTATAAAAGTTCTTTTTATTATGACATTCCTGTATTAATTACTTCATTGTTTTCATGATTAGGTTTTTTATTTTCATTCCTTTTATGTTGAACATCAATAACATATCATAAATGTGATGAAAATGTTACAAATATCATATATAATATTTATATATGTTTTTATAGAATTCTATATATTTTATAGGTAGAAAATGAAAGATAATATTTATAGAGTCGTTTGTTCAAATGAACGTATGAAAATCGTTCCGATTTTATCAACAGATATAATGAAATAAATTTATATATTAATTCATAATTCAAGAATTATTTATATATAATATATATAATATATATTAAATTAATATATCATTATTAATTATTGTGATAGTGTAATATTAAGAATGTATCACAATAATTCGTAGAGGCAGTAGTCGACACAAATGTAAGAGAGATGTTACAGTTTACAATGATATGGATCGGTAATAGGGGATTTGTCATATGATATTACTAAGAGTATAAAAATTTCCTAAACAAAATTTATAGTAAATAAATACATCATTATTTTTACCCTTGATATGCGGTGATGGAAAAGAAATTACATTTTTTCGTGAGGTAGTATTTTTTCACACACATGAACGACATTTTTATTTCCCATATAAAAAAATAATGTATTTATTTATGATATTACATTATTATAATAACTTAATACTATAAAATAGATAAAAAATTAAATTTTTTAATATATTAAAAATATTTTGGAGGTGATATAAGATGGAAATTAAATAATCTCACTTAGGAATGATTCATTTTCTTCAGAAAACCAACATTGGTTTGAATTTAATGTCTTATAAGAAGGGTTTACTAATAAAAATAATGGTTATAATATATGAAGATAGAATTAATGATTTTATTCAAGATTCTATTGTTCTATAAAAAATATTTTTGGAATTGTGAATTGTAGAGTGGAGGGATCTCTATTTTATAAGTTGGGGGAGATGACATTGTTTGATTATTTGGAATGAAAAAAGGTGTACCTTCACTTTTTAAATCCACAAGGATACCCAATAGATAATTTTTGAACATAATATTATATAATTTATTCATATTTAAGGAAAATCTGATTTCTATAATTTATTTATCATTTTAAAAATTCAATATTTAGACTAACCACTAATGTTAACCTAATTTTACCATACAGAGATAATTAAATTATAATATTCTGAATTTTTTTTGGAAAAAACGAGTATTCCTTGTTATAAAATATTAATTATATTTATTTAAAATATGATATAATTTTTATAAAATCTATTCTAATAGGGGAGATTTTTAATTTAAAATTAATCCCCCAAACACAATGAAAAAGCGGTATTCCATTGAGAGAATTTTCATATATATGTATAATATATTTCAATATATATAGTCTATATTAATTTGAATTAAATGACATAAATTGGATTGATAATAATATAATTGAACTAATTTTTCATTTACTATTTTTAAAACATAAATTAAATTTATAAATTCTCAAACCAAATAGTTGTTTTTAAAAAATATATTTTTTACATAACTTTGAAATGATTATCATTACAAAAAAACTATAAAAATTTTACCATAAAATAAAATTGACATATTGAATCCAGAAATATTGTTAAATTTTCTAAATAGATTTTTAGAATTTTTTAAAAGTTAATTTAAATATTTTTCCAAAAATCATATAAATTCATTTTAAAGGGAAAAATAATTTCATCGAATATCATGATTATGCTAAAAATTATGTAATTACTTATAAATATTTTTATCTTATATATATAACATATACATAATTATATTATGAAAAATTATTCCTATTGATAACTTTGAATTTAAACAGTGTGTTATATTTGTCATGTTGAAATTGTAATATTAAATTTATATCTTTTATTCCATAGTATAATGATTTTTTTAATGAAACATATCAATGAAAATAATATTTGTTTGAAATTTTAGTATTTCATAACATCTATGGGTTTTATAATTTTAAACCTGATTCCTTTATCTTCAAAATATTTTCATCTCATGTATGTTTATATGACTCAAATTTATTGCTTAATCAACGATGATATAAATTACCAAAAAGAATCAAACTATAAAGTATTGATTTTTCTATTCCATACATAATTATTATCCATTATTATCTTATTATTTAAAATATATTTTCATATTTAATCATTTTTTCATTTAAAAAAAATTTCCACTATTTCATTCCCACGTCTTTGAAAAAAATACTCCAAATTGATTTTAAAATAGAATTAAATTTATTATATATTAAATTCATCTATGATATAATAACTGGATATATCTCCACCATTAATTTGTTTTATAGTATTTTTTCTGGAAAATTACACCAATACTTATTAATAGTTTTAATTCCTCGATTCATATAATAACAGACATATTTTTAAAAATCATGATATGTATTTATAAATTATAGTGCACCATTTAAGTTCTTTTATTAATTTTTCTCAACATATATATATATATATATATATATATTAAATGATGATACAATACTCAATGTTGTGATCTTTATTATCTTTATAAAAAAAATTCTCAGAATTTTACATGACTTACCACTATGACAGGACATTAACATGAATGAAACCTAGTATAGGGTGGAATGTGGGTCTATGGTGAGTGATTTTATTGTTTCTAATATAGGTACATAACATATTTTAATGTTCTAATAATTTTTTATAATCTATATTATATTGTATAAATCCACAAATCAAATTATAATTGAATTTCCCTCTATTTCATTACAATCCTTGATTATTAATACCCAGAATTCCATGCATAGTCATTCCAATATAGGTAGTGATGTGAAAAATTTATTATGGATGGAAATCTCCATTCAAAAATAAGGTTTTATTTAAAATTATTCTTGAAAATTATTATCTAACATGATACAACTCCAATTTGGGAAACATTGCAGCACGACCATTATATCTTCATGATATAAATTATCACAAAAAAGGTCTCTCAAACCCAGAAAACAAGTATCCATCTCTGAATACTCATAAAAGAAATACCAATTGAAATTGAATAAAAAAATATTTAATATTATGACCCTTGGAAATAGTAGGAAATAAATATCTTCTCATATAGATTTGGGATAAAATTAAAATATTAAAATCCAACCTAACTTTGAAACTATGAACTCCAAAACTATATGGCACATGAATTACAGTAATCAAAATGTTAAATCCTAACGAGACAATTTATATCATAAATTGAAACTACTTATGAAGTCATTATATAATAATAATTAGAATCTAATTTGATTTAAAATTCAAACTATCTAATATTTCAATTGAAATAATATATAATTTATTAGTCCAAGACACAAATACCAACCAAAAATATAGATAATATATATAGTTCAAATTATCATTTAAAAAAACATTCGAAATATAATTTCATTAATTATATCTCCGTAGGATAAATAATTGTCATTTCTCATAGGATGAATATATATATATGTGTGTGTGTGTAACATTTTTTATCCATAAAAAGTAAAAGTTATTAGATACATTAATGATATTACTATAGTTTTAAAAAAATTATTTTGAGTTAATGGTAATGAATAAGAACCTATATGGTTTTTATTTACTATTTGAATAATGAATTCATTCCTTTTACTGGAGCATGAAAATTATTATTTCAATAATTATATATGATTTTTCATTAGAAAATCATTCAATAATATCCAAGGCAACATTAAAAACTTTCACCTCATAGAAGAAAAAACACATGAAGTTATACACTAAATCTCCAAAAGAAAATTTACCTAGACATGAATCCATCATCAAATGAAAAACATATATCATTTATAGACTATGTTTAATGAATACTCAAAATAAATCTATTCTAAATTATATAATCTATTTATGAATAGAATATTAATAATCTTCACTATAATTTTACATACCCACTACCATGATTTTTCATGGAACATTTAGAATTAATAATAAACTAGAGACATGGTTTTTATTATACTACTAAATCCATATAAAACATAAGTTGATTCATTTGACCTATAATTTATACATTCAAATGATATTAATCAAACAGTGGGCCATTAAAATTATCCTCAGATTAGTCAATTTAATGGAATAAAATTGGGAGTATTACACTCCCCTCTGTTAAAGGGAGACTCGAATACATCCTCAAAATAACCATTAAACAACAATATATCTTATATATAATGATCTACTAAATTATTATACATCATATAATCATTCAATTATATTAAAACATCCATTATGGTCTACACCAACATTAACTGTAACTTGAGAGTGTACCAGTACCAATGCAACCAACATTATACTTAAATAAATCATTATAATTATATAAAAATTTTATTTCCCATTAATTAGAGCATTTCAACAATACATAATTTTCTAAAATACATTGGATAGAAAATAGAAGTAACGTGGTTGAGTTATATCGACTATTCAAAATATTTAATTATTTCCAAATAAAAATTAAAACCAAGGAATACCAAATATTTTTTTAAAGACGATATTTTCAAATTAGAGAACCAACCCAGTATTATCTAATGTTTATATTGAAATCCCACTCAATCATCCCTATATATTTATCTATAGATACTAGGATAATAACATCGAACATGATTTTGTAAAATTCTGTCCTGAGGTGAAATGAATTTCTAGACATAACATGGGGTTTCATAAGGAGAATATTTATTCTCAATTAGACCACCACAATTAAAATTACGTAGAATACCTGGTTTCTCCAATTTTAACCTTATTGAAAATAATATAAATAAGAAACAATCTATAATGACACTATATAAAATAAATATGAGATGATATAATATATATCATTAGATAACTCCACTATAAATACTACTAAAAAATACATGTACCCAAAACTCCATCGTCAATAATGTCGAACTAACCAACCATGAAAATATAAAATGCGGGAATGGAGACTGAAATCAATTTTTGATATAATATATTTCACCCTACTGATTTCTTCTCATACATAACATCTGTTAACAAAGAGAAATATTTTTCATGGGGAATTTTCACCCATTATTTTAATATTCAAAATTTTAAAAATTCATTCTTAGGGAATTTGGAACAATTATTTTAATATTCAAAATTATAAAAAATGTTGTAATCTCTTTTCCAATGGAACAAATCATACAATACCTTACGGATAATGTTCATAAATATATATCCCACAACAAGAGGGTATAATAAAATATCAGTTCTCTTATATTATTCCAAAAAAAATGCATATATCTAATTTGATTACCCCCTGGTTATGCATAGTTGATGGATTATTAAGAAAAATATACCCCTAATTATTCAATAGATCTTTCAATATGGAATTATATTTATCATTCCTAATATAATAACAATGTTTACATAATTTTAAAAAAAATTCTTAAATTATTTCAATTGAAAAACTTATACACTATATCAAATATGACACTAAAAACATGTGCACGACATGGAACCAATGAAGTTTTTGTACTTTTAAAAGTTAATACAAAAATACTAACAAGAATTCCCTCTAATGGGTTTGCAAACTAATCCACAAGAAGAAATATCAAAAATATGTTTTCTGGTAAAAAGTAATAGATAAAATTATTTCCTCTATTAAAATAATATTTGTACACTAATCGATTGATAAGGAAAACATGGGTCAATACATAAAATATCATAAATATATTCCTCTATCGTATAAATTACTATATATTTCCGCTATCCTCATTGTACTATGATACTAGCCATCATTTGAGTAATTTTAATTAATCTCTTTGTGGTATGTGTGTATATTTATACAATGGTACCAACTCACCACTATGAATTAACATTAAATCATCTATTCGACCAAATTATCCTTTGAAGAACATGAAATTATAAAGGCATTAAAAGTATTACTTCCAAAATCTCATTCCCACATAGTGGAATAACATTATTTATCACTTTTATTATAAATTAATTACACAATTAGAAATATAATAATCATAAAATGAACACAACCATCTCATTAAAACCCCTTATTTAAAGGTTACACCAACAACTATGGGATTTTTAATAACTAAAAATATAGTCTATAATAATGGTATCTTCTTGGAAAACCTATGTTTATCCTTATATAAGAACTGAGCAATTTGCAATATACAGTGAAACACGACTATAATATTTTATACATTTCATTAATAACATATACTATCCATTGTGGGTGGATGATAAAAATATATTTAACCCCAAATAAAACACATATCAAATGATTTATCTTGAACCACTTTGCATAAATATTCCATATTCAAATCATACCCCTAGGGTACAATTATGTCAACTTTTATCATGAAATAAATCAAGAACATACATCATTAATGAAAGTATATTATTATTCATTCTAAAACCATTCTAATAATATGTGGATAAACAAATCAAAAATATTATTCCAAATATTGATAAATGAACTGTGTGAAAAAGTTGAAGATGAATCATACATATTGTTTTACTTTTCATGTATCAATGAATTAGATAAATAAAGGATTATATTTACCTTAGGATTTCAATTAATGTTTATTGATAAATCATGTCAAAACTCAAGTATTGTATTTTTTCAAAATTTAGGTGAATTTAATTCCAGGATTATAATGTGGTTTAAGGTGTTTATAAGTAGCTCAAAAAAAATTATAATAATTAAATAGAAGAATTAAATAGGGAATTTATTTTAAAAATGGAAATGATTCATAAACATTTATTAATATAAGTGGCAAAAACTAACAATTTCATTAATTTAATATGATTTGTACTATTATGTATAATTATAAAATATTAAAAATTTGATATTAATATTTCCATTTATTAAAAAATATCCATTTTTATGTATTTTGTATTTTATTGTATGAAACATAAGTGAGAACGAATCAATGAACTAATCCAATTTGTGGCACATAAGATTTATTATTTGTAAAATAATGTTTATTCTAAATTTGATTATTATTTTCATTTTTTTAGTAAATGTGGTTGGAGATTCTCATAGATAAGGACAATGTTCATTGTAATTTTTTAATAATAATTTAGGGGTGTTATGTATAATTTCTCGAAATATATTTTAGGTCATGATTAAAAATAATGACACTAAATATGATATTCAATTGTTTAAATATCACAAATCAAAAATATGATTCATGTTAATTAATAAAGAAACATAATGATTTATATTTTAAGACTATGAATCAATTTTTAGATAATATATTTTTAGAATGATAATAATAAAAATTGAATTGTAGTTATAGGCATCTCATGTTTAAATTCCTATATGATTAAGAAGTTATTATGTATACTATTTTATATTTATGTTTCTTATCATTAATATCTGATGTTATATTATTCATTAAAATTATACAAGAGAGAAAAAAAACCATAAGAATTATTTCTTGCTATAATATGTAGTAATTTAGAAATTTTAAATGAATAGGTTAATAGTGATGGTGTTATTTTATGTTTTCATTCTTCCAATCACGTGGTAAAATTCATACAATGGGAAAAATATTATTGGGTTATTTGTTGATGGAATTTACTAGACTATGTTGTAATTATATAATTAATTTCGTTGGGTATGTTTTGAAGATTGCAAATAAATTACTCCATAGTTAATATTCTAAATAGATTAAAAGAAAATATTGTGATAAAATAAAGGGAAGGGTTGTTTTAGGAATATTTATATCAAACTGTATTAAAATGTTTTTTTAAAACAAATCCAGAAATTAAAATTTTCACACCTCAATATATTATATAATACTAAAAATTATTGTCATGTTTATTTGTAAAAAATTTGTAACAATGAATTTTTTGAAGAAGTTGATAATATTTGATTGAAATTACATATTTCAATACAAAAATATAGAATCTAATAAGAAAGGGTAAATATAGTTCTTCTCTAGAAGATTATAAATATATATTGTTCCAAATATTTATTTGATTATAATATAAGGGATAATAAAAATGGAATAATGAAACGTATAATGTAATAAAAGTAGTGTAGGAATATGAAATGATTAGTAAAACAATAGAATAAATATTGGAAATGTATAAACTATTATGTTGTTAAAAATGTATTCACTATATTTAAGTAGATAGAGGGGAATCTAGATACCACGGATACATATTTTGTAATTGTGGTCAAGGATAGAACTTGTTATTTTGTTATCAAAAATATATATACTAGTGGAATTTATGGTCTATGGTAATTTTTTATTAGTCTGCAAATAAATCACTCGTTTTGAGAACCATACCTTATAAAGTATTTTTATTTGTGATGTGTGGGAGTAAAATATCAATATTCAAATTAATATATGGTGATATTTTACTCAAAATGATAAATAAAAATGAATTAAATTCACTAATTCACTACATCTCTTAGATAATTATGAATTATATTGTAGGTCATTTTATTGTGGTATTAGAAAATTATAGTTCTTAATGAGGATAAAGAGTTCCATTATGTCATAAAATTTCATTTCTACATTCATTGTGTAAAAATTGTTAACAATAATACATAGGACAATAATTTTATTCCAAATATTCTTGGGAAGAATAATAAAACATATAATGATGATATATTATTGTATTTATTATACATTATCATGATTGTTACTTTAATGGAATTTGATCCGATTAATCATAACCTTAATTCTACAATTGTGATATTATTTCATATAATATATATAGTTAATTATTATATCACATGAATTTTTATTTATCATCTCTTTTAAGAAATTTTTCCTTTTAATTTAGGAGGAATGAATATTATAAAGTGTAATAATAATAAATTTAAATCCATTTGTGGATGAAATAAAAATAGTGAATAATTCCATGTAATTGATACAAATAAAAATATTTAATGAAACTATAATTGAAGAAAATAAATTATTTGAATAATCATTAACATGTTTTCATTAAATAGTAATCACCTTATGATGTTATGGAATTTATTTAAATAATACTACAATTCTTGAGAAGTAACTATGAATTTTTGATGATGGTTAGAATAAATGGTCCTAAAAAATTAAAAAATGATATATGTACACATTCATGGGTATATAAACATATAAATATTATTAATTTTTAAACGTTTATGGGGAATATAATCAATAATAAGATAATGGCTAAAATGTAGATTTATATTAATGATTAATATTGTTAAAGAGTGATAAATAATTATTTTTAAATGAAGATGATCCTGAAAAAGATGAAAATTTCAAATAAATGTTTGTAAAACACATCGTAATTACTTCATCGTCTATGAAGGGTTGAAAATGAAATTTGATAGTATATAAGTGTTTATGTTGTATTGGATCTATATGAAAATTTTAGTAAAATTTATGTCCTTAATGTTGAGGAATAATAAGAAAATGATTGTGTAAATCCAATGAGATTATAAATTAATAAATCTAAATAAATTTAGAATAAAACCAATTATTCAAACTAAAAGGAAAAAATATATAACATCCTTAATATAATTTTCATATCAATGTTTAAAGATTGTCAATACAGTTACAATGAATGAAAAATGGAAATTTTACTGAATCTCATGAAGATCTACTTGTTGAAAATGATAATAAAGAATATGTCAACAGAAATGGAAGAATAAATGAAATGTCTGAGGTTGAAAATAAAATAGTTTTTATGGGGAAGAGATAACTCAAGGAATCATATTCATATATCTCAATATTTGTGATGGATATCATTCATTTAATGAAATAAAACAATTCATCATGAGAATGTTGGAATTTCCATTTAGATAACCATCAATGGAAGATGAAATATATTATTAACTTGAATAAATTATTTTCCAAGGAGAATAAATTATAATAATATGGAAACTGTGTTTCAATTAAATGATAATTATATGTGGATTTTCAAATTAATTTTTAATAATTATGTAAATCAATTTAAAATTTAAAATTTAATCCTTCCAAATACAATATAAAATGTCGGATAAATATCAATTGAATGTGTTTCGAAAAGTATTTTGAGTCTCATAGAATGATTTCAATCCTATATAATATAAAATTTTAAATTGAGAATTTGATAATTGTAATGTAGCTTCAATATTATGTGGTATTTTATATTATGGGAGAATAATGAATTTTTTGTGAAATAAAACAAGATTTAAATAAATATGAATATTCTAACAATCTTATGTTGAATGAAAAACCTTCAACAAATAGTGTGAAAAAATTTTACATTGAAAAAAAGTTTTTATTATAAAATTGCATAAGGAATTGATAATTTTCCTCTAAAATTATATCTATAGTTTATCTTAAAAAATCAAAAAATATCAATGTTAACTTCTACAAAGTAATTTAATTGTTGAGGGAAGAATATTTTTACAAAAACAATTTTGAATTTATTATGGTTATTCACTTTCAATAGACACGTGATAACATTATTTTATATAAAGTTAATTTTTATGATAATATTTAATGTGAACTAAATTTATTTTGGAAACAAATGTATATATGGAAACTCAAAATTCTGGAATATTCTATTCCAAAATGTTCTAATCATTGGAAATATACATTGTAATATACAAACAATGGACCAAATTAATATATAATTCTTCAATATAATACCTTCCAATTAAATTGTTTATATTTAAAATTATATGATTTAATATTAAAAAATTTAACAATAATGAAAATTATTTTAACATTGAACATCAAAATATAAAAAATTTTGAATATACATAGGTTTTATATAGTGGATATTATCCATATATTATATAAATTTTAACATTACTATAATTTTTGGTGAATTTCCAGGATATATTAATGATATTTCGAAATGATGGGTCCTAAATAATAAATACAGATAAATCATCAATTATTTGAATGGATAAACTATTGTACCTGAACAATTAATATATTATTGGAATAAAAAACAATTTAATAGGTGTATTTATATATTTTGAGAAATGGAATATAGTTGTGAGTCAAAATGATACATTTATGTCTATTTGACTAAAATATGGTTCCATGTGGATGGGGAAATATACAAAATATGGATATTATTTATTTTACTGATGCTGAGAATAATTTTTATATAATCACAATTGGGAAACTTTAACTATGACATTGATGGTTCAGTTATATTTTACAATATAACATTGGAAGATATATGTGAGGAGTAAATTTTCTAGTTATCTATAAATTTAAAATATATAGAAATAAGATTTTTTATACAATCTAGAAGTTGAATATTCTTAATTCCCAACCCAAGAATGTTGACAATCAAACACCTCATCCATTTAGAACATTTAATCTGAAATTCGTGGTTATATGTAGAAGAAATAATAATATAGATATAACTGAATTATTTATTTTATAAATTTATCTTCAAATTTAAAATTAACTAGGTTAATTATGTATAAATCATATGCTGTAAAAATGTTAAATGGTTTGAAATAAGTTTCTATAATATTTTTAGTTACTCAAAAAAATTATTGTCGCAATTAATTATATGTAATATATATCTGGACTCTTTGAATAATATATTTTAAATAATATTATTCATCATGGACTCAGTTTATTTTACCCTCCTCAATAAAAAGGTGTTAATTATTAGAAAAATGGTTGTTTGGGGATTAATCTCATCACTTAATGTTTGATCTTG
Organism: Viscum album; assembly: GCA_963277665.1. Classification (NCBI taxonomy): domain Eukaryota; kingdom Viridiplantae; phylum Streptophyta; class Magnoliopsida; order Santalales; family Viscaceae; genus Viscum; species Viscum album. Next base: position 924,738,655 of record OY728156.1, read on the forward strand.
AAAATTCTAGATACTTCACCAGATAAACCTGTATTATAATAGATTATATTAAAAAAATTAGGTATTCCGATGTATGATATGTCATTATATAATATTTAATATGAGATTAATTCACGTAGAAATTAATTATGGTTATTTGGAATCCCTTGTGTCATCATTGTGTATAGTGACAGTCATTGGGATGTTTACTAAAAGCGGATTCAATGGTATCTACCTTGGTCATCCACCATATGGAAGATGATACAATTATGGAAGTAAAGTAGTATAGATTATTTTCGATAATAGTGATGCAAAGTTTCTGGAACAACCAATGAATAAAAACACATATCAATAAATACTTCTAGATTCGATGATGATAAATAAGTTTTGTTTTATAAGTAATTTAATGTACATATAAATATTGAATATATAGATGATTTAGGGGTTGAAGATCCCGATTCAACCAATATAAGAGATCAAATAGTTCACTTTTAACTCTGGAATTTTTGATAAAGCATGTGAATGATTAAAGTATTATTAGAAAACAATGATACTGTGTTAGGAATAGATGAAAAATATTGATAGTGACACATACATTACCATGATAACACAATGAATATGATAATTGGATAGGGTGTAAGATTATCAGGATTGGATTATTGATATTAGGATTAATAATTTCAACACTATACGAATGTTAATTTATAATCAGTACCAAAACCAGTAGATGAGAATAAATATGAAAAAGTCTGTGTTGTATAAAAAAATGAAAAAATAAGAGGTAATTTTAGGGGAAATATTTTTTCATTCGTAAACATAAAACTCTAAAAATTATCGAATTGTTTTGGTTGATACTAATGGATTGGTATTTAAGCTAGAAAATACCAGAATATATTTCTCTATTATGGAACGATGGTATTTCACGATTATCAAATTATTGTCTGTTCAACATTCCCTAATGAAGGTTTTGAATATGAACTGTAAAGTAAAAACATTTTTATTTATTAAATATTGAATTTAATGGTTGTTTTTCATGTTTAATATGTCTATATATGGGTTAGAAAATCACAGTGATTATAGTATTCCAAATTGTTGAGTTCATTTGATGATTTTGAATATTATGATTTGATCAGTAGGAAAAAAACAATTACATTAATGATTATTGGAAAACCTATTATTCTTATTTGTTATGTTGAAAATATTACATTTTTTAAAAAATAAAATATATTTTTACATAGATATCCTTGGAAATTAATATTATATTTTAATTATCATTTATAGTGAAATTTCTTATTTCTTAAGATTAAAAAATTATTAAACAGACGATCAAATCATTCATTGATAAATAATTTTTTTTCTAAAACATAAAATGATGTTTGGATTAGAGGAGTTGATGGTATTTTAAACCAAAAAACTATTGGAATCTACCATTTCAGAAAAACAAAAGGAAAAAAGTTTATTTGAGTGATTTTATATACCATATAGTGAATTATTGTTATTTTATAAATTAATGAACATAAAAAATATGTGTAGTTAATTTTTTTGAATGATATCATAATTATAAGAAGGAATCACTTTTAAATACATGATTAAGAATTTTTTTTGTGTATTATTGTTTTAATGGAAAATCAACTTAATTAATATCGTGCTGAGTTAGGTAATATGTTTGGACATATTGATGGAGTTGGTAACATAAATATTTATTCTTTACTATTACAATTTGATGAATTTTTATTTTTGAGTGAAATGAGTGTATGTGGATACGTAAAGAATCAATAATTATCGACATAAAGTATTGTAGAATAAGAAAATCTGGATGAAATATAATTTATAACCCTATTATTTTATATGGTGACTAAAATAGAAAATAACAAGGTTGAGGTGATGTTTCCATTATATGTTTGTTACGATAATTAATGTGTCATCAATATATCATGAAATCTAGATTTCATTTTATTATGATTGTTCATTAATATATAATATTACATCAACCTATAGAATATGGAGTAAAATGTGTTACTGATGGATTTTTTTCTAATGAATGAAAAAATAGTTGAAGTATTCATAAAACTGACGGAAAAAATAGATATTTAAAATATCATGTTTGATATTGAGAGTTTTAACTCATTTTAAAGGTGGATATATTTACTATTTACCATGATCATATAATTATATAGTGTTCCTAAACTGTGATACCAATAAAATATAAATGGAAACCATTATATCATGTTTAATAATGATGTTTTTAATAAAATATATAACATTAGTTTGAGTAATTTCTTCGAGAGTTTTATTTCTAGATATAATTAATAATTAGTTCGTATAAATGTTTTCAAAAGTATGGAATAAGTTTAATAGTCACACAATAATGAAAAAAAATATACTAAAATTCTAAAATCTTATGTCCTATAATATGTTCAAATCATGTCAGATTAATGTAACACCTCGTAATTTCTATATAATTTGATTGAATTATATGTAGTTATTTTAAGACTACAGGCTTTGATAGCACATGATTCCGAGGATTGGTGTGTTCGGAACGAAATTTGGAACCTTTTTTACGGTACATTCATTAAATATTGAAGCGGATTTTTCAAACATTTGATCTGATTCTCATATCAAATAACCAAGGGCACTGTTGAATTCAATACATAGGGATTCACCTTGGAAGGAAATTAATTTGTCCGAAATGGGATGAACCAAAATGTTCATTATTAGAAATTTTGAGAGAAATATGAATTAAACTAGTAAATTTATTTTATTTCTTTTATCGGTAACGAGAGGTACCATATCGATGAGGCGGTGTACTGACGGGGAACATTAATAGATCTCATTAATGCCTAATTAAATCATTGTGTTACAACACATTAATTATATATAACATCGATAATGATTCGAACATGAATATGTGTAATGATGTAATGTCGCATTATAATCAATGCATTGTGACATGTTTTATTTTAAATAGATCGTTGTGTTAGTTGAATGAATATAAAAATATGTGTATTCTATCCCAAACCTCCAATGAATTTTTTCCCAATGGATAAAGACGAATGTTAGTGGGACATCATCAACTTTGAAGTACCTAAAAACGACGAACGACATCGACCTATTAAAACCTCATAGAGGAAGTGATATTGAAATGAATTTCAATGTGGTATGGGTTTTATTTTGATGAAATCCCATTCCTTTATTCCTAAAAGTCAAACACAGATCAACACACGAATATATTGATCTATGGGTCGCTCATTCTTGTGAAAGGGAGCACCTTATGGGGATAATCACCGGGGATGAATTATCATAGATTAAACATCTTACCCAATAGTCCCCCAGGTTTCCAAACATCTAACGTGGAGAGAGAGGGCTAAAATATTCTAGGTCTGATCCCATCCATTTGTGTGTTCTTCATGACCTAATTCTCAAGTTGATGGTAAGGCGGAATCGAGGCCATCGCTGGGAAGGTGACATCCCCTGGAAGTCGTAGGCATATGCGGTATGAAAAAAGGACCACTAGAGCATATCTGGTTGTCCATCGAAGACCCTATATGCACACCAGTAGAGGCACCGACACCAAATGGTGGAACACCATAGCGGCACACCACAGTGACCTGGACCTCAACACCAGTGGTTGTCCCATGGGGAACGACGTTGTGGATGGCATGTGGGGCAAGATGTGCCAAACTCATCTCTCAACCACAACATGTCCAGAACTGACATGACCAGTCATCCTTTGCCGGAATGGGATGGTGGGGGGATTGACCCTCCACTAGTATGCCAGACCCGAGCTGACAAGAAGGACCCATACCCTTTTGGTTGGGCATAACAAAACTGAGTGGCTCAGTGAACCGGCAGGCTGGATGCTCAACTAAACTCGGTAGAGTCGAGCGAGGAACATCGGGCTTGGCCAACTGGCCAGGCAAGATAGGAATGAACCAGACCTGAACCTGGTCAGGTTGATTCATTGAAATTAAACTACAGATAGTTCGGCCCCCATGGAGTGTAGGTCTGGTCGGTCAGATCGGTTTGGACCGAGGCCAAAGGAAATAGGTCCATGTTTATTAAAATTATAATAACTTGAAAACCGAGTGTCTTATGGATGAGTCATTTGAGATGTTGGGATACAATCAAAGAGGTGGATCCTTCATATTCTCTAAGGAGACTTCCAATATTTTTTTCATTAAACGTATGTCATGTGGGAGAGGATCTTCTGGGATCAAGGGTGTAGATGAGTAATAACCATGTGGACCTCGGTGGCCCAGATGACAAGAAACTATGTGGTCATCAGTGGCCCGGATGACCAGAAACTTTTTAGTCCTCAATGGCCCGACAGACATTAGTGACACATCAAGGATGAGTCCATAAACAGTAATAAAACATTGATCACTATAATCGATGAACATTTTTTACTCTAGAATATACATGGTTTGAGATATCCTTTCTTTGAGGCTTTTCATTGTGGTTACTTTGTTGTGTTTTCCGCAGTGGGATGGGCTCCCCTAGTATGTACTATAATACACACCCACATATGTGCCTCCCCCACACGTTTTGTGTCTTGTGAAGAATATGGAATTATGATAGAGGACATGGTGGCCCTGGTTCAGGTGGGCCCTAGTAGGATCAGAAGGACATGACATGCTACTTTGGCTTCCAATAGATACACTACTCTTACCATCAAGTGGGGTTTTTCTCCAATGGAAATCGAATTCCCTTTATACTTTTCATTTTTCATTTTTGTTGGGTTTGTATTTTGTAAAAAGTTTTTTCAGTTGTACTTGTACTCATCACTTTTTTCAATATACCTGTTTTTTCATTTTCAGTTTGTGGGACATGGTTAGGCATGTGCGTGTGTGTGTGTGTGTGTGTGTGTGTATAGGATCTCAGGAAAATTCTTCCCACTTGCTGGTTAACGCATTCAGTGCTAGTTACCAATCTCTGGCCTTTGAGTTGTGGGATTGGGTTATGTCATCGAATAGAACACGAAGGGACAGGTAGTGACAAAGTGGTGTCAAATATGGTTGATTCTAACTTAGAGAACGAGAGCCTATTGTTTTTGTTTTGTGAAAATATTATTAATTATTTTGAGTTCGACATACAGATTCGGGGAGTCTAGTGTTGGTGCGATGGAATACATATCCACACACCAGGACCTTGATTTCTTCTTTCAACTAAATCTATAAAAACATCGGTTGCATATTTGTCTCCTTATGTTATTTTGTAGAAAAGATAGCTCACAAGGTATAGTATATTTACCACCGCACATCATGATATCTTTTAGGATTCCTCCAGGAGGATGACCAACCTAGATTTTGATAAGTGTTTTGGATGACAGCTCGTCTGGTGATGAGGCAAACATTAAGGGACTAGTTATTAAGACGAACCCACAGGGTGGTGAACCAGTGCTACCACTATGAAATGGTCATCATCTACATCCAGATATATCTACAGAGTACGTGCACATGTTAAATGGCTTACATGAGTTTCATAGATAGTGACCTCTAATTTTCAGGGGAGATATGGATCCCCAGTTCATTAAGGATTGGCTGGAGGTGAGAAAACGGGGCGTCAACATAGTGAGGAAACCCCTTGACAAGATGGTGATCTTATATGTGAACCCTCTTCAGGTATCAGTAGTGATATGGTGGAGTTTGAAGATAGAGATGCATGATAAGGCTACTCTCATCTCGACCGACATCGAGTGGCTGTTTCAGGAGAGTTTTTCCCAGTGACATTGTGCTCAGTTTGTATTAAGAAGTTGTTTCACCTTCACCATGGCTAAATTTTGTATCTGAGTAAACATAAAGGTTCACCGAGCATTCCTACTACTCTACTGGAAATGTTCGAGACCCTTTCTTTAGGGATCAAGCCTTTTAGAAGGGACTTAGGAAGGATATTATGGCATCGATGTTGTCTCTCAACATACCCATAATGACTGGATTGTTTGATCGAGTTCATATAGTAGAGTGATTCCTCATAGAGCAGGCATCGGTAGTGGGTGCCACCACCGGGGGAAAGGAATTTGATCCTTCTATGGGAGGGATCTGACCGGTGGTGCAACGGTACAAACGGGCCTGATCATCTAGTGGGAACCATTGGACTCATTTTTGGTGGTGTAAGGCCTCTGGGATAGCGGGAGAAAAAAGAGAATTTGGGTGTGCTAATCATGCGGTGTGTAGGGAAACATTGCTCATGACTGCTTGTCCCACTGTGTCAATGATCTGTAGACAGTCATGGAACCGTTGATATAGAGGAAGAGGTTGGAGTGAGGAGGGTCATAGTGTGGCTTATGTGGAAGGGGAGCAGTCTAAGCAACATGCTGTTTATAATGGTTTGGGTTACTACATCCACCACCTCCAGGTGGTCCACCCCGACCATAGCTAGCAGGCAGACAGTGGAGAGCTCTACTACAGGTAGTAGATACATATGACTACAACGCTGCAGGGTTTTTTTAAGTTATGATTTGTGTCTTCAACCCAATATTTTCCATTCTTATAGACATAGGTTCCAATCACCCTTTCCATTCCATATATCTCTTTTGGAGCTCAATATTCTAGTGGATCCATTGGATTGATCCTTACATCTTGTGACTCAAACAAAGGGGATATGATGATTACAAACTGGTGATGAATGTTTCAGATCACTATTGGAGGAGAGAGATTCGATAGGGATCTCCTCGTAGAACCATCGGGGCCTTATGATGTCATCCTGGGTATGGACTAATAATCAATACTCCTTGTTCGGATTAACTATTTTAGGTATAAGGTGTGGGGTCTCTATGAGGATGTGAATAGGTTTTCTTTAAACAATGAGAAGGAAACTGTTGCAGCAAAGGAAACACATTCTTTAAGAAGGGTGCACCGATCACTCACCAGTTTTCTAGCCTCACCCTCAGTGGAGTAAATGAGGAGAGTCCAATATTTCCAAGAGTGGTGGATTATTATGAGGATGTTTTAGCTGAGGATGTTCTGAGACTAACTCCTCACAAATAGGTATACTTCATTGCATATACTTCTACCATGGGATGACATTGATATCCACACTAGAATATTATATGGATCTTGTATATTTTCAAGAGTTAAGGGTACAACTATAGGACTTTCAAGAGAAATAGTTCGGAGGGCCCATATGTTTTCCCATGGGCTACCTAGAAGTTTTTTCCAAGAAGGAAGCTGGGAGTTTGAAGTTGTGCATGGACATCTGGTGGCTGAAATAGGTGATCGGTAAGAACAAGTATCCCTTGATAAGGATTGATGACCTCTTCGATATGCTGAATAGAGGAAGGTTTTCTCAATGATCGACCTTAGATTATGCTATTTGCAGCATTGGGTACAGGGTGTGGACAAATCGAAGACATCCATGAGGTGTTGGGATGCTAACTAAGAGTTCATGGTGATTCTTCCGGTGTGACTAATTCCACATCAGTGTTCATGGGATGCAAGAATAGGATCATTGACAGGGCTTATAATTTGCACATTTTTTTAATGCATTTCTATTGTTTTAAACATCCCAAGATAACATTTTGAGCTTATATGTAACAATTTTGGATTTAAGAAGTATTTTAAGTTTAAATGCAAAAATGACCAAATTCTGCATTTTGGACAGATTTTCACTACAAGGGTATTTTGGTCATTTACAAAAAAAATATAAATCCAAATTTTATGATTATAATTTATTTAGAATCCTAATTTAATTTCCTTCAACTTTTTCTTCTGGACCAGGATCTGATTCGACCATCTTGAGGTCCAAACAATTCAATGAAGTTGAAGATTATTCAGGAACACCAAGGAAGCTTCCTAGAAATTTCATCCAGAAAAACGAAGGTTGAGTGAAATATCCATTACTCTCTCAAAACGACTTTAATGGAGATGATAGTTTGTGGATAGACGGATAAGAAGATTTGGAACAAGTTTCATTAAGGAGTCCACGCCTTAAATGGCCATTTTCAGGGACATTAATTCAGTACAAAACGGTGTTTTTCGGTTTGATGATTCTGAGTGGACAGAATAAATTGTCAGAGGAAATTGGACATAAATCTCGGAATACCTGTCCAAATCAGCTGAGATTTTGGGGGGACACGGCCACGACAATTATGAACAACATTAAAGAAGGCCTCAACGCGTGAAGAGGTCATTTATGAGGTCCAAAACGCGACAACTTTCGGGGGTCGAATTCTGCCTATAAAAGGAGGAGAGCTCCTCCCCCTCAATCCTTCCCATTCTCCACCCCATTCCTTCTGGGGCAGCAAGGAGAAGAACTTCTCAGATTTTTCTTTTATTTATTTTGTTTTAAAATGTCTCTCCTCTCCCGAATTATCTCACTTACCCCATCCATGGAGGGGTAATTTCATTTGAGTGATCGGAAAGAGGGGAGGCTGGACCGATGTGTTGTGCTTGAGTTTTGTGCTTGAAATGAATAAAATTTGTTCTTCTTTCTTTTTCTGGTTTCAATTCATAATTCAGTATTAAATTCCGAATGCAGTTGTGTTAAGGATTTTATTCTGAAATTATAAATTGCTTTGGTCGATGATCACATCTCCCTCCACCCAATTCTAATCTGTATACGGTGGCACATGATTAGGGTTGGGTGGTGATTGCTCGACGGTTGTCAAGCACGTGTGTAGGATTGTATGTTGAAATCTTGGTTTATTAGAGAACAACAATTCCAGGTCTGGATTGCTCTAATTAATCAAGAGACCATATACAACCCTAAACACATTGGAAGGAGGATAGACCAATCTAAGGTTTTAGAAAGGAAAACTCTCATCACAGTTATCTGACTAAGGGAGAGAGAGGACTCGGTAGATAAATCTCTCTCTTACCAGTTTAGGGAAGAAGAAGAGATAAAATTTGGAAACCATGATGGCACAACACTAAGTCCAGCCAAACCCAATCTGATCACCATCTTTATCATTTGTTAAAATTAATCAATTTCTATTGTTTGTTTCTCTCATAGTCATTCATATTAATTAAAACCAATCTTTTTAATAAAACCAACAAAAAGTGACAACCTTGTTTTGTGTGCACTCCTCTTCGGGAGACTACCTAGGATCAACTGCTATACCATACTTAGGTAAAAAAAATATTGTTTTGCCACGCCCCACGACAGGCGTGCGTCAAACTTGGCGCCGTTGCCGGGGAGGTAGTGCCACAATCAAATTGTAAATATTTGACTTTTTTTTACAAATTAAAAAAAACACACTTTCCATGTTGTTTTCAAATGACTATTTCTTTAATTCATGGAACAATTACCCACCAATAAATGAACCAATTATTGAATCGACCTTTTCTGCAGAGGACGGTGTTTCTTCTATTGTTAGACAGGTGAGGTTATTTTGGAAAACAAATAATGATGAGAAAACTTTCAAAGAATTCATAGATGGGCTAAGGGAGGACATGAACGAAGATGTTTTTGAAGCGATGGCACGAAAGCTAGATGAGTTCTCCCATTACATTCCAGAATTTTATGAAGTATCCAAGGTCCAAGAAGATCCCCCATTAGTCATCCCTGATTTTTCAATGGAGATCCCAGATATAGTGGAGCCTGACTACCTGCCTATATCTTCTACTACTCAACTCCAAGATGTGATTTCAAATGAAGAAGAGATTGAACCAGACCTAACTCCGAGAGATGATCCTTCTATGAACTCTACCTTTTCTGATTTTATTCAATCTGATTTGAGCATCACTCCTTATAATTTTAAATTTTCAGATTTGGTCAATCCTTACATTGCCTTAAAAGAAGATGAAAAAGAATATGCACCTGTTGAGGAACACCTGAAGCTCCCTGAAGATATTGATCATCTACTTGAGGAAGTCCATGAAGAGATACAAGTGGCTATGCATGAATAACCAAATCTAAAAGATGCCTACCTTAAAAGGGAAGATTTTGAAATTAATATTTCAAATTTAAATGTTGAATCTCCCTTTGATTATTCTTTTCACGCAGCACATTTGAAGAAACCACTGGATTTTGAAGAACACTTTACACAAGTAGAAACCGAAGAGGAGGAGGATCCATACTTCATCCTACCCCCGCCATGCAAGCTATACCACATTGCAAAGGGGGTGGATGTGGTGTACTCTATACAGGGAATCCTCCTCAACAAGGATAATGAAGCATAAGCTGGGAAAAGCCACATGTGGTGGTTCAAATCAAAGAAGCTATATCCACCATCAGACTTTGGATAACAGCTGGTACTGCCCACTGGAGGCAGTAAAAATTCAGGGCCCACTTGGGGGATCGTACCAAGACTTATCCCTTGCTTTCTAGGAATTTAGATTTCAATTTCATTTCTTAGAAGTAGTTTAGCATTCATCCCGTTCCTCCTTATCATTTTGAGCTTTAATGACATGATACTTGTTCTTAATTTTGAAATTTTCTTTTGTAGGATCATGATGGAAGAAGGAAGCCCCAAAAATTTGTTAAAGGGGACTGAATCTTTATTTCAAAAGGGAGTTCATTTTTAAATTTTAAATTTTAAACTCCTTAAATTTTTTGTCCGAAACATGTTTTAAGCTTTAATGAAAAGAATTGCATACCCACACTTGAATTAATGTTTTACTCAACTTATCTAGGAGACATGAGTTTCTTAGGAATCTTGTGATGCCATGTTTTAGATTTCAATGTTAATGAGATTGAATGATTAAAATGGATAATTGGATGATTAAAGTGAAGCAAGGATATTGAAATAAGGACTCATGATTTGAGGGAATTAATTGATTCATGTAAATGAAATTTCCCTTCCATTTTTCATTCTTTGAATTTCTGAAATTCATGTGAATTAATTTGTTATTATTAATCATGCCATAAGTGATTGTCCAATATCATATTCTCATTCCTGAGAGGATTTCTAGACCAAATATTTCCTATTTTATCTTGAGCATATTTCTTGAGTGATCTTGGGACGTGCCACCTGTTAGAACTTGTATTGAAACTTGTCAAAGCTATGACTGTACAAAACCACATTTAAAATGATTGAGGCATATCTTTGGCTAGCCACATTTTATCCTAAGACCCACCTTTACATTTATCCTTCGTAAGCCCTTAGATGCCATGAATTGCCTTATAGGTTTAAGCCACATTACAATCCAATTTTTCCTTACCTACCTGCACTTTTAGTATTTTTGCATGGTTATTTCAAGTTTGAGCGTGGGGGAAGGGCCTTTCGTGTGCGTTCCTTGGGATATGTATCATTTTTGGGTGGTGTAATGTGTGCGTCATCATTTTGGGCAATGTATTATTAGAAAATTGGGCATGAGTCATCATTTCATTATGCTTCTATCATTTCATCTGGTTCTCCATAAAAAAAAGAAAAAAGAAAATAAAGCTGTGCCTTTCTGGAGCTTTACAAAAAAGAAAAAAAAAGAAAAAAAAGAAAATAAAGTTGTGCCTTTCTGGAGCTTTACAAAAAAAACGGGGAGAACTTGGATGATATCATTCTTTGTAATCATTTATTGACTCATGAACCATGTCATTGAAAGGGGAGTGGTGTTGTGATTCACATTTCAAGGGGATTTGAGTGAGGTTCATCTTGTGTTTTCACTTGATTAATCATGCATTGTACTTAAGAGTCAAACCTCCTACTTCTGGCCTTAAATTATTTCAATCATTTACCCACCAACCCTAAGCCACAGAGTCATTTGAACCTTTATTGCAAGTCCTCATGATTTTATGTGTGTTTTGTCTTTACAAAGTGGAGAAAGTAGTTACTTTACAAGCCTATGGGTAAGGAGCATGTTCTCATGATATGAGCATAACTCCACTATTAATTGTATCATGAGTGATGAGAGAAAAGATTCATAAGTGAGGTAGATCATGATTTGGCATGTTTAATAATAATAAATTGAGAAGCTTGAATGAATGAAAGGAGAAGCTTCATTATTTTTCAAAGGGGAAAAGTAAAATGCATGAATTGATTGTTTCTTTGAAAAATGGGAAATTAAATTGGTATTTTTGTGGAACTGGAAAATTTGATTGGACATTGATAATCATTTTATTTTATTCCATTTGAAATTTAAATATTGGTGACATTGGTGTCCTTTGAATTCCATGTTGAGATTTTATGCTTGAGGACAAGCATAGTTTAAGTGTGGGGGAATTGACAGGGCTTATAATTTGCACATTTTTTTAATGCATTTCTATTGTTTTAAACATACCAAGATAACATTTTGAGCTTATATGTAACAATTTTGGATTTAAGAAGTATTTTAAGTTTAAATGCAAAAATGACCAAATTCTGCATTTTGGACAGATTTTCACTACAAGGGTATTTTGGTCATTTACAAAAAAATATAAATCCAAATTTTATGATTATAATTTCTTTAGAATCCTAATTTAATTTCCTTCAACTTTTTCTTCTGGACCAGGATCTGATTCGACCATCTTGAGGTCCAAACAATTCAATGAAGTTGAAGATTATTCCGGAACACCAAGGAAGCTTTCTAGAAATTTCATCCAGAAAAAAGAAGGTTCAGTGAAATCTCCATAACTCGCTCAAAACGACTTTAATGGAGCTGATATTTTGCGGATAGACGGATAAGAAGTTTTGGAACAAGTTTCATTAAGGAGTCCACGCCTTAAATGGCCGTTTTCAGGGACATTAATTCAGTACAAAACGGTGTTTTTCGGTTTGATGATTCTGTCTGGACAGAATAAATTGTCAGAGAAAATTGGCCATAACTCTCGGAATACCTGTCCAAATCCGATGAGATTTTGAGGGGACACGGCCAGGACAATTATGAACAACATTGAAGAAGGACTCAACGCGTGTAGTGGTCATTTATGGGGTCCAAAACGCGACAACTTTCGGGGGTCGAATTCTGCCTATAAAAGGAGGAGAGCTCCTCCCCCTCAATCCATCCCATTCTCCACCCCATTCCTTCTGGGGCACCAAGGAGAAGAACTTCTCAGATTTTTCTTTTATTTCCTTTGTTTTAAAATGTCTCTCCTCTCCCGAATTATCTCGCTTACCCCATCCATGGAGGGGTAATTTCATTTGAGTGATCGGAAAGAGGGGAGGCTGGACCGATGTGTTGTGCTTGAGTTTTGTGCTTGAAATGAATAAAATTTGTTCTTCTTTCTTCTTCTGGTTTCAATTCATATTTCAGTATTAAATTCCGAATGCGGTTGTGTTAAGGTTTTTATTCTGAAATTATAAATTGCTTTGGTCGATGATCACATCTCCCTCCACCCAATTCTAATCTGTATACGGTGGCACATGATTAGGGTTGGATGGTGATTGCTCGACGGTTGTCAAGCACGTGTGTAGGATTGTATGTTGAAATCTTGGTTTATTAGGGAACAACAATTCCAGGTCTGGGATTGCTCTAATTAATCAAGAGACCATATACAACCCTAAACACATTGGAAGGAGGATAGACCAATCTAAGGTTTTAGAAAGGAAAACTCTCATCACATTTATCTGACTAAGGGAGAGAGAGGACTCGGTAGATAAATCTCTCTCTTACCAGTTTAAGGAAGAAGAAGAGATAAAATTTGGAAACCATAATGGCACAACACTAAGTCCAGCCAAACCCAATCCGATCACCATCTTTATCATTTGTTAAAATTAATCAATTTCTATTGTTTGTTTCTCTCATAGTCATTCATATTAATTAAAACCAACAAAAACTGACAACCTTGTTTTGTGTGCACTCCTCTTCGGGAGACTACCTAGGATCAACTGCTATACTATACTTAGGTAAATAAAATATTGTTTTTCCACTCCCCACGACAGGCGTGCGTCAATCATCCAGAAAAAACATGATAATTTTGTGGTAGTATTCAATGATGGATTCTTTTTGTACTCATCATTTTATGGGGTCGACACTACAGACTTATGTATTGTCTTGGATACACTTTGAGTGAACAAGATTTATGGTATTCTCTCGATGTTCCTGTCATGGATATTGGAGGTCCACTTTCTGGGATGCTTCATCTCGAAGGATGTGGTTGCATTAGATCTGGTAACGATAGAGTTAGTTCTCTATTGGGTTCCACCTAGGAGCATGAATCAGGTGTAGATTTTATTAGGTTTGTGTGGTTCTTATTGGAGGATTTTCCCTACTTTTCTAGAGTAAAATCACCCTTATTGACTTTGACTTGGAATGGATATCACCTCATGTGGATGGAGATATTCTAGTAGAGATTCAAATAGTTGAGGCAGAGACTGACTAGTGCCCTCATATTGAGACTGCAATATTTGGGAGTTGAGTATGTATTTTTTTATGATGCATTATGGATAGATATATATTGTGTTTTAATGCCGGATCAAGTGGTGATCGCCCACGTATCATAGTAGTTGAGGAAGCATGAGCAGAACTATGTGACCCATGACCTGGGGTTACCAGCAATGGTTTTGTCCTTGATGATGTGGAGGAACTACTTGTAGTGGTTTTATTTTCCAACATTTCATATAATTTATTATGAAATATTGTTGGTTTGGTATTTTAGGGTTCACGATTCAGTTATTATGACTAATATATTTACATTGATTGTTTAGTGTATCATTGTGAAATGATTGATTATTATCATTCACATGCTTCATCCACTATTGTTAATGAGGTACATCATGTGTTTTAGGGAGATTGGTACAAATGGTCCAATCATATAGGACCTTCAATTCCCGTGTTCTAGAAACTATTTTATCTTCACTACTAGGAATAATAATTCTACCCCTCTTTGTATCCTTCAATTAGTTTTTTGGTTAATTATTAATTCCTTTATAGACAACCACTATAGTCTTCATACATGTATGGAGGTTGGGTTCTTAATAGACCTTGTGATTGGTACTCATCCAATTTATGTACCATCTAATAACATGATTGATTAATAGATAAATGAGATAATGATCCATTTATATTATCATATAGTGAATCATCTTTTTTACCTGATCTCTTATCATGGGCTTCCCCATTCACTTCTCTAAGAAGTTGGATGGGTATTTCCATTTCTATTTGGACTCTCCAATGTTGTCCAAGGTGAATATTATTAATAAGAAACAATATACCCATGTGGATTATATGTTAAATAATTTAATGGGGGTACAATTGGAATTTAAAAATTGATCTCTACCGTCTTATCTTCATGTAATGGTTCTTGAGTCTAATATCGCTATCATTTTTTTGGAATCTGTTTATCCATTATGAATATATTTTAATGCCTTTAGGTATAATTACTATAATAAATTCATCATGGATTCGATGGAATTGTTATTCCATAAGTATTTCTATGTCATTATCTTCTTATTAGTGGATTATATCATGGTTTATTCAATGTCTGACTATTTCTATAAAAACAAATAAAAATATCCATTGTAAATATTGAGGTGTCAAACACTATATTGTAATATATAAAAATTAAATTTGATATTTAAATATGAGTTCTTCATTAGTAATATGATTTCTGAACATAGTCTTTTATTCAATCCTGATAAGGTTAAGGATTTATTCTCATGGGTTGAACCATAGAATTTTTTCATGATATAGATATTTCAATGTCATAATGGTTTTTATTGGTGGGTTTTCATGTATCTCTCAAAGTAAGAATAACATTTAACATCCCTTAAAATTATATAGGTGAAATTATCAAATAATTATATATTTTAGGCTTCTTTGATGATGTGGAAATGTTTATAACATCGTCACAATTTTTGGTATTACCGAAAACTTGTTTGATATTCATGTTAAATTATGATTTATCATGTTTTTTTGGTGAGTGATCATTTAAATCATGAAAAAGTAGAGGAAAATGAGTTTCTTCAACATTGACCATATTATAGGAATTAACATTCTTAGTATTTTTACCACACTATTTTATTAATGTGGTTAATGTTTATTGAAAAAACAAGAGGATGGAAATAACAGGTAGGGTATTTCGATGGCGATCTCCACCCTAGGTGGTGATGGTCTCTGAGAAGTTCCCCCCTCCTATTGTGGGGGGATATTCATTGCCTCCTACTGATGATTGTCTCTCCTCCTTTATCCCCTTATATAATACTTACTACCTTTATTCATTTCCTAAAATACAAAATTTTCCAAATGTACCAAAACACTTTTATGGGATTTCACTGCTCTCGATCTCGACATAGGAGATCACTGATACCTATTTAGTGTAAAATCTTACTATAATAGCATGATTTAAGAAATTTTTTCGGTCAATGTTTTTCTTTGATAATTTTATATTCTATTCTTGAAGAATTCACGAGTGTGATAATGTTGGCCTTCTCGATTCAAGGCATGTCATGGTTTGATTGTATTCAGAAGAGGATTTCATTTTGGAAAGGTCGATTTCGCTTCAATCGTAAAATGGATCCAATTTTTTCCTCATTAGATGGAAATATGACTATCATATGAAATGGTATTCTCTATACACATCATTTTGGTTAAAATTTTCAGAACTCCAACCCCCATTCAAAATCCATCTATTATTTGTATTCTGGAAAATATGGACAGTCGATATCTTTTATTAGATTGTGGAAATATGGATGTTTTCACCCGGTTTCACTCAGAAATTGTTTTTATGTTTATGTACTTATACATCAAGTGAAATCCTTTTTAATTTTTTTTGGATATTAGTTATAAGCAATTTGTTTTCGTTGAGTTCTAGTTTGATTACTATACCCAATGCTTCATTATATGAATCTCCCATAAATGTGTAGAAGTAGGTGGTTGAATCTACAGCTTCATACAGATGTTTTGTCCAATGATGTGTCTGGACCTGGCTAAAAAGAAGATGAATCTATGTTTGGTAGGTGGGTAGTTGATAGGGTCCAGGCCTATGAGGAAGAGAGTGGATATGCCTTTGATTTCAACAATTTCTCATGTGTTTAGAAGACTGAACATTGTCCCAGGGATAGTCAATACAAGGGAAATGTTCGATATGGATAATTTAATGGACATCAGTTTGGGAAATAAAGAAGTTACGATACATTAGGACTATGTTGAACCTTTAGGTTGCACTAAGGAGACAAGAGATGATCATGAAAAGTTTGTGGAATGTGTATTAAATGGTGACAAAGGTGTGTTGATGAATGTTTCTACTGGAATGAAATCATGTCCAGGGAAAGGTATGGAAATTATTGAGCATGGAAATTGTTTTTTGGAATTGTTGAATGAAGAACCAGTTTTAGAGAAGGATCTGGTCAATCACATGGATGGGCCGGGAGTCTCTAATCTTGTGGTGTCTCTTTTTTATATGTCTTTTGAGGTAGCTGATGACATACATGACAGTTCGATTCCAAATCTAAGGAAAAAATGAATACACAAATGTAGCAATATTGTGTTTGGGGACTACTATTATTTAAATCTTCTGACGGAAATAACTTCCATAGAAAATTTCAATGACATGGACTATGAAAGGGAAAACAATGTTATTGAATCTCATGTTCTGGATCTTATAAATATTAATTCCTAGCTTCAAATTGTGGAAGGTGGTTTTTCACAGCCAGTGAGTCAGCAAATGCATGTGTGTTAACTGGATGATGACAATCACGGTACTAAGAGGGTAATCCTATGGATTGGAAACCTATTATTGTTTCATTTGATGATATTATCACATAAGATAAAGGCACCGATTTTTTCCCGGAGAGAAGGAAAAGGAAGGACTGCTCAAATACACCATGTACAATAATGACCACATTTACAAAATCTACGAAGATTGATGATAAAGCATTCAAGTAATTCAATCTGGTTATTTCTTCATCTGAATGGGAGACTGATGAATATTGTTTTGAAAACGACTCATATTTTTATGATATGTAATCTACTTTATGTTATATGGGGGTATGTTTTTATCCCCATCATGTGCACATTGAAATTTCTTTATCATAATAAATGGGCATGGGTTTTTGCCTCTAACTGGGCTTGATGGTTAAATTTTGATGACATAATCATTTCAGGGAAAGTCTTAGAGTCATTTATGATCATTAGAGTGATAGTTAAATATTCCCTTAAAGTTAAAATAATATTACGTAGAGATTATGGGTGATGTAATTCACTGAATGTTACATCATCATTGACTTCACCCTTTGGAAGGGGAATGTCATCATAGAATTTTTTTAGTAGGTTGTCCCAATATTATACTACAATATAATCCAAAGAGAATGGATTCCCTTTATGGATGGTATACCATTTATTTTTGGAATCTCCCATTTGATGGAATTATAATATCTTGTGAATTTTATTTAATCTTATAATCTATATTTAATTTAATTTTTTATATTTATAATATTTATTAGTAGGATAATCACCCTGGATAAATTATTATGTATTATAACAAGATACAATGTTTCAAGTTACTATGTGAGAAGAGAAACATTCTAGATTACGTGATATTAACCTTCTAAAAGATAAATGAATAGAAACTGAAGAATTTACGTACCTTGGAAAATCTTATATTGGTACTTTGGATGTGTGATGCAGTTTATATGCAATTACCTTATAGATTACTAGACTCAATTATTGAAGTGTTTTATTTTTTCAGTGATAAATATTTTTAATAAATCCAATCATTTTTATCTAATCCGTGTATCCATAAAGGATGAAGATATAATGACACATATTTTATGATGTATTAAATTATCATATTATATTGATTGTTTTTTCACTATGAACTGAGGCAACAAGACATTTTGATGTTTTGTGTTCCCAAAATTAATTTTTGAAATATATTAAATATAATAATATCACATCTACATAGTGTTCCTAAAAATGGGGAATAAAATTGAAATGGGGGTCCATATTATTAATATGTGTTCACCATTAAGTTTAACATGTTGGTTTTACCCTGTGAATGACATAAAAATTACCCGTATCAAGAATTTTAGAATGTTTTTTAGTAATGAAATTATTTATTTAAATATTTTATTACTTGAGGGAGCATCATGGTCTTCCATTTAATGAAGGTTATGCCTAAAACTCTAGGTCATTCAACATAACATAAGGGTTGAGGGAAAATGTTTGAGATGATGATTTGGAATATATCATGGAGAATTACTTTGGATCTAAATCAAATTGATAATCTTGAGCCAATGGATTTCATTGTTCTAAAAAAGTACAACAAGAAAAGAATATTCGTCATCAATACACAATATAGAATCAAGGTAGGAAGTCTAATTTGTGTTGTTCCACCAATTTAGTTTATCTCCATCAATCGTGAACTAATTTCTCAGAAAATAATATATTCACTCATTGATAGAACATATGTTTAATGGATCAAGTTTTTTCCTTGAAACATTCCATATTTGTTGATATCAATATTCAAAAAGAGATCATGGATGAATGAACAATGATTATGGAATGTTCCTCACATTTTTTTGGCGATGGATATCTCTTACTTTTCTTCTCATGATCATCTGTATCATTTTTTTGGCACACAGTTCAATGGTAACCTTCTATTTGATTACTTTTAAACTATTCTTCAGTGCAACGAATAAATATAAATAGTTTAGTTCATGAAACAAGGTTAAACTGAGTTAAAATCATCATGGATGAAGAAATCATGTAGTTTATAATTTATTTTTGTTTCTACATTGTCCCATATTATATGTTGAAGATTTGAATTGCATATGTGGGTGCTTTCCTAGTAGGGTTGAAGCTCAGAATCCTAATCACTTATGGTGGGAATGTCATCTGAACCATGATCTACATATTCCTGTGATAGTGGTGGAGTTGGTTGCATGCATGATATACATAGCATATGAACCCAATGATTCATTGAAATAATAGGTTCTATATCATGTATTTAGCATTCCATATATTATGGGAACCTCGTTCTAGGGTGTTATGATTTTTTGCAGAGGTAATATCACCTATTATGTTACCCTATCACACTCAATGTGGGTCATGATATCCATATTGGAATGTAACTTTGAGGTTTCAGGTTTATGGTTATACTAAAATATAGGGGAACAAACATAGTCATGTGTACACATGTACGACTAGGTGTACACGGGTTAGAACATAGGAATAGTTAGCAGTACACGAGAATTAGAAGACATAAAGGGAAAGGTTCCAAACAATCACTACATGTTCTTTATTATGACTACATGTAGTGTATATGGATATGTTTATTTCTTGTGAGGTGGAACTACCCATATAGATCACTGGTTGGTTGTAGAAGTCGTGTACCATCACATACATTGATTGCACCCCAACTAGTGGGTCTTCAGATCCCTTTGATTCATAATTAACCGCTAGTATTAATTGATTTTGTTCCACTTGTGAATCCCTATTGGTAAAAAATGTAACATTAAATATAGATCTCTACAATATGTTCCCTTCTAAAGGATATGATTCACATAGAGTTTTTGATGTCCCGCCATGGGACCAGAGTCTGGTCCATTATAATGTTGTACCGTAGGTTGGGTTTTTAGAACCAGCATATTCTAATTGATTAGGTTATTGATACCCTACCATACTGTTTATTTATTTTGAGTTCATAGTATCATTGGAGTATGATCTCTAGCATATGGGTTTGATCCAGATTAGTTTTTTTATCCCCCATCAGTCCTTTGTGTGATAGCCTATATGAATATTATGTATTTTGGGGCCGATGATAATTCATGGGTGCAGTCCAATGTTCATGAACACATGGATGGGTGTCTCTGATGGTCACATGAATGATGGAGTGGAATCTCCAAAAATGAGCCTTATATAGAGAAGATTCATGAAACATGATGAGTTTTTAGGACCTTGGGGTTGTGTGGTGTCCTTTCTAAGCATATCAACATTTTTTTATTGTTATAAATTTATTTTTAAATTAATTTTATGATATGAATATTCTTTTTTCATCATATTTAGTTCATTCGATGTTTATTTCATAGTATTGTAATACTCAACAATACATGATATTTTCACACACATGCCATATCTTATTAATATGGTAGAAAATTCGATGGTGTAATAGGAGGATTGAAAGATGGTGGAGCATATATTGATCTTGATATATTTATAATTTTTATATCTGTTTTCAATTGATCTTATTCTTCACTATTGAAGTAGGTAGGAATCACTATATTTTTGTTGGGATATTCTTTTTTCCTTATTTGTCGATTTCAATACATTACTTTCATACTCTAATTGTGGGAATGTAGATGAATTCATGAATTACTGTTGATTATTTTACATTTCAGAATTGTATGTTCATAAAAATGTGTGTATGAGCACATGTACATTTGGATAATATCTCCATTAAGTGGGATATACCTACTCGGTGCTGGTCGATGACCAATTTTTTATTGGAGGTTGGATTGGTGAAGTTGTGGTCTGAGCCCCATTTCGATGGTCCATAATAGATGATAATTTTATGATATTTTCGGAAGATATCATTTGGTGAAACAAGGTTTTATATGCCTTTGTTTTTAATAGGTATGAGTGGATTACATCCATTTAGATAAAGAGACTCCAATTTGAAATAATTTCTATGCATAGAATGGGAAATCCTACCATCGATAGAATTGTAGACAAAAAATAGGGTTACTAAAATCCTAGAGCATATGATTCATTCTTTCATCATGGATTTTTTAGGTCATGTGTGAAACATTTAGGAGAAGTCCATTTTTCTAATAACAAATGTTGTAAATAATTCATTTGAATAGAACATTTTATGATTTATATAATCAATCATACATGTCACCCCATTTAATGTTCGAGTTTGGGGAGGCCTCTATCATGAGAAATAGTATTTATTAGGGTATATTTAAAATATTCATTAAAAATACAATTCTATAGAAACTATATATATATCATCAACAGAATATTTTGGAGTTATTTTTAAGGCCATGTATTCTCGATGTTTTCTCAATTGATGATTAAACATCTCCATTGGACGTGGGGGAGGCTATATCTGATATATTATTAATATTTTGGGATCAAATATTTGGTTGTACATGATTCTTATCAGTCGTATTTACTACATCATTCGCTGAGTATGAAAGATGTTCTCCACATATCTCAACATACGAAGAACCATCATAATCATTAAATTTATCATTATTGGGAGAACAATGAGTGGAAGATAGATGTTTCAATTTTGAATAAAATATTTGAGATCAAGCATTCTTAAATGAAATATTTTCATTACTTTTCTATTCTAGGCTACAAATTTGTATAGCATCACTAATAGGATTCTTAGAAAACATGGGAGTGTGAATCAACATTGACAGAGCAGATGTCTAACCTCCATTCAAATCATCCTTTTTTCCTACTAAAGCCTATAAGAATAAATTCATAGAGTGGGGGAGATTATTTCATTAAAATTGAGGAAAGATTTAATTAATAATTGTGATGTTTTACTTAAGTTTCATTAGAAATTACTTGTGATAAAGGTTTTTTCAATATGAATCAGACTCAATTATAGATATATGAGTTAATTCCCACAGTAAATTTTCATTAATGACATGAATGAATTGTAGGAAGAATATATAAAAAAAGATTGGAGAAAATAAACCCATTAGTTATGTGATGTGATATTTTATAAAAAAAAGAGAATATTAAATACATTATCAAATATATTCCAATGATCTCATTTTTAGTTTAAGAAGTTTTACATAGGATTTAGTGATGTCCAAGGTGATCTATAGATTTTATGAAGGAAATTAGAATAATGTAGGATATTGGATATAGTATAGGAAATAAATGTGAATTTATGACATAAATTTCATATTTGAATTGGTCTCACCCAAATTTACTAATGATTTTATGTTTAAGCAGCAGCTTGAAGTTTAGTTTGGGTTGTCGAATTCTCAGAGACCCAATAAGTAACCTATCGACATGAAAATAAAAGGGATTGTTTATGGATATGAATAGGTAAATTTGGGTTGACTTTAGATGGTTTCAAATGAACTGTAAAAGACTTAACTGAATTCAAATTAAAATAATGAGTTGATCCTATGTTATCACTTTGGTGTGGATTGGATGAAATTATTTTTTAAACGGTTTCAAATTCATATATTTGAGATAAGTTTCTTCTAGAAGATAAAACAACATCCAAAAATACATATTTAATAGAAAAATACCCTAATACTAATATACTATACACTTATATGATCAAATTCAATTACACTCCAAGGTAATGGTTCATATATTCACTTGATGTACATGGCATTAAAATTCATGAAGGATGAAGAAGTTTGAAAATCATCAAATAAAAATAAAAATTAAAAAGGTGATTAGAAATTCATGTGGTGATAAATAACCTCCAATCATGCCCCTTTCTACTCCCATGAATCAACACATAAATGGGATAGCCCCCCATTGATTCTATTTTTTCAATTGAAGTGGAAATTAGTATCATGAATGATGTAATATAGAAGTACAAAAACAATGAATTAATGATCAATCCACCATTGTGTGATATTTCACAAGGTTTGGTGTGAATAAATTCACACCATCAACCAATGGTATCATATTTATATTAAAAACAATACAATAAGAATAAGAAAAACTCTTATTAAGAAACTAGTGTGAATTGAACAAGTTACATGTGAAAGGAAAACATGAGACAAAAAAATCGCAACATAAAATTACAATTAAATAACGATCCAAATATTAATAAATATAAAATAAAAACTTCTATAAATTGGGATTATAAGATCCTTGGGTCTATCCTATAGTAGTGGAAGTCATCCCACTTGAGTATGGTAGGCTTAGGTGGTGGAATGCTTGTGGAACCAAGACTTTTCCACCCTTGACCCATAGTAGAAGGAAGCATGAATTCACTAAAAGACACGCCTAAATGGCCTTCTAGTTTCCATAATTACAGTTTTCCATAGAATATTAAACTGGATCAAAACATGTATCCTAACCTGCTGTAAAATTTCATCCCAAATGAATTTTTTTGTTGCGGGATATTATTGAAATGGTGGGTTGTTTTTCTGGGCCGCTGAATCTGGACCCGAATTTTATCTCCAACATGGGCTGCCTACAACTCCATTTAATCATAAAAATTAACTTTTTCCACTATTTAATGAAATGTTACCCATGATTTCTTTTATATTCAGTTATGTTTTCGGAATTATTGGGCTTGTATATTGGCATCTACTGTAGTTTCAGTGGGTTATTTTCCAGTTCAATTCAACTAGAATTTTTTTGTTCAAGGCCAACATTGTTGGTCTTTCAATATAAATATTGTAGTTCTAATAAAGTATGACATAATAAAAATTTTATGAGAATCCAGAAAATTAAATGTTAAAATAAAATCAATATCATTGGGTTCTATAAATGATGTTAAAAAATGTACCATGTAATAGTGTATTTTAAGAAGGAATCTCAATTATAATATGAAATAATGTTCAATGTTTAAAATGAACTAATATAGTGTTTATAAATAATAAAGAACATGAATATTATATATATTAACAATGAATATTAGCCTCATTTAGTGTCTAATCACATCCCCTCAACTTGAGTTTGTCTAGTCCCGTGTAAACTATTTATAAAAAATGTGATATTTGAGTTTCCTTTTCCAAAAACATTTTATTAAACAATGATCACCAAAAACCCTTATATCAAACATATTTTAAACCAATAAAAATATTTTTTAAAAATATATTTTCATTAGAATAACCCAATCCCAATAACATTCACGTGTTCAAATTCATCCCTATATTTCATCCAATATCAATTAAGTATGAGGATGTGTTGTGTATCACAATACGCATGGGGGTTCATCTTTATTCAAAATTACGAAATGGATAGGTGGAATTACATTACAATAAAAAGTTGGGTATTCATTTTTTTCCAATATTGACATGTTAATTGAAATTTAACTCAAAAGGGTCAACCCATGTAGCGAGACTTTGCCTATGACTACTAAGCTCAATGACCTTAGGGCACAAAGTGATTCCCACGTACTCAGGAATCATCTCGAGTTAACTCATTCTAAAACTAATCCAAATTATAAAAAATATAGATAAAATTAGTAAATATGGGAAAGACAACTATTGAGTCATGATCATCAAATTTTGAAAGCCACACATTAGGCTATTTCATTCCTCTCCACCGAAATTTTTATTTTTTATTTTATTATTTTTTGAATACTCATACTAAATATAAAATGATCACCAAACCTATGCAATTTATTTAGTGGACCCCATGAACTCAAACTGATGCTCCACTATCCAAAGGATGTGCATTGTGATATCATTTTTTATATTTTGATGAAAATATAAATTATCAAATTTCACATTATATAGCCACAAATTACAAAATCTATACTAATGAAATTATACATGGATTAAAATTAGAATCAGGGCATGCTAAATTATATTATATTCTGTTTCAAAGATTGAAATGAGTATTATCAAGTTTAAGGTTTTAAAAAATTATCCTTCCTCACATTTTTAATGCACACAAAATTAAATATATTTTATTCCATTTTATTCAACCTCCCAACATATAATAACATTTTCCCCAGTGTTTAAAGAAAATAAAATTGAAAAGGGGGTAGAGGTTGATGACTGGAATTCTAAAAGAAATTTTCAAAATGAGCATCATGGTATGAATTCACATCGTGGTTGATGATGATGTTCTTGTTTCTCCAATGTAGTCCTTTTATATCCATGTCACATACTGAGTTCGTAGTGTAAAATGGAAAATAACAATCAATCAAACAAATCAAAACAACATATACAGATATATATATTTAATTATATAATAAAAAATTAAAATATATGTATATATACAAAAATAATAGAATAAAGAAGAACTATGAGTTTTAGACTAGTGGTAAGTGTATACCCATGTCTCCCTTCGGTCCCGGGTTCGAGTACCCGTAGATTCTCCTGTTGTGACTGGGATTTCCTCAGGACATTCGATGTGTCTTTTTAATTTTTTTAATTGTTTTTTTATACTTATTTTAACCTACTAACACATAAATATAAAATTATATGATGATAAACTGTATTCTATTTTAATTTTTGGGTAAGGAATTACTCAAGGATCACACTACCTGACACAGATGAATATGGAGCTCCCATTTCATTCCCATTCATTATTACAATAGATAAAAAGGTAAAAATCCAATTTTTTTTATTTATAAAATATCATAATGATTATTTATTCCTATTTGAAAAATATAGTTGATTCAAAAATATTAGAAATATAAAAACCATGGGTTTCCACCCGTTTATCAGTTTTGATTAACACATTAGCCCGACATGGATACAAAATCTATCAATTTGTTTCTTTGTTCATAGGTTGACTCAATGATCCTAACCTCCATTTATAGTTTATTGAATTATTCAATGAATGGTTTTAACCTATGACCATTAAACATGAAGATGTTACCACTTGTAGGACCCCGAATCTATACTGCACCTTGGGGGTACACGTGATGAACTATAGAAGGACCTGACCATCTAGACCATAACTTTACAGGGTGTAAATGATGATTTGTACAATACAATAACACTAATTTTCCTAATTCAAAATGTTTGACTTTGATATTCTTGGATTGGAAGGCTTGAACTATAGCTTTATTTATCCTATAGTTTTTCAAATCCTATATACATTGTACCTCATGTTCATTAAGATCTACATTCCTCTTTTCATCAGCCAAAGAAATGTCAAAACTCATTTTTTTTATTGCCCAAAATGCCTTCTCCTCAATTTCAACATGTAAAAGGAATTATTTTACATAAACCAACCTATATGGTGAAGTTACTATATTTTTTTTGAATGTTTTACGATATTCAAAAATGGTATCCACAAGTTTCTCAAACAAATATTTCCTAAATGGATTGAATGTTTTTTTCAAGGATTTTCTTAATCTCCCTATTTACTAACTTATCCTGACCATTGGTTTGAGGATTGTATGTAGTGGAATTTTTATGAGAAATCCCATATGTATCCATTATTGAAAAGAATGTGCAGTTTCAGAAATTGGTCACTGATAAGGGATAATAGTCTTAGGAATTCTAAATCGGGAAAATATGTGCTCTTTTATAAACTAGATGACAACATTATGGGCATTAGACTTGGTTGGAATGACACAACACATTTTGATACATAATCAAAATATTAGTTGTTGTAGAGGTATCCCATAGATTTTGTGAAGGGTCGTATAAAATAAATTCCCAACAATCAGTGATATCAACGATTAACATGGGAGTGATGGGCATTTGATTTTATTTTGGTAAGATATCATAATTGTTACAATTGTGGAATCCTTTGGCCGAATTGGTTGGAATTATTATTGTGGATAGGCTAGTAGAAACCACTTTGGAGGACCTTTTCAGTGATTTTTTTGTGTAATATCGTCCTCCATATGCCTATGCATGACATAATCATAGAATGGACTCTTGATCGGACTCAGGAACACATCTCCGATTGATTTTATCAGGAAACAAATTGAAGAGGTCGGGATCATAAAAAATGCATTGTTTGATATTCGAAATGAATGGGTCCCATGATATTTTGGAATGTCACCCATAACTATGTTTTTTGTTATGTCAACAAACTATGGGAAATCACTCACAGAATAGCGGTTCTCATTGGGTAATGAATCAGACACATAAAGAAAATGTGAGTTTCCTTTGAACCCCATCCTATGGAGGTTATCACCTACTACATTTTCAACCTCACTTTTACATTTATTGGTTAAATAAAACACTTGGAGAAGAAGGAACCACCTCATCAATCTAGAATTTGGCATCTTTTTTTGGAAAATGTATTTTAGGGATAAATGGTCGGTGAATTCAATGATGGGTTATCCTAAGGGATAGAAAATAAATTTCTATAAGGAAAAGACAACAACAAGAAAATCTTTATCAGTGGTGGTGTATTTTATTTCAGCATCATTTAATAATTTTCTTGAATAGGAAATAACACGTGGAGTTTTCAACCATCATTGACCTAATACTGGTCAAACAGTGAAATCACATGAATCACACATGAGATCAAATGGATGATTCCAATTTTGATCATGTCTGATAGGTGGAGAAAAAAGAGCTGACATTAGTGTAGATAATGATTCCCAGTAGCTTTCTATCCATAAAAATGGATCATATTTGACTAATAGAGCGCAAAGTGGTTGAGAAATTGAGCTGAAATTCCTAATGAACCTTTTATAGATACTAGAATGTCCTACTAAGGACATCACTTCTTTAATAGTTTAAAGATAGGTAAGGTGATTAATGATGTCATTATTAGATTTATCAACGTCAAACCCTATACCATATACCAGATTTCATAAAATAAGTCCATCAATTACCATGAAATTTCATTTTTCCCAATATAGGATATGATTATAATCCTCACATCTTGACAAAACCCTTTCAAAATATAGATGTAATCCCACAAATGTATCCCCAATTATGGATAAGTTATCCCTGAAGGCCTCTAAACAATCCCCTACCATGTCCCAAAATATTCCCATCATGCACCATTGTAAGGAACTAGGATCATTACATAACCCAAATGACATGTTATTGAAGAAAAGGTGTTGAATGGACATGTGAAGGTTGTTTTCCATTGATCCTCTAAGGATACCTTGATTTTATTATACCCTAAGAATCTATCTAGGAAGCAATTGAATTGCTGACTCACCACTCGCTTGAGGACTTGATAAATAAAGGGAAAGGGGAATTTGACATTCTATGTATAAGAGTTGAGATTCATATAGTGAATACATACACTCCATCCAATACTGGCCCTTATGGGGAGAACGGAACCAACAAAATTGGGGATCACGGTTCTTCCAAATTTCATTGGGACAACTGCAATTGGGATTACCCACCCACTCTCAGCAATAGTGTAGATGATACTCGCATTAAAAAAATTAAGATGTTATGTCCTTACCACATCTATATGATTTGGATTGAGTCTCCACTGAGGATGAGGATATGGTTTGAATTTAGATTCAAGGAAAATATTACGAGTTCCAATTAGTGGGATAATCTGAAGAATATAAGAAAGGATCCATATAATTACTTACTTATGCATTCTTTATACATCCAGAAGAATCATCTATTTATTGGATTTATGAGTGGAAGAAATGAAAATAGAAATGGATCGATTGTCCCCTAATAATGAATAATTGATTGACGAAGGTATATCCTTATATTCATGTTCAGATTATTTATCACATTCCATGAAAAGATGAGACTTTGAATTTAACATAGTTTCTTTGTTTAGATATCTTGACATAATTGGTTCCTTGTGAATAGATATCTCATCCACCAAATTATTATGATTCGTTTTATGAATGGCTGTAAACTCACTGTTATTGATTTCACCAATGATATAATTGATTGGAGATTTGTTAAAATCATCAACAGTGCTATTGGAAAGAGATTTAAGCCAAGGAGACAAATTTCCCCCATGTGAAAAATGAATGCCAACATATTCTTGACATAAACATCATGATGTAATCCTTTTACGTTTGTCAAGTTAACTATCAACACTACCAATCCAATTAATCTCATGTATCTCTTAATTATTCACAATTTGATATTTTTAATTGTTAATGGTCTATTCTAGACTCAAGATTCCAAATGTGATTGTCATATTCCCATTTCAGACATGGATAACATAGTTGATTGTTTCATGGAAGGGAAAACCATGGATGATTAAGGTTTGCGCCCTTAGACCTATAATTGGGTGAATCTCAAGAACAATGAATATTTCTGGGTAAATAAAATTTTCAACATTCACTAAAACATTTTTTGTAATCTGCTTATGATCATGAACACTATATTCAGCAAGTTGAATAGTGATAGATGTGGGTTAGATTTCATCGATCCCTAACTGGAAATACATGGAATAAGGAATGAGGTTCACACTAGATCCAAGATCAAGAAGGGCTTTGAGAACATTATTCTCTCCTATCTCAACATTTATGTGTGGACATAGTGGATCTTTCAACAATGTTGAATAATCCCTTGAATGGTGGTACTCAAATTATCAGCTAAAAGTACTTAGTTTTTATGTGAAAATTTCCTTTTATAAGTATACAAATCCTTAAGGTAATTTGAGTAGGCATGAATGGTTTGGATTGAATCAAGAATTTGGACGTTCTAAATAACTTGAGAGAATATTTACCACAATGTTTCATTAAGTTTTGGTTTAGATTTTCCTATAATGTAATGAGGGAAGGGAGAGGTTTGTTTGATTGTTTGGTGTGGTTGTAGTTCCTTTATATTATCTTTGGGTTTTTCAGAATCTATGGGTGGTTATTCTTTATTTTCATGCATTTTTAAAGATTTTCATTGTTATGGAATTGCTAGTTCAGGTTTCTCAATGGATTTTCAATATCTTATAATAGTCACTACTTTGAGTTGTTTATAAGAGTTTTGTGTGTAACTATATTTTCCCCTTAATGTTTAGGATGGAACAAACTGAGTACACATGGGTTCCATCTCAGATTTAATGGTATTTTAGTTCATGTTTATGGGATGAGGAATCTTATTTCACTTTCTTCATTTGTTTAAACAACTATTCAAGGATTGGTAAAT
This sequence comes from Viscum album, assembly GCA_963277665.1. NCBI lineage: Eukaryota > Viridiplantae > Streptophyta > Magnoliopsida > Santalales > Viscaceae > Viscum > Viscum album. Next base: position 924,769,082 of record OY728156.1, read on the forward strand.
GGTAAAATAGAGTACGGGCTTGTTCATGTTTGTTTATACTAGGAGGATCCTTTGGTTGTTGGATTGGTTGTTGCATCACTTTTGGATGGGTTGTTTATATTGGATATGAGGATGTTGTTATTGGGCTAGTTTTGGTGTTAATTGGTTATGGTTTTATAAATTTTTTGTAGTGTAGGGGTTTGGTCATTGTGGTTATCTAGGTTGTCAGTTATCTTTCCATCGGGATCTTGGATGGTTATTATAACTTGGGTGAAATGTGTTTTGGTATAGGGGATTCTAAAAGTTCAAATAATTTACCTCCGCTGGTGGTCCTCCTAGAATAACATCATTAATGGAAGCGAGGGTTTGGTAGTTGCTATTCTTGTGGCCATATTTGTCAGAATTGTGCAAACATGGTCAATAGTTAGAATTTAATGGACCATCCTAAGATCGATCTCTTCGACCTTCCTAGTGAGTGCAACAAGTTTCACCCTATGTATTTCCTCCTCCATAACTATGAGAATTACACCATATTTGGGTGGCTTCTCATAGTTAGGTGATGTTTTCCATGTTTGATTATTTTTAGCCAGTCCATCTAGATACTTTTATGAAACATTTGGGGATTTGTTTTTGTAGTTCCCATTAAACATCATGTTGATGAATTGTCTGTTTCCCGGGACCTACCCTTCATAGAAAATTAAAATTTTATGGGGATTTGAAATCCATGGTCAGGTACCATGTTGTGTGTGTCTTTGAACCATTCCATTGTATCAAAAAATGGCTCCCCTTCCATTTCAGAAATTCATTGGATTCTATTTTTATGTGTAATTGATTTGTGACGGGGGAAGTATTTTTGGTAAGTTTATATATACAATTGGTCCTTGGAGTGGATTGATAGAGGACTCGGATTTTTTTACCAATTATTTTCTTGATCTATTAGTGGTAATGGAATGTCCGTCATCTTTTCTGAATCAAGATGATGTGGTGGGAACATGGATTCAACAATGCCATTAACCACTTTGACATGAATGTATAGCATTTCTAACTCTATCTCATTGAAGTAAAGAATGTGGTTTAAGACATGATGTTAGGATACAACATGTGACACTACTAGGGTATCATTAAGAATTCAATAATTAGTCAAGGTAGGTGTGATGTAGTCATTCATGGTTTGATTGACTGCATTTCCCATGTTTGGGGTTTCCTCATTTGGATTTCTATTTTGTTTCTCACCCTGGTTTACGAGTTGGTTTTTTTGATTACCTTCTATTGAAATGGGAACAGTTTTTAACTCTAGAGTATTATAAAGGATATGATCTAATGTAAAGAGTTTCCTCGGTGTACGGGACTCCCCAACACCAGGAATATTAACCCACTCTAGATGATTTGATAAGTCACAGGTGCTTGCGGACATTCACCAAAAGAATAAAAAAGGAGAAATGGAAAAGATAATAGAAATTGGATGAGAATATACGAAATGGGCGATAATAGAATGGTATTTGAGATGAATTACATGGTTCCTCATAAACGGGACCAAAATTTGGCATCACACAAATTTACCCATGATTTATGTTTTAAGCAGATGATTGTAGTTCAGCTTGGGTTTTCAAATGCTTGGAGACCTAAGAAGTAACATACAGACATGATCATCCTATGGATTGTTTTTTGCTATAAAGAGGCCAAAATGGGATGATTTTTGATGGTTTTAAAACAAATCTAAGATAAATAATTGAATTCATAATAAAATATTGAGTTGATCCTAGGTTATCACATGGGGGTGGATTAGATGAAAATCGTTTTTTAATGATTTCAATTTCTTATATTAGAGATTGTTTGATTTAAGAAGATCAAAAAAATTCATCACATACTGGTTTAATACCAGAAACCATAATACTAATCAAATATACACTTTGAGGATCAAATTTTGGAGAATATAAGGAAAAGGTTTGTATTATCAGTTGATGTATGTGGCCATAAAATTCAACAAGGATGAGAAGTTTCAACATCATCAAATAATAATATCATCTAAAAAATTTGATTAGAAATTAATGGGGAGAAAAATAATATATTTTCTATCCCCTTTATAATTCCTTGGATGAACCCATAAGTTGGTTATACCACCATTTATTATATGGTTTCAATGGATGAAAAAAATTAGACTCATGAGGGGGAAAATAAAGAAGTAAAAAAATAATTAAATAATGATCACTCCAACATTATGTGATAATATCAAAATATTTTGTGTGAAAAAATACACACCTTGAACCAAAAGTATCAAAATGATATGAAGAACAATAGAATAAGAGGATAATAAGAACTTCTTTTATGAAACTAATGTGAATTTAAAAACTTACATGTGAAAGATAAACATTAGGCAAAGAAATTACTGCATAAAATTAAAATGAAAGAAAGAACAATATATCAATAAATCCTCCAAAAATACTACCTTAAATATCCAATTCAGGAGTCTTTGGTCGAGACTCCAATAGTGAATGTAATTCCACTTGATTATGGTAGGCCTAGGGTGGTGGAAAGCCTGTGGAACATAGATTTTTCCACCCTTGAACTGAAGTGCAAGACATCTTTCATCCACTGAACAGACACATCTACATGGCCTTCTATATTTTCTAATTAGAGTGTTCTATAGAATATAGAAATAGAGCTACATATGTCTTCTAACAGTATGTAATATCTTATCACAAATGATTTTTTTGAGATATAATTGATATGGTGTGATTTTTGTCTAGGCCGCAAAATCTGGTCCAGAATTTTATCTCCCACTTGGGCCACCTAAAACACCATGTGAACATCATAATTAGCTTTGAAACTATTGAATGAAATATTCCCCATGATTTATTCTATCTTATATTAAACATTCATAATTATTGGGATTTGATATTTTCCATTACAATAGTTTTATTGGGATTTTATCCATTTCACTTTACCAAGAATTTTGTTTTTGTCCAAGGCCATCTTTGGTGGTCTTCCATTACAAATCTTCAATTACTCCAAAAGTATGATTTTTACCAATGTAATGAAAAAAATAAAAATTGAATATTAAAATAAAATAAATATCATTGGGTACTTTAAATAATGTTAAAAAATGTACCATGTAATAGTGGATTTTAAAAAGGAATTACATTTATAATATGAAATAGTGTTCAAAGTGTAAAATGAAAAAAATGGAGTTTATGAATAATAAAGCACATGAATATTATATATATTAACAATGAATATTATCTTCATTCAGTGGATAATCTATAATAATCAATTACGTTTTCTTCAAGACAAAAAAAATCATTAACTTTGTTAGATGATATTCCTACTATAAAGTGGGAAAATTTGATTCAATGTTATAGTAAAGTCATTTTTTTATATTGGACATTGTAAAATTTTCTAACATGAATCTATAATTCATTTAAAAAAATTTATATCAATATAATATAATATTTTCCAAATAAAAATACACTATTATTAACCTTACACCTTCATCCATAATCCCAATGTCAAATCAATTATATTTTTGTTGAATTTTTCTCCTTTAGGCCTCACAAATTACTGATTTGATCTATGATTTTTTGGTTTCTACTGATCAGCATGTGTGATCATTCTCTTCTAATTGTTTATATTTTTATTATTAATATTTTTATTGTTAAAATATGTTACATAGATATTATCAAATTCATATGATCGATCTAGAATTTCCTAACTATCTCATATTTGATTAAATTCTACAGGTAATTTCAATTTTTAGTCATGGTGTAGTGTGCATATTTCTGTAGGTATGTATTGATTTACCATATCCACCAACATTTTTCCAATGTAATTATGATTCAATGTTCTGGGAATTGATTCTCGATCCTCTATTAGTTTTACATAAATTCCTTTCCATTTAGTGAGTGGAACGCATCACAATTAGTTTTCAAAAAAAAATTTAATGTTGGTTATTTAATCGTTGTAATATATTCTAGGAACCATGATCCATCATGATTAATTAAATAGTTTTGTTATTTAATTGGAATGGTTTTTTATTAATTTATTTCAGTTTATAAAATATATATTGAGAAATCTTTTAATTTCCATCTTTTTGGTAATGATGGTATTTCCAAAATCATTTGAAATTTAATTTTAAACAGGTTATCAAATAATATTTTTGTTGAATAATGGTTTGTTGGAATTTTATTATAAATGTTATAGTCCCTTTGAAATTTAACATAGGTATGAAACACGTGGGATCCTTTGGTACCATGATAGTGGGTTTATTATTAGTTATATATTCTTTAATGAAAAGGGGAATTTCATTCATGGGTAATCCACCATTCATATAACATATATATATATATTTTCTCTTGAAATATTATTCATATATTAATAATGATTAATTTAATGTTTTTTCTTCCATAACTAGATGAACAATGTATTGCCTATATGGACATTTATATACATATGTCATTTTTTGTTTATTATGTAATAAGAAACCTAGTTATGATGGCATGTATTATCATAGTATAGTTTAACATTATTTATTGGATTTGTACTAATATTGTAATTTTTATGAAATTCAATTTTATTTGATAAATTCCTATGGTTTACGAATATAATTCATTTAATATATCTCACACGAATTTCTAAATGATTTTGAATATGGGGAAAAATATACCATGGCCTTCTTGAAAAACAATGAAATTAATTTTCATGATATGAATATTTATATAATTTAGAAATGGAAAATATTGGACAGTGATTATTTATAGATTAAATTGTCGGGATCATGTTGAGTTTATTTAGCTCACACACAAGTAAATCTCTTGGGGGTGTGTAAACAATGAATTATCTAATACAAAAATGTTATTGGAATGATAGTTGACTGTTGAGGATTATGGTGGATAGATATGTGTAACTAGTGGTGAGATGGTGGAATTTTTTTTACATGTCATATGAAATATAAACATGTATCTTGGTTTTCATTTCTCTTTTTTGCTTTTAAGGCCATGTATATTGGTTTTTATCATTATTAAATGAGTTTTTTCTATAAAATTTGAAAGATTTTTCACAAAATTTTTCATTTTTGGTTTTATTTCGACATATATATGTGTGTGTGTCTGTGTGTGTCATTTATATTGTTTTTTGTTTGAGGATATATATCCTTATAAATTTCTATTATTAAGTGGTTCTTGTTTCTTTCTAGTTGGAATTAGATATTTCCTTCAAGAAAAACATTTGACTGAGAATATATGGACATGGTTCTCCATGCCATGTAATTGAAGTTAGAGTATGTGTCATTATTTTTGAATTTGGACATTTGAGGAATAAAAAATTATGGAAGATTAATGATAAAAGTTAATTTTAGTGGAATACGTTTTTTATGTTAGGATGACTTTTTGGAAGAATATTTTTGAATATTATTATATATGATGATGAAATTCATGATTGTTTTTTGAATATATATCTAAATGTAAAATCATGATACACTATACTAAAGTATGATCATTCCATATATTTGATATTTACACTATAAATAAATGTTTGGATGATAAATTTATATAATGATAATAATTGTGGATCAGGGATAATGGTGTTCATGTCATGATACATGCCATATAGTTTTTGAAAACTACCTAATATATGAATTCATACGCCTATTTCATACCATCGATATGTAATATTCTATTATTTCAATTAGAGTGTAAGGGATCAAATACTACAATTATTTCTGACACCACAGACATGTTATCCTATAGAAAAATCAAAATAATGGTAGTAATTTTTTTAAAAACTCATTCCATTGTATATGTGGTAATTTCATGTCATCTAAATCAATACAATGAGTAAGAGAAGTTTTTTTCTATAATGGATTATTTCATGTCAGGATAAAAACACATGGTTTATTTTATTTCACAATTTTTATATTGTTATTTATTTCACATTGAGAGATATAGTTTCATGTTTTGATTAGAATTCCGAGAGAAATAAAAAAGTGAATGATTTCACAAATTAAGTGTTTGGAATTCTATAATACGATGACATTTTCCTAATTACTTAATGGAAAATGATTTATCACACCATTATATATTATTTCATGATATAAGTTATTCTAGTGTACTTATATAATTATCTTAATATTATTATACTATGGAATAACATGAGGATTGTTTAATTTATTTAATAATATAAATATGTTGAATGGAAATTCAAATTCAATAAAGAAAAATACTACCTTTGTGAAATATCAGGTAAAATATGAGTGTTTCATAAATTTTATGTTTGTGTAATATATTAGATACTGAGAAAGGAAGTAAGTAATACCTTTTATGTGTAATATAGAATAAGAAGAGGAATAAGTGGAAGAAGAAAAATAATTAATACAACAACATCTTGGAATTCAAATACATTAAAAAACTCTATTATTGTTTTAAAACAAATTATCATTAGTTAATTTAGGATAATTATAAGTAATATCTTAACGTTGTTTTAGTTAAACATCTAAAATAATTTGTCAATGAATTTTTTTATTGTGCATGGATGTGATCATGTAATTCACATTAATAGGTGAAAAACAAAATTTCTACCTGAAATTTTAAAAATAATTCAATACAGTTAATCACAACCATTATAAGTTAATTATCCAAGAACTTGATTCCCATTCTACAAAAAGAAATGGACTCTAATATATTCAAGTAAAAATATCACGACATGATGTAATCATCGCCTATCGTATCACTATTCCATTATTGAAGCATGAGGTGTCAAACCATGTTCATTAAATGGGATTGTGATCCAAATAGAATATACAAGATACTATCTATAACAAATTCTAATACACCAATGGATGGAAATATCTATGAAAACTAAGAGAAATATTATACTAATATTCATATAATACATTCTTATTTTAGATAGTATCATATATAAATCCGCATGGCCTTTATATATGAAATTCTACATAATTAAACATTGAGGAGAATGATTCCTTAAAATTGGGAATAAATATCACATAATAAAATAAAGAGATCAGATAATAATAATTACAATCCTTAATAGAGATAGGGTATGAAATAGTCATTAAAAAATAAAAAATGTTTTCTATTAACATAATCATGTTTTATGGGGGAAACATCCACTTCTAAATTGTTAAACCCATTGTTACTAGAAAATATAATGGTGTGATGACAAAGAGAATAAATTATTGTTCATGTTTTTCCACAATGTGATGTATTTTGAAACATAATAGAACCCAAAAAAATATTATTTATAGTTCAATATCAATAAATATTCTTGAACATTCTAAACTATATAATACACTAGATAACACATAATTGTATGTCTCTATAGACTGATTACATTAAATAATACCCCAACATGATAGGATAAAATTCCGAAACCCTGAAAACAGAAATCAAATCATCCTTAATACATAATATTCTCAATAATAATAATTATCCCACAAGAACCACAAGGGTACCACATAATAAAGTAGCAGTATCAGTTTATGATACCATGACATCCTCAAGTAATCAAGGGTATAACAACTATAACTACGATGGAAATAATATACTCGAGAGGAACTATCTAATATAAACATTCAACGCATACGAAACCTAAATATTCATTGTATGTAAATGAAAAAAAAATTATATAAATAATTAAACAATATTTAAAAAATTCACCAAAAATATACAATATAGATTCAAATAGAATAATCCAAAAATATAATATATACTAATATAATAAATATGGAAAAAATGACTTGTGACTGAGAAATTTGACTACACAGTACATGAATATAATGGAGGAGAACACTCGAAAAAACAACCATGGAATACACCATCAACTACCAATATGAATTACCCATAAACAATATATCATTCTACACTATCTCTACTACATAGAAATGAAAAACTGGAAAATAAATAAATTCTAATGACATAATATGCTTGAGAATAATTCCTATGTTGGATGAGTCTAAACATTACTAGTAGGCCTCAATGAAAAATATATAAATAAAAAATAATATATCATATGAAGAACCAAATATGAATAAATCATATACTTTAATCTAAAATAAAAACCATATTTTATCTAAAATTGAGAAAACCACATAAAATTGAATATTATCAATCAACATTGTAAATATCAGAAAATAGTTTCATCTTATATACATCTGGAGGAACCCAATGTAACCTAAGTATAATAAAACCAAATTTAGATAGCTGAAAAAACTCATATCCTATTGAAAAATAGATATGAATGACACATCACAATAATCATGATTATTCATTAACCAGGAAAGTAAATAGAATAACCCAAAAAATCACTAGCTACCTCATCAACTATGATAATAGACCCCCAAATTACAACATAACATAAATCATTATAGTGGTAATAGATCCTAAAAGAGTAAAAACATAGTATTATATCTCATTGAAATACACTATCCTCTAAAGGTTGTGTATTATCCCCATGATACAAATATACCACAAGTTGTGTTAAAAAATTTCCTAGTAGTGTGGTGGATCCACAACTTGTGAGGATTGTTGGTGTAATTAATGTTTGATAAAAAATGGAACCCAAACACAAATGATGGAAGATGAAATAATTATTTTTTATGGAAGGTATCCTAATCCAAAATAGATATATGGGGACCTAATAATCATATGGAAACATACCCAGGAGGTATTAAACCTATTGTTTTAATCAAACATCTTACCCATACATTATCACCTTCTATATGAATCAATGGATCAACACCATCTATTTGTGAAATGAAAAATATTTTTTTCAATCCCTATAATGTTTAATATAGTTTTAAAAGATGAAAAACACTCATACTATAGTACACATGTTTTAGGACATAAAAAATTGAAGAAAATTAATGAAAAATGATATATTATTGGATATATAAGGCATTTACCTCATGTGTACATTACCTATTGTTTACTACTACATTTATGAATTAGGGGAATAATCATACAATACATATCTTATGGGGTACGCACTGACATTATATTCCTATTAACAATTCTCTATGTGTTCCACATACACATTTTTTCATGGTATATACACATAGTGTGGGTCATACCCACTACTCGGGCATCTAGTTCCAATAATGTTTGAGTCTTCTCCGTGATTTTAATGTATTGTTACCTAGAACATATGATTTGTGAGTTGTGTTAGATATTTTGGTTTATATTCTTGTAAATTCATATGACATGTATACTTATATATATGGTTTAATATTTGTAATCATAGGTCTTATGATATTTTTAAATGCATGGAAAGTATATCCCAAAGTGTTTTGTAAGATATATGATGCGTTTCACCTATAATAAATGTATTGTATTACCATTAACATATATATATATATATATATGTGTGTGTGTGTGTGTGTGATTTTTGTATATTTACATTCAAGAAATCTAATATTTCGTCCCTTTTCCTAATTCATACAACATCCCTTTCATTTTTCATTCAACACGTACTATAATTTTTCTCACATAGTCTCACATTCTTGATATGATTATCTCCAAATCCCATTTTTCATCCAAGTCACTACCAAAACACACGTTATAATTTTGAAAAACCTTAAACACCTGATTCAAAATCATAACTAATGTAATGGTCACATAATTTTCACTTAGATTAATTACTTAATTGGAATAGAAGTTAATAGTTACTAGGATACTAATGAATGGTGTTCAGTGAGTATTTTGATGACCAATTTTTTTTTCATTTTTGTGAGATGTGATGAACATTACTAAAATTTATAGAATATTTAAGATATTTTTTATGGGAAAAATTTTATAATGTTTTCCAAATTAATTTGGAGTAATTCGGAATTGACTCATCAACAGTGAATCTAAATAATCAATGTGAAAAATATGATATTATCCAAAATTTTAAAGAAAAATTATAATTTAAAAATTAAAATTCCCAATTAAATGATTAAATAATTTCCCACCATCCATATAAAATATCATTTAACTAAATATTTATTTAATTATTCATTAGAATTTATTCAGTAATTGATGTTTCACAAGAATCATTTTTCAATTACTTTGGACTCCTTTGATCATGTAAAATCATTTGAGTAATTATTCAGGTTATAACCACAATAATATTATTTATCGATAATTGAATTTTATAATAATTGAATTAAATTATTATATTACCAATATAGTATTTTATAAATTTTTAACACGGTGGAATGCATAATTATATAAAGAATGACGATGTAAATGAAATAAAAGTGTCATACATCATAGTGAACAGAATAATTTTCCAAAATTACACTTTGATCTTCGTATACCAAGATCACAATTATAAAAATAGTTAATGAAAAAAAGAATCCTCCAATAGTAAATTCCATTTCCATTTTTAAATACTCATTTAATCATTTAAATGTAAAATTTGTATGTAATAATTGATTAAACTCTAAAAAACTACACATTGAATTTAAAATCATTATATATCTTGATCTATGATATAAATACCATAAAAATAAAACATGTATCCTATGAAATATATTATCTTTGTAGGAAAAAATATTGAGTGATAATTTACATAAAAGGATTTGGATAACATATAACACTTTTCTTTCACATGGAATATGTATATATATAATATAAATAATTAATTTTTCTCGTAATCCAACCTGAAGAAAATCATACTAATAATATGAATCAGATTCTCATTTCAATTAAATTATTATAAAAATATTCTATGGTCATTTTTTTACAAATTATAATGTTTCCCTTTTAGGTGATATATTAATCCTTAAATAAAAATAAGCTTTGTAGATTTAAAAAATCACTAGATGATAAAATTGTATATTTTTTTACTCAATAATTATGTTCTATGCTTTGAAAAGAGAAATTATAACATAAAATGAATTTTTGTTTGTTTGTTATTATTTGTTCTAGAATATAAAATATTTTTTCTTTATAATTCATTATAAACTCATTAAAAGTTATTCAATCAAAAAATAATTCATGATAATGATATGCTTTCTATATACTTTTATACCATATTTTCAATATTAATTCAACAATGAAATGTTATATTTTTTAATCATACAATAAACAACATTGAAAAATTTAAAATATTTTTTATATATATTAAAATGTTATTTATAATGAGTTTAGAATTAATAATTATTTCTCATTGTTAAACTATTTTTATGAAGGATTATCTCTTGTTATTCATAATACAATTTACTATAATAGTCATACATAAACCACATTAAAATCATCTAATTTCAAATATATTTCAAGAAATCTTTAGTCCTTTATAAATATTATTTCCATAAAATCACATATTAAAAAAAGATTTATATACATTCATGTTGATCTATAAATAATTTATTAAATATATATATATTTATATATATTTTGGTCTTATAATATCTTCAAACTGTACTAGATCATCTAAAGCAAAATTTTACACTAATAATACTGTTTTCAAACATTATGGGAGGATTTTTATTTAGATATAATGTAAACAATTATACTGTTTAATATTATTCTATGAAGTATTATTTGAGTTACCAATACAATATTTGAGTTCTCAGTCACACAAAATCACATCTAACATTAGGAAATCAACAAAAATCATCATATACATAACAATTTAAAATAATTAACATAATTAAAATGATGAAATTAGTGATTTTGTGTTATCATAGTGGAAATATTTATGGGTTAGTTTTTTTAAAATAATATATGTTTTTCAGATTTTTTCCTCTAGCACTTAATATTGTCAAGTGACACTTAATGTTGGTGAAACCTCATATTTCATATAGATATTCAAGAATTAATTTAATATATTGATTTTAATTCATATATATGGTGTCAAAATATTATTAATATCTCTAAGAATAATATATTTAGTAAAAAAACAATGGAAAACAATTTTTTAACTTCACATCACGTTTTATTTATTACTGAATTATTTAATGTATAATAAACTGATTAACAAAAAAATAAAATATACTATTTTCCTGGATTTATCCCCTTTTAACTATTAATTATAATAATAAAAATTAGTACCATCTCATATTAGCATTCTAATAAATTCTATAAACTCATTTGATCTTACTCTATGGGTGATACAAATTATAGAAAAAGAATGTTGATAGTGTATAACTCCTTGTAAACAAAACCATCACATAAATATTTCATTAATGGAATATTTTTTAAAATATAATTTTAATCATATGAAAACTAATAAATGTTATAAAATATCAAAGTTTATTATATTTTACCCTTTGAATGAAAAAAATGAATTAAATAATGTAAAATCTTTAAACTAGAATATAAGGATTAATATTCAAAAAAATTTAAATTTTGGTAAAAACTAACATTAAATGATCATTTCATCCATACTAAACATAATTAACAAACATACACAAAAATATGTGAAACATATAACCAATATATAAAATTTTTATATATTACACTAATAAATCATTTATTATATGAATTAATAAAACCATATGTATATGAAATTAATCATATATAATTATAGTGACAATTATTCAGAAAAATTTTACAGTAATCATAAAAAAAATTGATTATGTTTTACTCTCAATGAAACTTATAAATCCATTTCATATGATCAGTTTAAAATTTATATATATTTATATATATATATAAGAATTATAATATACTAGAATATGTTTACTTATGCTGAAATTACTTACTTTTAAATAAAAAATTGTAAATAAATTTTCTAACTAAAAAAACAGATGATAATAATAATTCAAAAATTAATAATAATAATATTTATTAAATAAATGATCTATATAATAGTAATATATCATATTTGAAAGTATAGTACAAAGTTATTTCTCTTAAAAAAGAAATAACCATTTGATCATTTTTATATCACAAGTTGAGTGATTTTAAAATACATTATAACTTATTATATTAGTATGATCCCAACTCATGACGTTTATTATTAATAAACGCCCTAAAATAAGAAATAAATCGCTCATGAAAATAATATTAATAATTGATTATAAAAATATTAATTGAATTATATTGAAATTCAATCTAGTGAATTCAATAAATTTATTCTCCACATATATTGTTAATATGATCCCAAAATTAAAACTCTTAAAACCCCATACAAAATGAGTCGAAAACATGAAATGTGACTAAATTTGAAAAAAGGGAAACACATACCATAAAGTGATATTATTTTTCTTAAATATTGAAATTATTTTATTAACAATGAAAACCCATTTATGATACTCTAGGAAAAGTAACTATGATTCCTTCATATTTCCCTATATTCAAGGTAAAACCTGGATAAATTTAGAAATAAAGTCTAGATTACTCCTCTTATGGACAATGATGAGAGATGAAAAGGAAAATAAGAATGATGGGATGAATTTGAAAGCATTTCCTTAGCTATGATACAATATTGAGAACGGATCCCATGATTTTGATGGAAATGTTAACTCTAGTTATATTTGAATATTGAATAAATAATTTAATTATAAATATATAAATTGATAATTACGTGTAACAATAACATTGAATTTTATTAATTTTATATCATTTATTTGTCGATTTCTGAACCATGTGTTCTATCATAACAATACCACTATTTATCTAAGTTTACCATTAAATGTTTTTTATTGTTGTTCCAAATTATTCATCAGAAAAAATAAACATTATTTTCAATTAAATTATAATATTTACCCATAATATATCTAATTTAAAATTCTAAATTACATATATTGATTTTGGAATTCTTATAAAAATATTAAATAATAATGATCAAAATAAATGTCTTAGAAAATTTTCCATTCATTTCTAAAATAGAAATAGAAATTTTTTATTTCAAAATCATATTTAATAAAATAAGAATCATGGGGTGAAATAATATTAGTTAAAATTACCTTTCACATGAATTTATTTCTCCAATGAATTATGGATCCCACTCTAATCATATAATACCACCTCCCTTAATTTAAATTGAACCCAATGTTAATCATTGAATTAAATTTATTAACATTGGTTTATGTTTAATATTGTGGATCAATATAATTCCCTATATTTTCTCATGGATTATTGTATATTATTGTAATGATTCATCAATTTTTTATTATAGAAAATTGGATCTTACATGTAATTTCCTATAATGAATATTAAATAAAATGTTGAATGTAGTATTGACATATAATAATATAATTTGATTCATTTTGGTTAAATAATATACATAATTTCTCTAAAAATCCAAAACATCATCTAGAGTATAATATTTAGAAATATAAGTAGTGTTATTGTATTGATAATATATTTATGTTTAGTAAATTCTTTCACAAATCTGTTTTGCACATACAGAATTGTACATCCCCATTCCAAAATGAGATGATTATATTAGTCTATAATATGATTATATTTTTATGTTTAATATATTAATATAAATTATTTAACCAAAATATGTGTTCATTATGACATTAGTTGAGTTATTGATATTAATAAATCTAAATACTATTTTTTAGATACTAATACATTACCCATATATCCTGCATTGACCTTCTACCACTAAGACTATTAATAAAAAATAACAAGTGATATTTGTACACTAATGATCGATATTAATTTGTTATGAATTTTTATCTAACACCATTATTATATCATCACCAATATATTGAATTCATTTCACTTTATTAAACAGACAACCCAAAACCCATAAAATATATATAATATTATTTACAATGAAATCAAATTAATAATGGATATAAATTTGTTAAATGTTTTAAAAATCTAGTAATGACGGAAAACCCATTTTTCTAACAGCTTCTTAATACCTTATGTATTCAATAATATAGTCTATATCTTCCCACAAATAACTTTTTTTCTTTGAAAAGACCAGTAAATCCTTCAAAAAACTCTTTGTTGATAGTATTATTTTTTAATAAAAATAAGGGCAATAAAAATAAAAACATCATATGTCCCACATCGTAACATAATTATATAAAGGAGAATTATCATACAAATTAATAAGTGTACGAAATAGATAAATCAAATCTATCAATCACATGAATCTCACTACGTCAACCCAGCCAAACGCTTTTCGTCCAAATGAAATCATCACATTTCTCAATGAATATACCACCATCAATAAATATGATAATATTATGAAAAATATAATTATAATAATGAATATAAATATATGATATTGTAAACCAATTGGTATATCCCAAAAGTATCCTCTCCACGAAAAATATTTCTAGTAATAGAGTGAATTCAAATATGTATATAACCCCACCAAATATATATTCACACACTGTAACAATAGTATGATCTCAAAACGAACACCATAGGGTTATCAACATATAAAAAACATGTTATGATTTTATTATTCAATGGTTGGGCCCCTATAGAATAGTATGGACTCACAATGTATTGCTTTGTTTCAATTTATGGAGGTTCTCCCACGACACCCAATGGTCATTAGGCAGTTTGTACACCCTCATAGACTCTCACTATTTTTCACATATCCACTATATAAAAACTCAACCACACAACTCATATGTATCTAAGACAATACATATTATCAAAACTAACGTCACATAAATCTCATCATAATGACTACATTACACAACCACTACAAATCACTTGTGATTAATTATTCAATACTATTATACCTAAAACTGTATTTGAACCCACACCATAAATTAATTATCCCAAATAGTTTACTAAACATTAAATTTCATTCAGAATTAAATGAGACATTATACTTATATTATTCTCAAATGTATGTCCTCCACTACTAGTTTTTAGAACATATAATCACCCCAAATCAATTTTTTTTCCAAATTATGTGGTATAAAGTAGCACTAAGACAACCTTATATAAATAAAACATATTAAATTAACAAATTTAATCTAGAATAACAACCTATAACACAATTTTTAATTCACACCATTATATATTTACATTATAATAATAATCTACAGGACTATCAATTGACTAATGTACCACCATCATTATCAGTTCTTCCCAAAATCAATACATTTCCCAATCATAATATTGAATAGGCATATAATAAAATTAAAAATCTAATGATAATATATTACAAACCTATATAATGTTGATTCAATAAGGTTTCCTTATGTCTTTCCCATTCCATCATGTTTTTAAAATCACAAACAGTCTATCTTATGGAAAAATTATTTTTCCCTATATTTTATCTTAATAAATAAAATATTCCTTCCCAAAGAAGAAATTATCCTTACAATGATTTTATTGTTCATATCATAATTTATCTAAACCTAACTCATTTTATTCCTATGTGTAAAATTATGTATCATATCAATAACCTCGTATTCTTATAAGTATATAAATATAGAGAATTTATTTTTAAGATCCGAATTCAGGTTCAAAATTCTATAAATTCAGACTCTAAACATTCCGAGATCATACTATGAATCCTCTAAATTCATACTCTCAACATTGTGATTTCAGTCTTAGAATTATCTGATTTTATACATCAAACATTCTATGTTCAGACTCAGAATTCACTAAATCCAGACTCAGAACTTCGTGATTACAGACTCTAAATTCTCTGAATTCAGACTTTGAACTTTCTGAGATTAGATTCTGAATTCTCTGAATTCACAATCCAAAAATTCTAAATTCATACTCCAAATTTTTATAAATTTATACTCTGAATTATTATGAATTCATGATCTAAAAATATATTGAATTTAGGTTTCGAATTATTTTGAATACAGAATCAGATTGTTTGTGTATTATACACACAGAATGTTTTTTTGGTTAAACTCTGAACTTTTATATCCTTAGAATCTAGTAAATGGATTTGATCATGCAACCATTTTTTCATACCATATTATAAAATGATCTCATGCAATCAGTTTCTGACTAACTATTATGTGTGTGACATGTGTACAGGTCCCTCTGAAATTCAAGGAAAAATTTGACAGTTGGAGGGAGGATCTAACCATTGGAAATGTGCCTATAAATAAGAATCTCATTTGAATTAGTTCTATACTGATATAAAACTCTAGAGATTACAAGATGATGAAGTGATTTCTAGAGAGAGACTCTCATGATTTTTTCACACTAAAAATCTTGTTTAGAATTTCTTCGTGTAACTCGGAATGTTACTGAGTACATTTGAGGGCTTCTGGGTATAGGAAGATACAAGTGCCAACTACCATGAAGTTAGAGGGATTTTGGGGATATAAATAAAATTTTTGATATTCATATTGATGGCTTACCCTGGTGTTGGTAATAGATAAATTCTTGAATGTAAAAATAAAGGTACTTTTATTTAAGGCTGTTGGATACCCTACTAATTGGGTTAAAGGATTTCATACTTGTTACTTGTATTATTTCAAGATTTTTTCAACTTTATTTTGATTGTTACAGAATCTATAACTATCTTATACTTTCTTATACATATACTTTGATTACTTTGATTTTATACACATTAAGATATAATCATTATCTTTGTAAAATTTTCTTCAGTTTCATATCCAGAACCATATTTCTGGAATCAATCATTTTTGTAGAACTAAGAGGTCTTGTGAATTTATGTTGTTTAACTTTGTTAAACATAATCTTCTTTAAATGTTCCAAATGATTTTTCTAAAGTATGCAATTCATCACTCACTTGTATATTAATCATCTAGATCATTATTTCGATCATACAATTGATATTAGATGAGGTATGTAAAATAATTATATTCACAAATATGTTTTCATGCTTAAGTTTCCATTGTTCTATATTTTCTTTTCTTAGGATAATTTTATTCTTGTTTACAATTTTTATTGTTGACATGTTTGTGTAGAACGATATTTTCTTTCAGATGACAAGAATGAATGTTGGATTGATTGTCAATCATAATCTTAATAGACCACCTATATTTTATGGGAAAGAATACAAATATTGGAGAGATCATATAAAGGCTTTTGACATTAATATTGTAGTATACAACATTGTTATGCTGACTGGAGATTACAAGATCCCTGACAATGAAGTCAGAACTGTTACTAATCTAGATAAGTCAGAATATCTACTAAACTATAAGGTACACAATACATTGTTATGTTCCATGACCAGGAATATATATAGCCATATTTCTTCTTGTGAATCAGAAAATTTTATTTTAAAGAAGCATGAAGTAACTCATTTTGGAACTTACACTGTTGTTGAAACTAGAAAATCACTGCATAGAGCTGAGTACCATGGTCATTTATTTCTTTATAGAGAATTTATATTTAAGGTACAATAGAGATTTATGACTATTTTCAACATTTTATAATCCATGGGTGTAAATGGATTGGATGATGAGGCACTTGTAGACAAGATTATAGACATCATTCTTAATGAGTTGGAATCAAAGAAGAAAGAAATAGATGAGAATAGGAAAGTCTCACAGATCATTGTTGAAGATATTTTTGGAACACTTAGTCAACATAAGTCTAGAATGAAGAGAGATGCTAAAAATTCCATGATAATGAATTGGAATGGAAGTGTTACTTTTAAAACTACATTATTTCATATGAAATTCAAGAATCCTGATATAGTTAAGAGATCTAAATCTAAGAAGGTCTCTATTTTATCTAAATCGAGTGAAATTGAAAATTTTGAGAATAAACTAGCTAATCTTGCTTGACAGATGAACAAAATATATTGGTAGAAAAACATCCAATATAGATATAAGAAGAAATAAAGTAAGTAAAATAAATACTCTGAATTCACTTGTTATGAATTAAAAAGAGTTGCACATATATGGTGATCTTGTCTTATGATTAAAAGAAATGATAGAATTGAAAAGTATTCTGAACGTAATATAATGAAGTACAACAAAGCTAAAGATATGAATTTTTTGAAAGAAAATGACACCTGGAGTGCCGTTGGTGGAGACTCTTCTGATGAATCATCAGAGTATGAATCTTCTGGTCTGAAGAATCTTTGTTTACTAGACAAACTACCAATTTAAAATCATTGTTTAATGGATAAGGTACACGATTCTGAATCCATCATCAATGTATCAATGAATGTTAATTATTGTGATAGTAAATACTATGAATCCTTGGATGAAGAATATTCCTCTGATGAAGATAATACTTTACCTACCTATGATGATATTTCTAGGCTTTATATGATTCATGAGAATTAAAATTGTAATGTCAAGAAAAAGTGTGATAATGAAAAATCTAGAATTTATTTTTGTACTAAAGAAATATCATATCATTATAATGATATCGATATGAAAAACCTTGATTTTGAAAGTATTTCAAAAAACATTGAAGAAGATATTTCTGAAAAGGATAAACTTTTTAAGGATCTAGAAAAATTAATTTCTACTAAAAATGGTATTGAGCCTAAATGTAGTGATAAAGATAATGTTTTGGAAGTTAAGAACTTGGTTATTAAACTAAAGTGAGAAATATTTTCCTTGAAGAAGTGTTTGTAAAACTTTACCATAGGTTAAAAAAACTTTGATAAGAGGTATTCCCCAATATGACCTCTAAGGAATAATTCTAGTTTTGGTTATACAAGTTCAAAACTTATTTTTAGTAACAATTATTTTTTTCTTCAATGTTCTCCTTTATACACTATGAGTCAGTGTGGTGTGAATTAGGCCAAATATTGTTCCTTAAATAAAACTATGTCTTTATGTTTTCATAAAGATTATTTTTTCAAATAAAATGTGGATTCCTTAAAAAAAATTCTGATGCTTCTAGATCCATGAATATTTGGGTTCCGAATGTTGAAGACTATTTTTTCATGAAAATAAAAAAAAGTACCAACAACAATATATGGTACATGTATAGTGGATGTTCCCAGCATATGACTAGTAAGAAAAACATCTTTGAAAATATTTACAAGATGAATGCATGAAAAATAAACTTTTAGAGATAATTCTCAGGGAGAAATTACTGGTATTTGTAACATTTTTCTTCTTGGAAAAACACCGATTTAAAATGTTTTATGTTTTAAAGGACTTTGGAACAAATTCATTATCATTAGTCAATTATGTGATGAAGGTTACCTTTGAAATTTTAGGAATGACAAGGGGTTAGTAAACAATTCAAAGTAAGTGTCTATTCTTTATACAAACATGCAAGAGAATGTTTACAATTAATCATAGAAGACATTAGAAGCCAATAACTACCATGACTTACTGCAATGGAAGATCATTCTTTGTTGTGGGGTAGAAGGTTAGGTCACAGTACCATTAATAACCTATGAACACTCCCTATGAAATGACTCGTTAAGGATCTACCGGAGCATATATTTGATTCATCAAATGTTTTTGATCCTTTTAAATATTCTATGAAATATAAATATTGTTTTAAATCAGTGGGTGAAGTCTAAAACAATGATGGATTAGAGTTCGTGCATATGGGTCTTTTTGGTCCAACAAAAACTGGAAACATTTGAGGAAAATATTATGTATTTTCCATAGTTAAGGAATACACTAGATTTATGTGGGTATATTTTCTAGAAATAAAATTTGAAGATTTTTCTTATTTCAAAATTTCTAGAGCCCAGGTTAATATTGAGTAAAACCTTCCATTGATAACTGTTCATTTTGATCATTGAGAAGAATATTAAAATTATGATTTTGAAACATTTTGTAGTAGAAAGGGAATTAATAATAACTTCTCATCACCTAGAACACCTAAAAAAACGGTTCTTTTGAAGGAAAAAATATAAATTTTCAAGAGATAACTAGAACAATTTTGAGTGAATATTTGTTAGCCAAACATTTTTCAGCTGAAGCTGTATGTGCTTCTTGTTATACTATAAATCCTGTTTTGATTAGAAATTTTTTTTATAAAACACCTTCTGAGTTATGAAATGGTATGAAACCTATACTTTACTACTTTATGTTTTTTTGATGTAAGGTGTAAATTCAGAATACTAGAGATAATATTCACAAATTTTCACCAAAATCTGATGATGATATTTTCTTAAGCTACTCCAAAAATTCAAAGGCTTGTAGAGTTTTAATTAAAAATACTTGTACTGTTGATGAAATAGTACATGTCAAATTATATTAAAATTATTCTTTTGTTTTTGAACAACCTCAACCAATAACTTTGTATGTGTTTTAAAAAATTAATAATCAACCATTGATAGAAGATTCTTCTGATAAGAAAATTGTTGAAGAAAAAATTTATGATGTATTTAATCCAAAAGGCTTCCTAACCTATGTTTGATGAATAGATTTTAGAAAACCCAAATGAGTTATTTCATAAGAATCATCTTATTGATAGAATCATTGGTGTTGTAAATCAACTTGTAAGAAATGAAGTTCCATATGAAATGAAGTATAACATCTAGTATTCCTTTCCCAATTAGAACAAAAAAATCACTGATGAAGCATTAGGTGATAATGATTGGATAAAAGATATGAAAGATGACCTAAATGAATTCGAAAAAAATATTTTCTAGAAATTGGTTAAAAGACATAAGGAAATATCTGTTGTTAGTGTAAATGGGTTTTTAGAAATAAATGTCTTGAAAATGGAGTTATAGTAATAAATAAAGCTACATTATTGGTTAAAGGCTGTAATCAACAAGAATGAACAGAATATAATGAAATAGTTTCTCAAATATCCAAACGTGATTCTATTCATATTCTACTTTCATTAATAGAATTATTCAATTTGAAACTTTTTTAATTGGATGTTAAATGTGTTTTCCTTAATGGGTTTTTACAAGAGGATGTTTTTGTTGAACAACCTCTTGGTTTTGAAGATTCAAAACATCCTGAATTTGTTTACAAAATTAGCAAAGCTTTTTATGGACTTAAGCAAGCCTCTTGAGCTTGGTATGATAGAAATTATTGATTTTTGAGTCAAAATAATTTTGTTAAGGGAAATGATGATCCAACCCTTTTAATAAATAAAGATAATAAAAATGTTTGGATTGTTCAAATTTATGTTTTTGACATTATATATGGTTTAACTCAGCAATCATTAAGTGATTCCTTTACGGATCTAATGAAATAAGAGTTTGAAATGAGTAGGATGGGTGAGTTAACTTTTTTCCTAGGTTTTAAAATTTATCAAAAACGAGAAGTAATACATGTATCCCAACATAATTATATTAATAATATTCTTAAAAAATAAGGTTATAACAAATCTAAAAGTATAAGTACTCATATTGGGAAAGATGTCTACATTAATTGACATCTATTCATCCATACGTAATATTTTCAGTATGATTATGGGAAAGATATCAATCCAATCCTATGTAATCTCATTTAATGAAAGTGAGAATAATTTTTCGCTACTTAAAGGGAGTTATGGATCTTCAACAATTTTATACTTCATGGAATGATTTTTTTAAATGTTTTTCAAATGATGACATTGGTGGAAGTATAATGTATATAAAAAATACATCTAGAACATGTCATTTCATATAAGATTAATTACTTTCTTGGTTATTCAAAAAACAACACTCAGTAGAACTTTCCGCTGTTGAAGCTGAATATATAGAAAATTTAAGATTTTGTGCTCATGTGTGGTGGATGAAACACACACTCACATACGATGGTATGATTTTTTCCAAAACAAAAAGTTTGTGTGATAATACTAGTAACATTTACTTAAGTAAAAACCATTCACATCACTCTCGTGAAAAACACATAGATATTAGGAATAACATTCTTAGGGATCACACACTAAAAGGAGATATCATTTTTCAATTTATCAGAACACAAGTTCAAGTTTCTGATTTTTTCATAAAATCATTACAATCTAATAAATTTGAATACATTAAACAGATTATAGGAATGATAACTGTTAAGTAATATTCCATGTTAACTTCTTGTTGAAACCAATCTCCTTAGAGTATGGAACTCCTTTTCATAGGGGAAGTTCATTATCATTTTATGTAGTTCTAAATTTATCATAATGAAGATTTTTTTTAGTTTTAAATTTTTTGTATTGAATATTTCTTTGTAGTTCCGATTTTTTTTGTAATGAATATTTTTTTATTTTATAATTTATCATAATGTAGATTTTTGTAGTTCAAAATTTTTTGTAATGAAGATTTTGGTAGATTAAAATTTCTATAAGGAAATTTCATCGTAGTATTATTTCATATTGAAAATTTTCATAGTTATATTTTTCATAATAAAATTTGTGTTGTTTTAAAAACATTCATTGACATTATTTTCGTAAATAGATTTTTGGATTCTAATGTACTTCAAATGAATTTCCCTCATTATGGATAATCATCCTTGAAATCCGAAAGGTATGCTTCCATTCATAAATTTTTGTAATCATATTTTACATGTTTGTATTTTCATATTTTTTTTATATTTTTCGTATTCAATTTTCCTTGATTCCTTTTGTTTTTATTAAAAACCTAAAAAGATCAGAATCCATCAAAATTCTTCTTCAATCATTTTTTAAGCTGTCAAATCTGATCAGAATGTTTTTCAACCGATTAATTGAGTATAGATGATAATCTGTCACCTCAAGTGCCTATATAAAGTACCCCTGATGGTTTTCCCAAATCTATACTCAGGCCATTATGTGTTGAATCTCTAACCCTTCTATATAAGCTCCTTGCGGATCATCAAGTTTTTTTCAGCTCCAAATGCTTATTGAAGCTTCGTCTCAAAAAAATGTCTTCTATAAAGGAATTCTCTGAATGGTATGTTTACAGAGAAAGGTCGGTTCTTCCGAATTTATTCCTTATATATGAATCCATTATATATATGAAAATAAATCTGAATGGATTGGAGATTGTTTGCATTTCACAACTGAAAGCACAGTATCTGGCGTATACGGAGTTGCTGATTGAATTCTAAGAGATAGTAACTTTCTTCAAGGAAGAAGGCAGGTGAACAATTTCATTCATGTGTTATTGGAATACATATTCTCTTTCATATAACAAGGATTCTAGTATGATTGGAATCTTACATGATGGAGAAGAAGTGTTTTGATAACATAATCTTCCTGAGGTTAAAGGATGTTTTATGAATGAAAAATCCATGTCTTGTCTTGGTCTAACAGAAGTAATGACTCTGAATATTCTTAACCTATCTAAAAATTTCAGATTTTTGAATTGTGGGTTCAAGGATTTATCATTCCGATAAAAGGTGATATGGATACATTAAAAATAGTAACATATACATTCTAGATTTCTTGGTTAACATAAGAAAGATAAACATGGTTAAGCATATATTGGATATGATTGAGAACATAAAAAATGGAAATCTAAAGGCCTGTATTATTTTGTACCAATCCATTCTGTCAAATAAAAATTTTCGAGGTTTATAATTCATCAAAATTACTTGCATATCTATGTCAATAAATTTCATAGTCATGTTGCTGAGTGACGAAACCTAGAGTAGGATGAAAGTTGTTTTTTCCAAATAATTTGAAGAATTATAAGATATTCCTAAAGAGGAATATGATGCTCCTTCAATGAAACTAGATTTTTTTGAAACCTGTAAAAAGGGTTGAAGGAAGAGGAAGGTAAAGGATGTGAAAGAAAAGAGAAACCCCCAATAGAAAAGGAAGCTCAATCTACACCACCAAATCAAAAGAAACAAAACGGCTATACTTATGAGGTTGTGGCTAAATTGAAGGATGTCTAGAAATATAAGAATGAAGGGGAGCCTATGTCTCTGCTGGACCCTGTTGAGACAAAATCATTGAAGGAAAAGGAAGCTAAAGAGATTGAGAAAAAAGAGAATGAGAATAAGTAGAAGAAAAAGGTTTATAGGGTAGAGATAGTCCAATCACTTCTAAAGGATGCTGAGAAAGCATCAGAGAATATTCTGGTACCCGGATCCTTTCTGATAGAAACTTTACCAGACACCTCAGGAACGAAGTTCGAGACACCGGAAAAAGTCCATGAAAAATAATTATATGGAATAGAAGGGGAAGAATTATAATAATCCAGTGGTGATGGTGAAGACTTGATAAAGAAATTAGAGGATTTTCTTGAGAAGAAAAGCCCTTCTAAAAAATTCTCATTCAGAACTTCTCATGTCGAGTCATCAAAACATGCTACACAATAAATAGATGAGAATGGTGAAGAATAAGTGAAAAAGTTTTCGAAATAGAATTGTAGTTACCATGATTTTATTCATCCATAGGTTGCTGAAGATGGAGATGAGAAGGATGAGGTAGATGAATATAAAATTGTGCAACTATCTGATAATGAACAGGAATCACCCAATCAAGATGAAGTCATTCCAAAAGTTGAAAAGTGAAATAGGTGGTAGCTCATACACCTAGAAAATCAGTAGTGAAGAAGAACGAAGTTTGTACTTCATAGAAGATGAAACATGTTGTGTTAGGGAGAGAATCCTCACCAAAAAAAATCTAGGATTCGGAATTGTCCTCTCTTGGACATGATTTTATAGTCCAATATTTGAAAAATATTGATAGTACTATCCATCTACTTACAAGACTATACTATAGATTCCATATTCTTTAACATACATTAAATCAAAAATCGGATTCAGTATCCATGGTGATGGATAAGTGTGTCAAACATGAGGCTGATTTCAAAATATTTTTCCTAAACTATGAAGCACAAAAAATATCATCCAAAAAGATGACAAGATAGTGAAGGAAGACAGCAGAAGATATGATAATCCTTGATGAAATTCAAGAAATTGTTAAGGATAAATTTGACACTGAAGATGTGATGATCAAGGATCCCACAAATAGTTTAGAGGAAAAGCTAACTCTGGAAAATAATTCTCAGATTCATGAAGTGAATGATCTAAATGGTAAATAATATTCAGTTCCTAAAATATGGAAGAGTTAAAGGATTCTCAGAATTAATATTGAAGAGAAACATTCAAAGCAAGAAGAAGTTATGAAAGCCTAGGCATAATCTCTTAAGGCATAGGATAAAAAAAATAAAATCAATAGAAAAGAAAATATAAGATCATGATCATCATTTCAAATGATTAGAGGAGGATCACAAGGAACTCAAGAAGCTCAAAACCATAGTGAATAAGTTAATGCCAAAGGAGAAGGAAGGATAATGTTGTTCGTTTTCGATCTTTTTTTGTATTTCTTCCTTGTATATGTTTTTTTCCAATTGTAATTAAATTTTGGGTTTCTCTTTATAATTTTTATTATTTTGTACTAATATTTATGTTAACATATTTTTTTTCCATTCCGTTTAATCCATTATTAAAATCAAAAAGTGGAGAATGGAATGTAAAAAAAGAATATTATGTAAAGAATAAATTTCCATAAGTATGGGGGAGTTCATCTAAGGGGGAGTTATTATCGATGATGATTTTCATATGGAATAAAATGCTACGTTTCAATCTAAAAATCAAGAATATTATCCTTAGTGATTCGAAATCCTAAGGGGGAGTTAGTCATATTCATCATTTCCCATGTGTTAATGGAGATAAGTTTCATTTTTTAAGTCCAAAATTATTTTTTCTAAAACCATATATTAATTTTTGTAAGGATGTTTCTACTTTCCAAAAAGGGGGAGATTTTTGAGAAAATAAGGTTTCCTTATGAATTTTTCATTTCTTCATGTTTTTAAAATCAAAATCACTCTATATTAAGAAAAATTGAATTTACCCTATGTTTAATCTTAATATATAACATTCCCTTCCCCTAGAAATAATTACCCTTACCATGTTTTTATTGTTTGTACCATAATTTCTATAATCCTTACTCATATTTTTTCAATTTGTAAAATTAGGTTCCATATGAAAAGCCTCAGAATAATATAAATACATATATATAGAGCGTCCTATTTTCAAGAACCGAATTCAGGTTCCAAATTCCCTGAATTTAGACTCCGAACTTTCTTAGTTTGGACTCTTAATTCTCTGAATTCATACTCTTAATTTTCTGAGTTCAGACTCTGAATTTTCTTATTTCATACATCGAACATTATATCTTCAGACTCTGAATTCATTGAATTCATACTCCAAAAATTCGGTGTTCAGACTCCGAGTTCTCCAAATTCAGACTTCAAACTATCTATATTCAGACTCCTAATTCTCAGAATTCAGACTCTATGATTTCTGTATTCATACTCCGAATTCATATGAATCCAGACTCCAAATTCTTTTCAAATCAGAATATCAATTATTAGAAATTCAGTATAACAATTCTTATGAATTCTGACTCCAAATTCATTGAATTCAGACTCCGAATTCTTAAGAATCCAGACTCCGAATTTCCATGAAATTCAGTCTCAAAAATTCTATAGAATTTAGGTTCTAAATTGTTTTTAAAATTGAATCCGATTGTTTTTATATTATAGAAACAAAATGGTTTTTGGTTAAACTCCATCCTTTTATTTCGATAGGCACCGAAAAATGGATTTGATCAAGCAACCATTCTTTTACTTACCTTGTTATGAAATGATGTGGTGAAATCAGTTTCTAACTAAACATTGTTTGAGTGACACATGTACAGGTCCCTATAAAATTCATTGAAAAATATGAATGTTGGAGGAGGGATCAAACCATTGAAATGTGACTTTAAATAGAATCTCATTTAAATGAGTTCAATACTATTCTACAACTCTAGATATTACGTGCTGCAGAAATGATTTCTAGTGAGATAAAGTCATGCTTTTTGAACACTAAGCATCTTGTTTAGAATTCATTAGTGCGACTTAGAATGTTGCTGAGAACATAGGATGGCTTCCGGGGATAGGATGATAGAGGTGCCAACAATCATGAGGTTTGAGATCTTTCATGGATAGAAAAGCATATTCTGATATTCGTATCGAGGGCATACCCTGGTGTGTGTAAGACAGACTTTCATGAATGTATAAATAAATATTCCCTTATCTAAGGTTGTTGTATACCCTACACTTTGGGTTAAAATATTTCTTTCGTGTTCCTTGTATTGTTTCGTGTTTGTTTTCTGGAACATTTTGATTATTATGGAATGTATAACCATATTATACATTCTTATACTTTTACTCTGAATAGTAAGATTTTATATGCATTACGATAGAATCATTATATTTGAAAATTTTTATTAAGGTTCATTTCTAGAACAATATTATTATAATCAAGCAAGTTTGTATAACTAAGATGTCTAGTGAATTTACCTTGTTTATCATTGTTAGACCATTATCATCATTAAAATTTCCAAAATAATTTTTTAAAGGATTCAATTCACCCACATTTTGTATATTGTGCATCTACATCATTATATTGATCCTATAAATAATTAAAAAAATCATATATATATATATATATCTTATATAATGTTCCTCCATCTCAAAAATAGTACATGAACAAATTTATATGGAATGAACAAGTGTAACTTTCTACAACTTCAACCATCATCTGACACCATCACATCTACACTAGATTCAAAAAACAAGCATATCCCCAAGATAATATTGTAATAGACAATTGATATTTTTTTAATGTTTTTTCTTTTTATTCAGCTATTATATTTTATAAATTTCTACTATGTTGGGATAAAATTCATAACTAGGATTTTATATTCTATATAATATCTACACAATACTTTTTAAAATAAAACCCCACCATAATAAAATTAATCATAATTAACATTTGAATTATTATCAAATTAAAAGGATTAAAATTTATTCATAATATACATTATCATTATTTATTTTTCATGAACATCTATTCAATGTTCTATTATCCATGTGTTTTTATCAAAAAAATTATTCAACCATATTTATTCAAATTGTCAGTATTAATAAAAATTCCCCAATTCATAAATGATCTCATTTTAATTATTCATCAAGAATAAAATTTTTACCAATTCCTTATTCAGCACTCAACTCTAATTTATATTTAATACATAATTATTAATCTATAATATTCTCAGTAATATAAAAATTATAAAATATCATAAGTGATTTATATTCATAATTATTATAGAATATATGAAGGCTTTATTGACATACCTAAATTGAACAGTTATTGAAATCCTTCCATTCGTTTATTATTTCTAGTGGTGATATATGAAAAAAATCACATTCATTATTTACATTAACCAATATTCCATGAAAATTTATCCTAGTTCTCTATAATTTGTAAAAATAAATAGGAAATTTGATTTTTAACATAAGATAATTGTTTAAAATTAAATATAAAATATTTATATCCATTTAATTAACCTTGAGTTACCCATAAATTACATTCATAAGAACAAATAAATTCTTCTGGTACATTCCTTTTAATTACATTATTTGAATACAATTTTTAATTACTCGAAGCATCCATATTAGGAAATAAACTTCTAGGTCCTCAGTCCACTAACTGTTTCATGTCACAAGTGACACATATAATATCTCACAATCCATATTATTTATTTTTTATGAGAATATGAAAATATAAATGATTGGAATATTTAGAAAATAATAAATTTTAAACCGCCACATAACAGAGACCAGACATGCCTACCCCATCATAAAAGGACCAAATCATTTCTATAGGGTATGTATCTTATCATTAATCAAATGAATAAATTTACATTATATTTCTTTAAATATAAATTTTTTCTTAATAATCATAATTTAGTTCTACAAAATTTAAAAAAAAACTTAAATTATAATTTTTTCGTTCATACAAGAATCCTCATACAATTTAAAACAATTAGATTCATGTAAAACCCCCATTATTTAACTCATAAAATTTATATTATAGATATATTTTTTGATTAAATGTCTCTATTTCAAAAAAAATTATATTTTATATAGAAAAGTTAAAAATAAAAAAGATAAAAAGACATTATATATTATTTTTCAATCTCCTCCACTAATATTACATCATTACAACAAGATTCATATAGTATATATAATGGAGAAAAAACCTTTTTGAAAATGATTCCTACTTGTCACTCACTATATGTAATGAGTTGGAATAAAAACATTCATTTCTTAATAATGGATTATAATTATCCCTATAAACATACCTTCATATGATCCACACTGAATAGAGATTGAAAAAATAGTTTACAAAATCCAATACCATGATATTCGAATAAAATATTATTAAAAACATAAATTTTATTTCCATTTGATATCAAATAATTTTTCAAAATTCCCTTAACACAATAAGGATATAATTAATTATAAATAAAATTCTCTATCACTCATATTTTTATTTGAACACTCATAATTCACATTATTAATTAAATATGGAATCCTCTTGGGAATTATTAGTTACATATATACATGTTACATAAAAATTAAAAAAATAAAATAATCCAAATATTATATTTGATTAATATTAAAATAACTTTGATATGATATATATTAATATATATTTTATTTATAGCATCATGACCCTTTCCCCTTCTAAAATTACCCCTCTTTGGTTTATTATGAATAGGTAGAGATATGATAACCATTTACTCCCAAACTATGTTGGCTAGGGTTTGGTGACTAACACCGATATGTACAGGTCGTATACATTTGAGGAATGACCCTATTTAATGATTTATATGTTACAGATATGATGATTATTATCTATATCCAAAAAAATGAATAAATTCTATAATAATTCACAGTACATTTAATTTCATACACAATATGAACTGATTATATATGTGTAGTAAAAGTAAAATTTGGCACTGAAAACAATAATTAATGTCTATTTGAAGCCACTCATTAAATCTTCCAATACAAAATTTTTTATCCCATTATTAAAATTATTGTTGATATTATGGATAACTATTTATATATTATTGGGGGATTAAAACATATATACCTAACATGATCCTCCTTTAAACCTCATAAGAAAAATATTAACGAGGACTACTGAATTTTTGTGAATAAAATATATTTCAAACATTACACCAAAACAAGTATTAAATATTTATATTCCATATATGGTATCAACCGAAAATAATGAAGAAAATAAACCATTATATATCAAGACAATATATATATTTAAAGAGGGTTCCCCATAATCTTCTTTATATGTTTTTTATTGTCATGTTTAAATGGATATTCCATATGATCATCGATATTATACTTCATCCTAAACCTATTAAAATAATATAATTTTTATTAATTAATCCTAAATTCTCTCATATAGAATCCTTATAACATATAAATAATAAATATTTGTATTCTTGGAATCCACTGTAGCATATTGAACTTAATTATTCCCCTAAAAATCATTTCCCATGAATATACACCCAAGTCAAATGGAAAAAACGTTGTATATAAATTATCATGTGTTATACATCAACGCTTCACATTCAAAGAATAAATTTATAGAAAACTATGATTAACAATATTCCTAATTGGAATATGTCATTAACTGTTAGTCTTTAAATATAGGGATATCAATATTCATCAATATGAAAAGAGTGTGTTTTGGAGAGGGTGATGTTTTATGTCTATTCCCATATCATTATTGATATTTTATTAAACACCACCACATAGTTTATTATCAGTTAGCTACTTAATTTAGTATAGGATGAGTATGAAATAAAAAATATAAATAATATAACACATGTCTACAGTAAGGGAAAAAAACCTAGTTTTAGACTCATTTTCCTATATTATCTCTCTCGTACATCACCTTCAACATAAAAGGTCTGTATATAATAATGCCATAAAAATAATTTTAATTTTTAATTAATTAGTTTTTCATTAATTAATAATATGGTATTTTCAATTTTGGATATTAATGTGAAAATCATCTTAAAAATATGTATCTCCAATGATGAATTCATTATGTAAATTAACATGTATATTATTATCATTTGTGAACCCAATGAAAAATGTGCATTCATTTTTTTTTTGAAATATTTTTTTAATAATTTGAATATACTAGCACTCAGATTAAGATACACCCTAAAATAATCACCTGTATTTACTTTCATCGTGAAGCGTCAAGATGTAATAAATTTATTGATGAAAATATCATCTGACCACTATGATATGATGATTTCATCATTCATGATTAAATAGTATCAATGTGTAGGAATTTCTCAAAAGATTTCCAAAAAACCATATATAGCTCACCATTATGTATAGTATTATATTTTCCACCATCATTGACATTGACCATTATTGAATCCCCAGATCCCATCACAATAATAATTAAATATAAAATTCAATTTAATATCTCCATGCCTCTAAACCATTTCACTTTAAGTAATATAAATTTAATATTTATTTCACCATAAAAAATGAAAATAAACCATTTTTTCATTCATTTCAAACAATTTTTTAACCATAATATAATGCACTAAGTCGATGACATTGGGGACTTACAATATCCCTTAATACGATATAGACATGATAATCCCCAAACATTAATTCATTAGAAAAATGAGTTAAATTCCTTCTTTAATTAATAATTAAACTATGAGAATGGAATTATTATAGGGAAATATATTGTATTTATTTAACCATTGATAACAATAAATTTATCCACTCTATCATTCCATATTTCTCAGGTTTAATAAATTCCACACTTTTTATAAATCATTATTCACATTCTTCTTATATTAATTTTCTTTCATTATCCATCTTTATATTATTTAAATGATTATATTTTTTGAATACCTTAAAAACAAAAATAATATGTCCAATAATATATCAAAATACCTAATAAAAATATGGTGGAAGTGTAAAACCACAAACAACAGAAAATATTAAAACACGAAAATTTATTTAATTCCCAACATGAATAATAAAATATTACATAAATGTGTAAACATTATTATATTTTTAAATTCCTAATCTCAAATCATATTGATCTCTTTATATATATGTTGATATGAAAAAAATTGAATAAAATATATAAGGCCCAATCGTTAAAGATTACTTAATCATAGGTTATTTCAAGAATTCACATTGAGGATATTTTCAGGTTTAGAGTTTTAGATAATTAGATCATAAATCAGGTATTACATTCCACATTTAAACAAGGTGGTTACATCAAAGAGAATACTCCTTTTTTCCACCAAAGGAAACATATTTAAAATAAAACATGGTTTCTTTTTTGATACTTCCTCGAAACTATCATCACATCATGTACTTTTCCCTCAACCTATGAAAATCATTTCAAAAACATGGGATGAGCATTAAATGCTCAGTAAGGGATATAAAAATACGGAAAGAAAACATTATTCCATGTATACATATGAATCAATGAAATCATAATTTACTCATAAAACATAAACACTTTGACATACCTCATGAAATCATAAGATTTATCAATAACTCATAGAAATTATAAGACATAAAGGTAACTTGAGGCATTCATAACATAATTATGTAGGGTGTAACCCTCGTGGTTATGTTTGAAATACCCATCACAGTACATTTCCTAAATCTCTTTGGAGAAACCATAGCATTTAACTCCTTCGCATTAGCCAAAGCATTTGAGAGCTATCTCAGGGTCACCCAGCCTTAGTTTATATTGGAATCACCTTTCTTCATAAATAATTCCGATGAACCACAACATAATCGTATCACATAAGACATGTATAAAGGAAACATAAAATTTCCAAATTTCAATCAAAAGTTATCAATACAACACATTGATATAATCCAAACATTATCAAAACAATTTTCAAAATCAAAATAAAAGAAAAATTAAAACATGGTATTTAATTTTCATTTAAATAAAGCTATGTATTGTAGAAGAGGTAAAAACTCAAATAATGGTCACGGTGGAGGATAAGTCGTTGTCGACACATACATAGGAAAAAAACACTACTTTTTTCATTTAGTAAAATGATTTGTGTAAAAATATTTCCTTTGAATGAAATTAGAAGTCAAATGGGTTTTATAAATCGTATAAAATAAAGTTGTATAGAAATCAAAAGATGCCTCAATGAAAAGAGATTGAGGCAATGTCCCATATAGAGACGGTATACTTACATTAAGGATAAATCAATATTATAATTATGTGTGACAAGAAAAAATACAAACAATATAAGTGGTTATTATGTTTAAAACAATAATAGGTCATCCACAAACTTTCATAGTATGAAATACTCAAGACGTAGACGTTTAACCGAAAGAATTGAAATTGGGTTAGGAAGTTCCCTTCTAGAAATTTGACAGCCTAACAACGTCACATTAAAACTCAGAAAATGAGTTGATGAGAGATAAAAAGGGTATCTCATAACTTGGAGATA
This sequence comes from Viscum album, assembly GCA_963277665.1. Taxonomy (NCBI): domain Eukaryota; kingdom Viridiplantae; phylum Streptophyta; class Magnoliopsida; order Santalales; family Viscaceae; genus Viscum; species Viscum album. The sequence goes on from OY728156.1 coordinate 924,803,173, forward strand.
ATATTTACACCAATAAAGATATATAAGAAAAAATCCCAACATAAGATGATGTAAATTTAATGACCTAACAATAATAAGTCTTTTAAAAGAGGATGGTGAATGTTTCCCTTACCGATTTGGGTAACTTTCATAACGTACAACCCATGAAAGAAGGGTCATACAATGAATGTGTAAATACCCATAAATTAAATTATATTTCACAAAAAATAAAATCTTGGGTAGTAAATACATCACACAAAAGTACATATTTTCAAAAATAGCATGAATGTCACGCGAATAAAAAGTGAGAGAAAAACCTCTTACATCGTTGTAATAAATCAATTCGTATGCCCAAAAGATTATAAACACCAAATGAATCACATAATACCATGAATATAAATATAATAATGATAATATATATGAAATTTAAGTACAAAATATACCACAATAAATAAATAAGTGGCGAACAATGGAAAAATCTTGGAATTAAAAGTGAGATAAGATATCCCCTTACCTCAAGTCTGACTTGTCTTGTTCGTTTCTTTATATTCCAGAATAATAAACATTGGTCAATTTATAATTTCATAAGGACATCCATTAATGTTTATTATTCATTTCATATCAAATATTACCATGTCATAATAATTAGTCAATTATGTGAGTTAATATCATATGTTTTGTCGATGTTCGGTACATGAGTCAAATATTAACTTTTTTAAAGAGAATTGTCCATGTAGTCCACACTTCCTCATATGAAATTATCGCATTTTCACTACATGAAAAGAATAAAGGCATGTTTTAAATATAAAATAAATAAGCATATAGAGGACATAAATATAATATATATCATATATAAATATAGTTCCATCATAATGGCCCACATGAAAGGTGTTAAAGAAGATTGAACAATCATCATTTCGTGAGGCAGAAATTTTCCACCCTGAGAAATAGTATGTTTTTTTACCATTAGGAAGTGGTGTGTGATTGTGTAGGTAGAATAATTATAATAACAAAATCCTAGTATATTTAGGATACATGTGTTATTATGGGATCAAATAATAAGATGATAACGATGATTTAAGAAGGAAAATAAAAGAAAGAAAGCTGAGAGAAGACATTACCTCTAAATCGAGTAACTCATTTTGGTTTGAGCCAAATGCTTCCTTGGAAAGACTTCATCCCAAAGTGAGGCTTTTATTATTGGGAGAGGGTTGTGGAGAGATAAAATGAGCAGAGTTTGGATGATCCAAGGGCTTGAGAGGTGTGGGTAAGGGGGTAGAGGTGGGGGCCTTTTATGGGAGGAAGGTGTGTTACTTTTGGAAAGTCTTCAAATGTTACATTCTTATAAAATGGAATTAGGATTTTAAATGACCCACAATGATATATATCAACCCATAAAATTGGTTTTCTATAAGTGTAAGTCTTATATTTTACCTTATATTTTCAATTTGTTTAAATAGTTCATTAATGAGGTAATCACTACATCATCATGTGTCTTAAATAAATTATTTTTTTAATGTCTAAAAATTATAAAAAAAATTACCATGATGTAGGAAATATTTATAGATTTTTAATAACTATTTATAGTCTACGCTATCATTTATGTAAAGGAAATTTAAATTGTTTTACTTAGGATATACAAACTTTTGTTATATTTCTCTTTTTTTTTAAAAATAATGTCATAAATGTCAGTATTACACCCATGTGACTCCATGGTCCCTCACATTATGTAAAAAGAATCCCATGGGTGGCCATTACTCAAAAACGAGGATTTGGACACCAGTTATGGTATTTTTTTATTAATATGATATTATTTAATTACACTTAACTACCCAATTACTAATTAATCATGATAATTAAATATAATTACCATCGTTACTCTTCATAATACCCAAAAAAAGTATCTTAATTACATAATGTGGACCTTATGATTATAAATATGGAATCCATTTTACCAAATTCTAAACATAGAAATTAAAAAAACTCACGTTGTCACAACCAAAGACAGGTTTTTATGAAGTAAAATTTATCAAAAGATTGACTTGTTTTTACATCCAATTGAAAAGTGAAATTACTTCCAATGAACAACATTGTATTATGTGATAAGAAAAAAATTCAATTACACATTAAAAAAAATTAAATGAAAAATATATCTATATAATTAAATTAGATGAAAAAGCAATTTTGATGTAAAATGCAATATGCATCACTATTCATTAAAAATGAACATTTGTCAGAAAAATTCCAAAAATTTATCCAAAGTAAATTTGATATTTAAAATTAAAAAATGATGTCCATTTTACCAAATTAGAAACATATAAGTATCATTAAATAATTTTATAATTAATTCCCACTATCAAAACATATATCATGTCTTTAAGAAACAACATCTATCAAAATATTGACTATTGTTTATGTCCAATTTCAATGTGAAATTAATTCCAATGACCACCATTAAATTAAATGGTAAAAATATATTTTATCTAAACGTTAAAAAAATTAAAAATATTATCGAACCATATAAATAAATTATATTAAATGGAGGTTTTGAATTAAAATTCAACATTTTCACTATTCATTAAAAATTAAACTTTATCAGAAAAATATCAAAAATTTACACACAGTAAATTTTGATGTCTTAATTCTAATGAATGATTTTATTTTGTCAAATATAACATAAAATATTTTCAAAAAGTATATTTAAAAGGGTTCCCCATCAAAAGGTGGTTAATCGACCTTTTATAGAATATTAGAATATTTATGCTAAAAATGGATCCATTCGCATTTTATGCCTATATCATTTACTGGGTAATAGTTAAAATATTTAGCAAACATATGTAATCAATTTTTAGTCAGTCTTCTTCAATATCACCTTTACAAAGGCTATGCATTAACTACCATTTAGAATAATATTATTATATTATTAGTGTGCACCGTATGATTTCAAAAAAACTCATTGTTGCGTATTGTGTAAGCCATCGAACATAGCATTTCATTTAATGTAATATTAATAATTTATTCACAAATATTAATAAATATAAAAATTTCATATTCATTATTTACCTAGCATGTTACATCTTTCCCCCCTTTTTGTTATTGCATCCTCACAATTTTAAAATTGGGCTTAGAAAAATCGTTGAATGCCCCATATTAGAAAAAGTGTAAATTGAACAATCACTATAAAAGAATGAAAGAATAATTAAAATGGTCACCCAAGACAACAGATACTAGGATTCCATGAAAGCATTGACATATAAGAGAAAAAAAAGTGTCAAGTTCTGATGGATAGTGATATAAAATATGTCTAGGAGAATGTTAACCACCATAAAATCACAAACATATGATGGGTTAAATGGTATTGGATTCCCCAGTAGGAAAAGTTAACAGACAACATTTTTTTAAGTTACTTTTCATTGATTAATTTATTTATGAGATTAAATAAATCATTAGGAAACATACTTGTCATTTACACTTTCATCTCTTACTATATTTCTTACACAAACTCATATTTTCTCCAAAATATGAGTATTTAGGATGACTTTTTCACATTAAGAGTGCTATAATCAACTTCTTGAGAATCACCTAATCCAAAAAATATGAACTATATGTTTCCCATTTTATTAGACCATAAAAAAACAAAAAAAATTATTAAAATATCAGATAATCCAAAAAAGGATAATCCTTTATAAAAATAAATACTACTCTTAATCTCTAAAATTCCACAAAAAGAACCCAAGGTTCAAGAAAGACCACTAAATAAACTGCCATCTATAAAATTCCTCAAACTAATCCAAAATAATATTGAAACCCAAATCTCTAAAAGATTTAGTCACATTATCTTCCAATGTAAATATTAACATTTATCTCCAAATAACATCAGCTACTCTTAAAGCCTCACACAAAAAAGTAATTAACCTTATCACATATCCTCCATGATAGGTTAATTATTTTCATTGATAACCCAAAATCAACTTATTCCTGATTCATAAGATCACTTAACTAAAAATAATTAGTCATATTAACCAGGGACATCACGTAGTCCACTGGTAGGCGATAAATACCAGTCGCACTTTGGTTATGGGTTCGATTCCCACAGCTTCATTTGACGCGACAGGTTGTCACAAAGATTGCATGTTTTCCCTTTTCAAAAAATAAATAATTTTATAACATTCCCAAAAATAGATAAATTCATCAAAAATAACTATAACATATTTAAACCATAAAGGTTATCTAATAACATTCGTTTTTTATCCAAAAATTTATTAACCTGTAATTGCCTCAAATTCAAGGATAATATAAACCAAAATGGTTCTTTATAACTGTTTCCACAATAGAAAAGATAATTATTCCATGAATAGAATTTTCATATATCAAATATAAGGGTTACACATATTATAAGATGTTTTCTAATTTAATACAATCATCAAAAGTGCCATAATACATTTAAGAATTTCACCATCCAAAAATCTACCATAACACTTGAATACCTTATATGTTGACTTCTTACACATTCAATATTCTTCATGATCCATTAACCATTATTTTCAAACTAATTCTGAAATATTTTTTCATACAAACAAAATCCTGAATCATATCCTAATATTTTAATAATAGGAAAACATATGTTATGAAATAATCCATACCTTTCATTGTTCATTGTTAGTTTCATCATCCTCAATCGAAATGGAATTAGGTATTGGTAAACGAATATTTGTACAATCTTGGTGATCCCATTCCTGAAACAACATAGTAGGACATGTGTTTGTATAATGACCATGCACACCACATTTATAACATTCAATTGATCTTTCAGAAAGAACGTCTTTCCCTTTCCTAGAGTAAAATAGTTGCTTCCTTTTTCCATGGAATGTTCTTCCTTTATGACCTACATTTCCACAGCTATAGCATATATCCTTCCCTTTTAAACATTTTCTTATGTGTTTCATTCCACATCTTCAACAAATTGGTTTTTGAATATTCATACCTTTATGATTATTACCTGAACATCCGTAGGGATTAGTTTCTCGCATATATTATGCCTTATTAAAATCACAAATTTCAGGTGGCAAATCATGACTCCAGATAGTTGGTTGAGAATAACCACAAGATTTCTCTTTGCAGCTGTCATATCATTCTATTGATCGCTGAGAAAACCATCACAATTTTCTTCACATCCATTGTTAATTTTCTCCCTGCTAGATCTAACCATATAATAAAACCAAAATGGTCAGTGTGAGTATATCAGTAAAATCATCATATAATATCTAATTATGAGGGTAAATATTAAGATATACGTATTCATATTCTCCTATACTCAATCGCTTTATAAAAATAACTATCACTCTTTCTAAAATCCTAACCATTATGGTAATGCTACTTGTGCTTAAATAATACCCTAATCTATAAAGTTATCTAAACTGAACTTTGATACCAACTATAAGGCCATATCATTAAATATTACATAATCTTGGGTTATTTCAAGAATTCACATTGAGGATCTTTTCAGGTTTCGAGTTTTAGAAAATTATATGATAAATCATGCATTACATTCCACATTTAAACAAGGTAGTTACATCAAAAAAATATTCATTTTTCCACCAAAGGAAACATATATAATATAAAACATGGATTCCTTCTAGACACATCCTCAACACTATCATCACATCATGCACTTCTCCATTGACCTGTGAAAAATATTTCAAAAACACGAGATGTGCATGAAAGGCTCAGTAAGGGATATAAAAATATGGAAAGAAATCATTAGTCCATGTATACATAAGAATCAATGAAATCATACGTTGCTCATTAAACAAAAGCACATTAAGATACCTCATAAATCATAAGATTTATCTATAACTCATAGAAATAATAAGACATAAATATAACTTGATGCATTCATAACATTCTTGCATAAGGAGTAACCCTCATTGATACGTTTGGAATACCCATCATAGTATATTCCCTAAATATTTTAGGATAAACCTTAGAGGTTAACTCCTTAATGTTACCCAATTCATTGGATAGCTATCTAGGGATCACTCACCCTTAGTTTATCACGCAACCACCGGTCTTCATAAAAAATTCCCATGAACCATAACATAATTGTATCATATAAAAAATCCACAAAAGGAACATAACATTTCCATATTTCAATTATAGGATATAAATACAACACATTGATATAATAAAAAAATTATCAAAACCATTTTCAATACCAAAATAAAAGGAAAGTAAAACATGGTATTTATTTTTCATTTTTAAAAAGTTTATTGCTTGTAGAGGAGGCCGAAACTCAAGTAATGGTCATGATGGCAGAGAAGTCATTGTCGCCGCATACCTAAGACAACAACATTACTTTTTTCCTTTAGTAAAACACTTTTTGTAAAATTATTCCTTTTAAATTAAATTATAAGTCTAAATGGCTTTGTACACAGTATAATATAATGTTGTGTAGAAATCAAAAGATACCTCAATGAAAGTAGATCGAGACGAAGTCCCGTACAGAGACGGTATCCATGGATTAAGGATAAATCAATCGCATAATTATGTGTCAAAATAATAAATACACCCAATATAATTAGGTATAATGTGTAAACCAATCAGAGGTCATACATACATATTCATAGTATGACAAAATCAAGAAGTAGAGGTATAACCCAAATAATTGAAATTGGGTTAAGAAGTTCCCTTATAGAAATTCGACCGCCTAATGGCGTCACATTAAAATTTAGAAAATGAGTTGATGAGAGATAAAAAGGGTATCTCATCACTTCTATAGAAAATTTATATCAATAATGAGATATAAGAACATATTCCAACATAAGAAGATGTAAATTAAAAGTCCTAACAAAAAAGTCTTTTAAAAGAAGATGGTGAAAGGTTTCCTTGCCGATTTGGGTAACATTCGAAACGTACACCCCATTAAATAAGGGTCATACAATGAAGGTGTAAATACCCATAAATTAAACTATATTAAACAATTAATGAAATCATGGGTATTACATACACCACACAAAAGGAAATAGTGTCAAATGTAGCATGAATTTCACAAGAATAAAAAGTGACATAAAAACCCCTTACCTCGTTGTAATAAATCGATTTGTATGACCAAAAGATAATAAAAACAAAATGAATCGCCTAATACCACGAATGTAAATAGAATCAGGATAATATATATGATACGGAAGTAAAAAACACATCACATTCAATAAATAAGTGGTGAACAATGGAAATCTCACGGAATTAAAAGTGAGATAAGATATCCCCTTACCTCATGTCCAACTTGTCTAGTTCATTTCATTATATTCCTGAATAATAAACCTTGGTAAATTTATAATTTCCTAAATAATTACTTTAAAGATTATAATTCAATTCATATCACAAATTATCATGTTATAATAATTAGATAATTACGTGTGTTCATATCATATGTTTTGTCGATGTTCGGTACATGAGTCAAAAATGAACTTGTTTGAAGAGAATTGCCCATGTAGTTTTAAGTACATCATATCTGGAATGTTGTTCATGATTTAAATATAATATATATCCAGTATATATTTATTTAATAATATTCCATAATGTATGGAGATAATAAATGAAATGTACAGTTCATGGAGATGGTAAGTAGTACATATGCATTAACGCAACTTTCAGTTTTTGTCATATTAATGGACTTTAAAAATAAATCAGACATATATATATATATTATAATTAAAATATCAAATATAAGTTATTTAGGTATCATAATTTCATTAATTACATTCTTTATAAATTTTATGTTTGGCATGAAAGAGTCACATCACTTGAGGGGGCCGTAGTCCAGACTTCCTCATATAAAATATCGCATTTTCACAACATGCAAGGAATAATGGTATATTTTAAATATAAAATACAGAAACATAGAGAGGACATAAATATAATATATATCATATATAAATATATTTACATAATAATGGCCATCAAGAAAGGTGTTAAAATCAGATTGATAATCATCATTTCGTGAGGCAGTAATCTTCCACCCAAAAAAACAGTATGTTGATTAACCATTAGACGGAGGTGTGTGTATGTTTAGGTAGAATACATATCATAAATAACATCATAGTATATTGAAGATACTAGTTTTATTATGGTATCAAATAATATGAAGATAGTGGTGAGTAAAGAAGGAACATAAATGAAAAAAACTCGAGAGAAGACATTACTTCTAAATCGGGTAACTCTTGTTGGTTTGAGCCAAAGGCTTCCTTGGAAAGACTTCTGCCAAATTTGAGGCTTCTTGGAGAGATAGAGGTATCTAGAGAGGTAACATGAGTAGAGGTTGTACGACCCATGGTCTTGATAGGTGTGTAAAATTGGGTATAGGTGAGGGCCTTTTTTAAGAGGGAGGAGGGTCACTTTTGGAATGTCTTGAAATGTTACTTTATTATAAATTGGATTTCAGATTTTTAAAGGTCTGAAAATGATATATTTAGAGTATAAGTTGATAAGGGTTATAAATCCTCCCATATATTAGGTTTTCTACAGTATATGCCTTATATTTTTCCATATCTATTCATTTTATTTAAATCGTTCATTAATGAGGTAATCACTCCATCATCATGGTGTCTTAAATTAATTTATTTTTTTTATATCTAGAAAAAACACCATGATGTAGGAAATATTTTTAGATTTACAATGACTATTTATAGTCTAAGATATCATTTATGTAATCAAAATTAAAATTGTTTTAATTTGGATATACAAACTCTTGTTATATTTATCTTCTTTTTCAAAAATATTGTAATAAATGTCACTATTACACCCATGTGACTCCATGGGCCCTAAAGTTTGTTAAAAGTATTCCCATGGTATGAAATTACTCAAAAAATAGTATGTTGACACATTTTGGGGTCTTTTTATATTATTATGATATTATTTGGTTACACTTAACTACCTGATTACTAATTAATCACGATAATTAAAGATAATTACCATTGTTACTGTTCATAATGTCCAAAAAAGAGTATTAATTAAATAATTTGGACCATCTAATTCTAAATATGGAATCCATTTTTCCGAATTCTAAACACAGAAACTAAAAATAACTCATGTTTTCAAAACCATAGACATTTTTTTACGAAGTAAAATATATCAAAATAGTGATTTGTTTTTACATACAATTGAAAAGTGAAATTACATCCAATGAACAAAATTGTATTAAGTGATAAAAACATAAATCAATTTCAATTTACAACCAATTAAAATTAAAATCTATCTATTTAATTAAAATATATGAAAAAGCAGTTTTGAAGTAAAATGCAGTATTTTCCACTATTCATTAAAAATGAACACTTGTCAGAAAAATACCAAAAATTTATCCAAATTAAATTTGATATTCCAAATTGAAAAATTATGTCCATTTTACCGAATTAGAAACATAGAAGTTTCCTTAAATTAATTTATAATTAATTCTTACTGTCAAAACAAATAGCGTGTTTTTATGAAACAATATCTATCAAAAGGTTTACACTTGTCTATGTCCAATTTTAATGTGAAATTAGTTCCAATGACCACCATTGAATTAAATGATAAAAATATATTTTAACAACACTTTATACATAATTAACCATATAATCTATCCATATATATAAATTATATTAAAAGGAGGTTTTGAATTAAATTACAGCATATCCACTATTCATTAAAAATGAACATTATCGAAAAAATAACAAAAATTTTCACAAAGTAAATTATAATGACTTGATTCTAAAGAAGGATTTTATTTTGTCATATATATCATATAAAATTGTCAAAAAGTATATTTAAAAAGTGTTCTCTATAAAAAGGTGGTTAATCGACCTTTTGAAAAATATTAGAATATTTATGCTAAAAATTGGATTCATTATCATTTTATGCCTCTATCATTTTTTGTGTAATAGTTAACATATTTAACAAACATATATAATCATTTTTTAGTTAGTTATTTTCATTCCCTCTATTATAATTTCTAGGTGTTAACTACTATTTAAAATAATATTATTATATTATTAGTGAGCAACAAATGATCTCAATGAAACTCAATGTTGCGTATTGGGTACTCCATAAAACATAACATTCCTTTTAAAGTAATGTTAACATTTTATTCCCAAATATTAATAAATATGAAAATGTAAAATTCTTTATTTACCTCAGATGTTACACAATATATTGAATAAACCTTTGTTTACATCATGTCCAAGAGGGAAGATTCTCAATCAATTCCCGTTGAAATGTACTCCATGAATACGGAAATAGAGTGGAAATTGAAAAAGGAGATTTACAAATGGATTGGATGAATCCCAATATGTTGTTCTCATTGACACAGAACGATTAATTATAATTCTATACGTGATGAATAATGAATTATTAAAACTAATATCAGAGAAAAAGATTACCATTATAATTTTTTTCATAATGGGTTTCGTTTTATGTCTTCCCCTTACCTGTATTTTAATTTTTTATATGTTTTAATAATGGAATCTTGTTACTACTTTTTATGAAAATATTTAACCTGTTATATATTTATTTTCAAAATAAAAACATCATAATTATAAAAAATCATACCATTAGTACAAATTTAGTTAACAATATATCATACCACAAGTTATAATATTGATTTTAATTATAGTTTAATGATTTTTAACCCATTATTATTTTAACGATAAATTAAATAAAATTAAAAAATTAAAAAAAATTAATTATACATTCCTTTAATAATAAGATATTATTATAGAATCATTCGATATGGGATTATCATTCATGATTATTATTATTAGTAAGTAATTTTATCCCATTAATATAATATTCTAATGTGGGATTGGTTCACTATTTCAAAATAATTATTTGATAATAATTTATCCCCTTCAAGGAGTAAAATATCCATGATTTCAAAAATTTACATACAAAAAAATCAACCATGGAAAAAGGTAATAATAGTATAATGTCAAAAAAAACAACTAAAACAAAGTAAATTAATCTACCATCCACACTATCATGGATATTCATCCCAAAATATTAGAATATTACCTGAAAATTATGTTAAAAATTATGATGACTTATGGAAAAAAAAGAAGGTAGAAGAATTTAAATATTACCTTGATCCTTGAATCATTGATCATGATTGATGAAATTGTTAGAATATATAAATTTATTGATTGGATTGTGGTATGATTTTTATGCGTTAGAAAGGATTTGATAGAATGGAAAAAATAATCCAAAGAATCTATGTCTTAATATTTATACAAGAGGCTCAATGGAATTCACTATAATATAGTCAACTACTAATATACCAAGGGTTCCTCTAGATAAAGAGAAATTTTGTTTTCATGAAATTTGAATCATAAATTTCATACACCATTTATACTTGTGTGGAACTATTTTAACCACAACTTAATCGTTAGTTATATAATTTCTTGAAATAATAATCGATTTTACAAGTATCACATCTATCATATGGTTATAAAATGCTCTACACTGCCCATTTATTATTTTGGGACTCAATCAGCTCCACATTTTTAATCCAATCATCAAAATAGATCCCTAAGATTATTCCTGGTCCCTATTTCTCTTAATATAATGTTCAACGAAAATGCATTATCAATGGAATAATCATGTTTTTTAACATTCCATGGTGCACTCCAACCCCAAACTACAACCTCATTTTCTATTCTAAAAAACCCATTTACATAATTTCCTAGTTACATAATCATCCTCTCAAAATTCATCAAAACAATATGAACCAATAAAAATGCATTTTTGTAGTCATATAATGTGGATAAATTGTGTTTTAAATTTCAATAACTCATCTAAACTACCTTATGACTCCTAAAATGCTTATTAAAATGAAATGTTTAATTTTATATAAGTATTTGATCTTACCTGTGATACATCTCACAAAACTCATATCCTGGTGAATTTTAAAAAACCCCATAATTATGGTTATTAGTGGTCTAAACAATACAAGTTGGGATACATTTCATGTATATAACGATAATAGTTTCATAACAAACATTTCTCATTGAAAGAGAATATAAAAATTGATATTATCAGAAACAAAACATAATAAAATACATATATCAACATAATATTAAACAAAATTTTTAAATAAATATAAAATAATGAATTAGAAAAATATTGATATGGAGAAATAATATTTGAGACCAACTAATATGATATCTATTGTCGGCCACAATGCTTCAATTGGGTATAAGATATGAAAATAAATGTTATATATTTCATATTTTCTTGATGATAATAAATATTAATAGTCAATCCTCGAATGTACCACCATATTAAATATCCAATTCATCACAAATGATGATGTGGTATTATCATTAATATATCCACAATTAATTTCTACTATGAATGAAATCATATGTTTGGATTTTTAAGGGGGATATGATAACTAATATAGAAATTTCTATTGGGAGATAATCAATCACACATTAAAAAAACATTAGAAGTTACACAGCCAAGGATGATCCTAATCTACCCATAGCACGAGACACCATTAATAAAAAAATAATCAATATTTAAAATCTATATAAAAAACCAATTGTGATCATCATATGATTTTTATTTACATTATTCCACCTTCCATTGATCATATATCTAATCTACCATCTATTTTATACAAAGATCCAAATTCGACCTATGAACACGTGACCCTCCAAATTCTACCAACCACTATAGAGACTATAATATCCATATATATATAGGCACAAAAAAATAAATTTATTTAATATATAGATTAATGACAATTTAATATAAAAAAATAAAAAAGAAAATTTCACCCCCATGAACATTCCGAATCTATAATACATGCCCATAACATTTCATTTATATTCTAGATAATGATCATTCTCTAACAGTCCTTACATTGATGAATGGTTATTCTAATGAACAATTTACTTCCAACACCACCATTTAAACCAAACTACATCCATGGGATAAAAAAATATCACTATAATAAATTACAATCCTTATATCCCATGGATTCAAACTATGTATTATAGGTACTACATTGATAATACATCTATAGAGATCAACTCTTTAATAGTAATGAAATAATTTATCTATATTAAATAATCTATAATTAACCATATATAATCAATACTTCTCTTAATAATAAGAAAACTTTAGAAGATTTCCATTAAATTTTATTACCAATTCCACATGCAAACAAAAAGTTCATAAATCAAAAAAACATAAAATTTATTATGATTCTCTACCTTTGATAAGATCAAACACATAGAGAACAAATATGCAAAAAAAGATTGAAACCATACCACTAAAAATGATCAGTCAAAGTATGATAAATCATTATAACAAAATTAAGTACCACTAAAAAGGAATTCTTCATGTCACTGAGTATAGCATCATGCATCAATAATGGAAAAATATTATATTTATTGAACAAAATATGATATTTTCCTTTTATAGAATATCTATTTACAGTTTCACCAAAAAATAATCATGCTAAAACCATACATAAGGATCCAAAATATGGGTTTATTGGAACTTCTCCAATATAAACTATTTCATTACCATATGATAAAGAAAATTTATTCTATTAAAATATCTCATATCAGGGTTTAAATATGATAAAAATTTTATAAGATCCTAGAATCCCCAAATCTAAATCTACTTATATAGGCATAAATATTAAATTTTTGACATTTATATAGTTAAATATGTCCCAATTTATTCCAAAATAACTGACAACATCAAAAAGAAATATTTTATAACATATACATAAAAGTAAATTTGTTGTTTGTAATTTTAGAGAAATAGGATAAACACATAAAAAATCATGTTTACAAACATATTTCTCATAATGATCAATATTATCTATTACAATACATAACATTAAAAATAAGTTGTCAATATAATCCATGTGAAATATTCTTATACACCGTTATTTTAGCATGTTTCCTTATATCCTTCTTAAAATGAAACATATGAAGGGTGACCAAAAATGATTAGTAAGGTTAAACATAATATCAGTCGTGTCATAATCATATGAAATATTAAGATGATCAAAATTATATATGATCATGAACTTAACAATTGAAAATTATTTCTTGTATATCAAAGGTCATAATCTTGTGCAATGAAATCAAACATGGATGTTCATAAGATGTGAGTTAAAAATTAATCATAAAATGTGATCAATTAGAACATTAAATAATACAAACAACTTTTTAAATGACATATAAAATGAAAAAAACATGATTCTATGTTAACATCCATTTCTATATAACATAGTGGATAAGGTCCCAAAATTGAATTAGGTTCACTCCATATCCTAACAAGACGTCACATGAGACTAAAATGTTATGTAGTGCATTGGAGCGCTATGTAGGTGAACCTATAAAAACATTCTTAATAACATGTTCCATAAATGGGATAATACATAATAAATGATCATAATGATCCCATTTCTGTTTTTATATTTTGAGTAGTAACATTATTAATTATTTATATTACCACGATTGAAGGTAAATCAGGTAATTAAATGTAAAAAAATATTATGATAATATGAAAACTACCATATCACTTTACAAAATCTTATTTGATTAGTTTTTTCAGTCCATGACCATCTATGTGTCAAATTTAGGACAAAATAGAACCACAAGGATGACATTATTGTATTTATAATATTATATTCAATGAATAGTCATTTTTGTTACACTTTTGATTTTAAAATTGTAAAACATTTTACTAACGATTTTTACTAGGGATATCTTGAACTATAAATAGTCCTTGGAAATATAAAAATATTACATATATCATGTTAGTTTTTGAAAAAAATTATAAATAAAAAAATTAAATTTAATTAGTACACAATGATGATGATGTAATTATTTAATTAATGAAATAATCAAATAAATTTTATTATAAATATTAAAATAAAAGTTAATTAACATAATTTAAACCATCCTTTAATTTTATGGATATTTTTTATATGTTTATAATGATTTAATGGGTTTTTTATAACTTATCTTTCTATAATGGATGTTTATAAAAGTCAAATCACGAATAGTGTCAAAATTGAAACTATTGTTATTTTAAAATATTAAATAGTTTATTAAATGCTATAAAATTACTAAATATAAAATATTAGCTCAAATGTTTAGGATAGGACCTAATATTTCATAAATGTAACTTTTTTGGTATTTCAACATGTTATAGTTATTAAGTTAACCAGAAAACTGTAAAAAACATGATATCGCGATATGATTAAAATTAGTAAAATAAGTGTTAAAACAAAAATATAAGGATTAAAACATTATTCAAAAAATATCAAATTTTAATTGGATGATGGGTATCCAACCCAAAATCCTATTTTCATTGAAAAAATTTATTTTGGGGAAATATTTTTCCAAAAATAAATTTATATAAATTTAATACTATTAATAATTCTGTGGGCATCCCTCCCATATACCATAAAAAGGAACAAATCACTCTATATTACACACACATAAGAAATATTTCAGTTAAGTTAATATCTTCAATAACCCTTTACTATAATACCATACCATATACATGATTCTTTAGATTCGGCTGAACACCATTGTTAGAGGTGTTAAGCTATTATGAAATGTGATCATCTAAGGGAAAGGTTATATTTTTATTTTACTGTTTCTATTTTATATCATCCTACACTACAGTAAAATATTATTCAACCATGATGAAATAATAAATTTAGTATAATCAATATAATTAGATGTTATTTTGATAATATCAACACCTAATCAATCTCCACTTCCATTTACTAGGAATGGAATCAATCTTTCGTTCATATGTGTGAACTATCATTTCCACGAACTGATGTATTTCATTATCAAAACATTTTTATCAAGATTGGTCATAAATACATAATTAATTTTTATAAATAAATATCATTACATATTTATCTATTAAATATAATAATATATCAACATTGTTCTTACTTTCCAATCACTTAAAAATTATAACATTATCGGGCATACATGTGAACTATCATTTCCACGAAGTGATGTGAAATGTTTTTATTATCAACATCAAATGTATGATATATAAAAGTATATTGACATTATTATTATCATTTAATTTATAATGTGGTCATTAACGAAATACAATACAATAATCACATTATTTCTATTTTAACGAAATTGATAAATGGGAACGCTACTCATGCATATATACGATCTACTGTCAACATGATTATAATGTTGTTAATTTTTCATAACATTAATGAACTTTTTGATTTAAAATGTATAATTTTTGAATAAAATTTATTAGTATGTCATGAATGTTATTCTTGAGATGGTGGTCTTATGACAACATGATCTATTGACATCTATATATGTTTGTTTCCTACTAAAGTAAAAAAAATAAAAAAATGTTCGATATGAACTTAAAAAATAAGGTATATATTATCACATGATAATATGTTATATAAAAGAATTAATTAACAATAAAATGGTTTTATAGTTACAATATAATTCCATATGTTTATTATTTATTAATAGAAAAGAACATACATGTAAAATTGATCTCATGGTAATGGACTTTGTCTCAATCTCATATCATTGAGGCATATTTGGATAATATACACCACCCTTTTCTATAGAGAGTATAATTATGAATTAGAATTTTAAATCATTAAATGTGTTTTTAATGGAATACCTTTCTATGAAGCCTTTTACCAAACAACAAAATTATTGTTTATTTTTTAACGTTTTTGGAGGAAACAATTTTTCTTCTATAGTTACCATTATATGATATTTGTATTCCCATGTAATCCTTAATGTTATTATATTAAAAATAAATACTTTATTCCATTTTCATTTATTTTAATATTAAAAATGGTTCTGTGAAGGAATTTCTTATTTCAATATATTGCAATGATATTTTCTGGTTGAAATGTGTACATGTTATTTAACATTTATTCATGTTAATGTGGTATGATAATTTTATGGTTTTTGGTCCTTCCTTATGTATATGGTTGGTTATATTGTAAATTGAGTGTGGGTGAGCCCATGATATCTCTAAAATTAATTGGGTAATGAGATAGAGTAAAATGATATGGTTTCTCATATGAAATTTTTGTAATTTACTATGATGGGTATTTGAAACATAACCATGAAGGATTTTCCATATTTAGTTGGAAAACCTATAATGTATGTTTGACATGGATTCCAAAAGTTACTATAATCATTTATGATTTATATTTTGTCTTTATTAATACTATTATTTCATGAGGTATGTAAATGTGCTTATTCTTTGCGGCAGAAAACATTGATTTTCTAAAAATATTTTCCTTTAATAATGATTTTATTCCTTCTATATGTTTCTTCCTGTGCTTTTTATGCTGATCATATGTTTTCTAAAATTATATCCATATGGTATAAGAATGATTGATAGAATATATGATTTAAGGATGTATGTTATTATTATTTAAATTTAGGAATAAATAAATCATTTTTTAATGTGTTTCATCTTATAAAAAACTACATTGCGAGTAGATGTGTCTACATTTTAATATTTGAGTAATTATGTAATATTTATAGACTAATTCTATAAAAACATAAATATGAGAAGATGTGGAATTTGAATTCTTGGCCTATATAAATATTAAGTAATGTTTATGGCTCAGGCATTATAGTATGTATTAGAGGCCGGTTTAGACAACATTATGGATTGGGAGTTTCGGGTAAACATATGGCAACATTATAGGTATATTATATTGGTCAAATATGTGTTCTCTATATTTTTTAACATCTGGGAAAATTCATTACAAATTTAAGGATGAGGATATCAAAAAAACATTCTTATCTCCTACAATAGAATTGTTTGAAATACATATGGAAAATTCATATCTAGATGATTCTGAATCATTTTATAACATAGAAATCACCTAAAAGAAGTTGTTTGAGATATCAAAAACCACAACTATTACTCGATACCATCATAGAATATTTGTTTGTTAATCAAATGATATTTTTTTCAATAATTTCATATTTTAATAAAAGGTAAATATTATCATTTAATTTTTAGATATGTTATGTTATCACAATATTATAAAGCATTTCATTATTTTGAAAAGAAACTTATGATGGAAAACCTTACAAAACATATTTATATATTGTTTTCAAATTAATTCTTTCAACAAATAATTATGGTATTTTAAATGAATCCTTGATTGAACGATTAAACTCAAACTTGGTCTGGTTGTTTTCTAAAATGAAAGTCATATATAATGTTTTGTAAACTCTATTTCATACATGATTATTTTTCAAAACTATTCTATTAATGCACGAATATGACACAAGTAATAGTAGGTGTAATTAGAAAATGGAAGAATGTGATTTTGAAGAACCTATAAATAATTGTTTCAATGCATGCACCTTTTATCAATGTGAAGAAAATGGGAATGAGACCAGGTGGACCCCATGATCATGGTATGATGATCATTCATTTGGGAATAGTTTTATTAAATCATTGATTTTTAGAATAAAAAAATTCCAATATATATAAGACTTCATGAATTATGATATTGTGGTAATTATCAGTAAGGATGAAATTTATAGGTATAAGTAAAATTATATGGTTAAAATATTTAATAGTTATTATATAGGATTATATATCATATTGGGAGTATTTTATGAAATAATATTGATTTAGAAAAAGGAAAACATGTTGGATGGGTGAAAAACTAGCACTTTGGACAATGCCATAGAGATAGAACCCATAATAGAAGGATGAAAAGCGTGAATCATCTAATTATAGCCTATGTGATGTCCCATTATAGTATGATATTATTATTTTTAGATAATATAGTTGTTGAAATTAGAATTAGTTGATTTTGGTATCTTCTATTTTATCAAATGTATATCATTGTTTTGGATAATTATATGGGGATTGAGTGATTAATGTTATTTCAGAATATGTTCACTATTTTTGGAACCATATATTATTTAAGAAAATATAATTATATGGGTTTTTTGGGAGTAATTATTTAAATATATTTTTGAAGAATATATCTTTTTATAATAGACTTCTGTTATTTCGGTTTATTTATGTAAATTATTAACATGTCATGGAGAATAACTGATTATGAAAATTATTATTTTATGAGATATTAAGATTGAATTATATTTTATGTATATAAATGTTAAAGCATAATCTAGATTACAATGTGATCAATTCCATCTAAATTTAGAGTTTCAATCATTTAATAGATTATATGACTAATTATAGTGATGTTTTTTTTAAATGGTCTATGTCAAACATTGGGTATTACTTTTGAATTTTAAAGATTATATATAGTTTATCATCATCATATGGTTTATTTTTTTAATAATTGTATTAGCATGTACTAACCGTATTGGTTTTGCTTAATGTTTCAAGCGAGGAGTAATAGACATTTAATCTTTTGGGGATTATGTGATTCTAAAGAAGTTGAATCATCTTGAATACTCATTATTTTAAAAAACAAATATGTGTTTGTGGTGTAAATTGATTAAAGAATGAAACTATACCTGTTATATACGTATGTTTTTATTTTATAATTAGTCGAGCATGGAAAAAATCCTCAACATTAAAAAAATAATTTAAAAACAAAAAAAATTTCTATTTAGTTTTACATCTACGAAGTCTAAGACAGCTTTACCCATAAAAAATGTATATCATTGTGGTTGTAATATTTTTTTGCTAAAAATATTTTCTATCACACATCATAAAAACATGACTGTTATTTTTCCTTCCATATCCATGTTTTCCAACATTTAATCCTAGTATGTGTTATCTCAAGTGACCATCGTACATAAAATTATTTCTTTTAATGTGGATGTTATATTAATCCTTTTTCCAATTTTTGAATATAATAATCATATTTTGATGATTCAAAGATTAATTACAAATCCAAAATTAATACTCTGAGGACAAAATTTCCAAAAGGGGGTAGAATGTAACATCTTGAAATTATAAAGGAAAAACAAAGATCAATATTCTTCATGATAGACGACATTGATCTTAAACGAACAAATAAATATTATTTTTTTAATTTTGTACATAAAAACTAGATATTATAATTGTTTAAATGATAATTATAAACTGAATTATGAAAATATGATATATAGTTATTTATATAATGATTCAATGGCTACCAAATTAACATGCAATTAATCTTAAAACAAATTTATTATACATGATGTATTTTTATGAGAGAACTATTAAAATGAGAATAATTATGTCTATAAAGATATCACACTTATTATGTTATATTAATTACATATTAATTCAATATAATGTTTAAAATTATTTTTATCTATTTTCTATACACAATATTATAATAAATATAAATGTACTTATTAAAGGAGTTTTTTTAATTAAGTTTTATCGCATTTTGATGGAGAACCCATTTTGAATCTATTTTTTAAACTTTTATATGATGTATTTGACAAAATTATATTCATATTTGAAAAAAAGACCTAAAAATTTACTTTGGATATATTTTTAGTAATTTTTTTTGATAAAATGTATATATTAATGAATAGTGAAAAATACTACATTTTAATTCAAAACTACACTTTCATGTTAATTAATTATTTAGTTAGATAATCGTTTTTATAAGTTTTAAAGAATAATATAGTAATTTTTTTATCATATAATACAATTTTAGTAATTGGATGTAATTTTACATTGAAATTATATATAAATTCATGTCAATATTTTAAGTGTATTTACTTTTAAAAAACGTGTTCTATAGTTTGGAATATAGGGAATAATTTTATACTAATTAATAAAATTTAATTATTTATAATTTAGAAACATAGATTCAATATTTTGAGTCATAAGGTCAAAATGATGTAAATAGGTCCCATTTATTTTCATATATTATGCATATTATCTTTAGACGTTTTTTTATTACAACAGTTGAAGGTAAATTAGATAATTAAAGTTAGAAAAGATATTATAATCCAATAAAACAACTGTAAAAGATAAACTATTAATATTGGGTGATTTAATTTCAATCAAGATAATTATTGGGTATATTTTATTACCACATGAATACACTTGGATGACTTTAATGCATTTGCAATGTTATATTAAATGAATAGTCTTTTTTGTTAAACTTGGTTTTAAAAAGTAAATTATTTTAATGTGATATTATAAAATTGACATCATAGAATATAAATATTAATTTTAAAGAAAACAAATATTATGTCATCCTAGATTATTTATAATTTTTAGAAATTAAATAAATAAATTTATTTATATTTTAATATTGATGTAGTAGTTTTTTAATTAATGGAAGAATAAAATAAATTATATTATAAATATAAAAATAAATATTAATTTACATAATGTAATCAATCCAAAAAATTTATGGATATATTTGACATGTCAGTATTGATTTAATGGATTTGGTTTGAACTTATCTCTCTATTATGATATTTTTTAAAAGTGTACTAATGAATATTGTCAAAATTGGTAGTATTGGTATCATCAAATATAAAATAGTTTCTAAAAGTGTTATAAAATTCCAAAAATATATGATTTTGAAAAATATATTATATTGAGTCATAAATGAAACTTTTTTTGGGATTTTTAATAGTTATGGTAAATTCATTAACCCACAAATTATAAATAACAAGATATCACGGTATGATTAAAAATATTAAACAAGGGTTAGAGAAAAATATAAGTATTAAAAAAACAAAACATCTCTATGTTTAATTAGATGATGTGTATTCATCAAAAAATCAACTTATCTTTGAAATAAATTATTTTGGGACCATTTGGAATGTAAAATTATTTTATATTTATTTAATACTTTTAATAATTTCATGGGTGCCCCTCTTATCTTCTATTAAAAGTATCAAATTATTCTCTATTATTAAAATATCAAAAACTTTTTTTTCAACCAATATCATTCCAAAAAATATCCTACAATCCCTAAACAGATTCGTGATTTCTTATATTAGGCATAACACCCTCATTAGAGGTGTTTAGGTATTATGAAATGTGATTATTTGAAGGAAATATAATGTATTTATTTTACTATTTCTATATTATTTCTTCTTACTGTAACGAAAAATATTCTTCCCAAAGATGAAATAATAAAACCAGTATCCTAAATATATTAAGTTGTTTTTATGAAAATATCATTACCAAAATCAACCTCCAATTCAATTAAATTGGAATGGAATTAATCATTTATGCGTATGTGTGAACCATCACATCCACGAACTGATATAATTAATGTTCGATAGTTATGTTTAAATACTAGAAATAATTATGTAATTAATTTTTTATATGATGTTCATGAAATATTTATCATTATAAGAGAATAATATATCAATTATTTTCTTACTTTAAATTCACATAATAAGGATAATATCCTTCGTGCGTACATTTGAACTATCACCTCCAGGAAGCAATATGAATCATTTTTATTCACCACATCACTTGAATGGAATATAAGTATATTTAAATTATTGTTATGATTTTATTCATATTATGATAATTATGTAATTATAAAATAATAATTACCATCTTTCCATAATGATCAATGAAAATGGGAACATTACTCATGTGTATGGGAGGCCTACCATCTCCATGATAACAATGTTGCTCATTTTTTATACCATAAATGAATGGATTATTTTAAAATGTATAATTTATGTATATATGTTATTGGTATGTCATGAATATTATTTTTTATATGAAGATATTTTGACCACATTGACTATAGACATCAAGATAAGATTAATTTTGACTCAAGTACTGAATATCGACAAAATGTTTAATATGAACTCAAATATTTATGTTTCTATTATCACATGATAATAAGTGATATCAAAGGAATAAATGACATATAAAAATTCTCTCAATCAAGTATAAATTAATGTAATATTATTATTCATCATGAAAAAAGGAACATACCAAATGAATCAAACTCAATGTAAGAGACCTTATCTTAATCTACTTTCATTGAGGAATATTTCGATAATATACAATGCCTTACTTTTACAATCTATTATTAACACTATTGAAATTGAATTTCCTTGAAATTTTTTTAAAGGAATCATTTTGTATGAAGTGTTTTATTAATGTTCAAATGGATATGTTTTTATCTTTTGTGGCGATAATGATTTTTCCATCATTATGACCATTATTTTATATTTATCTTCCTCTATAATTATTAATGTATTTAAAAGGAAAAGAAATAAATATTCCATTATCAAGTAATTTTTTATTGAAAATGGATTATAGAATGGGTTGATTATTTCAATATCGTGAAATGGTATATTCTGATTGAAATCAAGAAATTTATTCTACTTATGCTTGTTAATTTGTAATGATTATGTAATGGTTTTTTGGAATTGATTATGTGTATGACTGTATCCATGATAAAATGGGGGAGGTTGATCCCATGATATCTCTCCAATTAATTGGTTAATGAGATGGATTTTAAAAATATGTTTAATCCTATGATATTTAGGGAATATATTGTGATGGGTATTCCAAATGTAACCATGAAAGTTACTACATATGTAGTTATGAGATATAGAATGTTTATATAATATGGATTGAAAAAGAAACAATTATGATTTCCGATTGATAAGATGGTTATTATATATTTTAATATTCCATGATTTATGTTAAATAACTAATGTTTTACGGGTGAAAAATAATGATTTTGAGAAACTGTTATCATGAGTTTCAGTATTGATGGGATAATTCATTCATTCCATATTTATATGACTTACTCATTTGTTTTTTGCTCATAAAACATATTTAGAAATTTCTTCCACATGGTATAAGGATGAGTATGAGAGAATAATATTTCCAAAATAATGTTATGAATATTTATATCAATAAAAAAAGAAATCTTTTTTAAGATAAGTTTATCATTTGAAAAAAGTGATCGTTATTAAAAGTGTAAAGATTGTAATATTTGAGTAGTTATATAATAAATATGGCTTGATTCTCTAAAACTCTAAACCTCAATTGATACCCAATGTGAATTCATAACATAACTCAATATTAAGTAACACTAATGGTTGTGGCCTTATAATAATGCATTTATCAAGTTTGTGGTATTTTTTCATAGAACATTATCATTAAGATAACGAAATTCAATGAGTTATACAATTTTAGAAAGATCTTATTGGATTTGTATGACCATTTTGTTTAGTAAATATGAAGTATCTGGTATGTACTCCCTTAAGATAGATGTTTGTAACATATCATGGACACGAAATAGAATTTTTAGAAGATCAAATTGATAAGCTACCATCATAAAAAGATAATGATATAATGGCATCCTCATAATGTTTTTAATTTCACTTGAAAATAATTTATTGATTTTTTAAATTTTCAATAATAAAAAACCAATATTATAAAAAAGGTTAATAAAAAATCACCTTCCAAAGAGGGAATTATAAATACAAAGGTCACTAAAAATATGATTTTAAATAAGATACAATTACTAAAAACACAATATTAGAACTTGTATCAGATATCAAACAATCATGTTCTGATGAAGTTTAAAAATAAATTTGGTCATCAAAAGGTTGACCATTAGTAAACCAATAATCTATGCTGGGCAATAGAGGCCATTGAATTCATGGTAATAAAAATTAAACAATTATATGTGTATTTCAATATTTTTTTAATATGTTTCACGAATTAAATTACTTTTCAATATAATAATATGCATAAATATAATTAAATAACATTAAGAGTTTAATATTTTATTAAATTTCTACTATAAACGAATATATTTCAATAAAATGTTATTTTGATTGATTGTTCTTGGATCAATATAATCAATTTAGACAGATCACTACATCGACTAAATAAAAAAAATATACCCCCTGTCTTTTGGAATTAGGCATATCCAAAATAATTAGTAGAATATATTATATTCAAAAAACCATTATATTATGAACACCCACTTTAATATCTAAAATTCAGTAGTAATACCCAATGATATAGATTGATCATTTGATTATTGAATATCCTTAAAAATAATCAAAACATCTCTAGATGAAGATTGATCCCCAAATGTTAGAAGGATTATATCAAATATTCTATCTATATAAATTTTAATATTTATCACCAAATAATATAAACAATTACTAATATCCCATACAAAAAATATATTCTCATAAATTATATAATCTCAATGATATTCTAACCACTTCCATAAATTATCTATCCCACTAAAAAATGAAACAAAATCATATATTATTCCAAATTATAAATTAAAAATTATTCATCAAATAAAATCACATATTATTATATTTAACTTAATGAAATAGTGTTACCAAACTTATTCCCATCATCCAAAATTAAATTAAGATCACAATTACCAAGTCATTTTCTAATCCCATGGTTATCAATATGATAAACATATATTCCTAAAATGAACATAACCATTACTCATTAGATCAATTAATAATGATGTCAATTTCATACTATCTGCAAAATAATATAAGCTAGTGGTAGGTTATTATAATGTTACGCCCTTCAATAGTGGAATCAATTTCCAAAAACTATGCTGGATGAAATGGGTTTTCACCCATCCTAATGGGTTTCATTGTCAAAAAATGATATTATTATAATCCTTAAAATTTATAATAAATTTTTGAAACATCCTAAAAGTATACATAAAATATTTTAACATTAATTGTTATCTCATACCTTTATTTTATCATTCAAAAATGAAATAACCCATAATTAACCCAAAGGTGACTGTCTCTAAAAATACCATTAGTCATATTAAAATATAATTACATAAATCCTTAAATGGGGTTCTGAGTCCCCAATCATTATGATCAATATAAAAATTATATTCCAGTGATGATATCAACAAATCACAAAAATACCACAAAATAACACATCATAATATCGTAATTTTCTAAAACTCTTCGTTGATACAAACTATAATATACTAGTATCCACAAAACTAGATCATTTTATAAAAACATAATCCTTAAAATATTTATTTTGATACAAAAAAATATAAAGAAATATTTTAGAAAAAATGTATAACCTCAAAAAGAAACGTTGGACACCATAAATTCCAAAGTACATTTTTATTTTATAGATTTAAGGAATTCTGAAAAACTCGTAACCACTTGCGTTCATAAACAACATGATGATAAAGATCAACATAATCTCCCACTATACACAACAATCACAATAGGTAATTGGCATCACCCATGAGAAACCCATATAACCATATTTCATTTAAAATTATTTCTCATAACATGGGTAAATGAAAACATAATAATGGTTAGCTCAGATACTCTGTCAGGGTACTCATAATAGTAATAAATCCATGATAATATGAAATCGGATGATGATAATTTGTGTATTTGATCATGGACATAACATTTCGATGTTATTCCATGTATATCAATTGTTGAAATATTGATTAATAAAGTAAAACATGCATGATAATATGAAATGTTATATAAAATATTCCATTAACATGATCCATGATAACATAACAAAAAAAATAGTATTATTGCATTAAAATATAACATGACACACACATGAGTAAACGATAACATCAATACACTATAAAATGGTGAAAAATTTCACATAAAATATTTTAGATTAAACTCTTTCCCAAAATTACTTTTCATTGGACTATAATATTACCCAATGAACTATAGCACTATCTAGGTGAACCCATTAAAACATTTTCATTTATATATTCCACATATATAATCAAACATAAGTAATAATCATAAGGGTTATCCATGGAATGAAATTAAATTCAAAAATATCATTCTATAATAAAAATAATCCATTCCAAAACATATATAATAATTTTATCTATGGATCATTCAAAAGTAATGCATGAGGAACACCTACAAAAGTCATATTTTATGTAAAACTATTTGAATGATCTTTCTAAAACATTTCTTGAGGAAAATATCACATGCACATTAAAATACTATTCTTCAACAATAAAAAAATTGAATCAAATTTTAGTTATAAAATAACATTAAAAATTCTTAAGGGATTATTTTAAAAATGTTTTAGTCATATTTGAGATCAAAATGTATTCAAATTTATAATATCGTATGTAAATATTTTATAAAAATATATGACTCATTGCATAAAAATATTTAATTATTTTAATGATTTTGGGTTTGTTCATTTCATGGATTCATGATCAGTTAATTTGAGTATAATTATGGATTATCTTATCAAGATTAAATAATAAAATATAGGTGGAATGAAATAGTATTAATGAATTTCAAGGAGTATAAATTTTCGAGTTTATAATTTTTTATAACAAGAGGAAGATACAATTTATAAAATGTTAATGATGAATTTTTAGTAAATAATGGTCATTTTTTCAATCATCAAAAACTAGTTTTAATATCTATATCTTTATGAGAATTTATTTGTTTGAGAACTTGAAAATTGACATAATATATTTAGTAAAATATTTTTAACCTTATTAATAGTTTTATGACCATTAACGAAGTATTTAATTGAAAATTTACAAAAACATTATTGGTATAGTTTATTAAATAGAAAACATTGGATAATAGTTTGGATTTTTTGAATAGGAGAATGTAAAAAAATTATGAACATTAGATATTCCTTTAAAAACATAATATTCTATTATACTAACTATTTTTAATTACCATTCCTTATTGTATGTAAGATATGTAATGAAAGTATAAGAAATAATGATATTCATAGTGATGGTTGAGAAAAGTATGTCTTCATTATCACTTCCTTGGGAGAAACATGAGGACCTTGGATTTAGTCATTTTGTGAATACAATAACATTAATGCGTTCAGATTTAGTAGTGTATTGGTTAGATATTTGAGGATATAAAAGGATTTTGGTTAGATATTTGAGGAAAATATATAATGATTATGGAATTGAAAAAATCAATTGTTTGAATTTTTTTATTTCCAATTTCAATTTGAATTGATTAAGATGATCTACTCAATACTCTACTAACTCTAACCACTCCATTTCATCCAATGTATGGTAAGACTATACTATTTTAGAGACTAAAGTTATTTTAAAAAATCATGTATTTTAAAATCATGGAGTGTAACATATTCCATAACTCACAAAGAGTATCTTTACTCAAAGAAACCCCACCATGTTAACCGATACATAAAAAATCGGCCAAAATATTCCATATATTAGTTTTTAGGGAAATATCATTATCAAATTCCCTAAGAAACTAAATCTAACAAAAATTTCACAAATAAAAATGTCACTGGGAGATGATATAAATCATACTTCTATGATATTTTAATAATCATTTCCTAATAAGTATGTTTCTTCATAACATTAAACATAACATGACTTATAAAATGTTAGCATCATAAAAGGCATATTTAAATTCATGAAATCAAAACTGTTCAGTCTAAAAAAAAAATCTTTTCTATGTTATATCATTATGAAACTGAATCCCAAATGTGAAGAATCTCAATAAAATACGATTGTATTTCCATAATCCATTATTTCAATTAAAAGATAACTAAAATACTTAACTTCTAAATATAGAAAAATTATTAGAACAATCAATTCTATATAAATTCTTGATTATTTCTTCTCAGTACCGTTATAAGAGTCATATTTATTGATAATGTGGGTTGAAGACCTTTTATTAAAACCACAAGGATCTGGGAGACATCACCACAGGACAAAATACTTTTGGGATACACATGAAGCCCAAATATAAATAAATGTAGGATTAATGGATAGTCCAGGATGAGAGATTACATGAATGAAGAAACGAGACTCACAAACACAGAACCTACTCTTTTATAAATTCTCCAATAGATGATGAAACAAAATTGTTATCAAATATGTTCATATATTCTATCTATTTCATATATACAACACAAATACTGATTCATTTCTTCAAAAATAGAACACTAAAATAACATAAAAAAATTACATTTTATTAATGAGCCCTATAAAAATGGGATAATAATTAAAAATACCAAAGAACAAGATAATAACCTTGTAATAAAAATAATGTCATTGAACTTATTATTTTAATTTTCATCATCCATCACTCGACATTGATGATGTCCATACCACAATTTTATATTTGAGATCTAACTTTGATATGTAAACAAATTAAATAATTCTTCAATCCATGGTAAATGATTCCATTTACTCACTATCACATGATTTAAATGACTATATTAGATGAATAACCATTGACCATCATGTAAAAACAATTATTTTGGTAGTAGATCCCCCAAGGATACACACAGGTCCAAATGAATCATCTGCATAACAAATAATATATATGAATCTATATCTCTCGTAACTTAAAATATGTCATCTGATATAGAGACACAGATATATTAGAACAATTTGTTTAAAAAATCAATAATCAATGCCTTTTTAGTTGTGTTGAGTATCAACCTCTTTAAGAAAAATAGAATGGTACATTCATTGTCCTCATGAAACAACTGTCTAATCTTCTATCAAACGTATCATTAGTCTAATCATCAAGGATCATAGAGTCTGAAACTTCCACCAACAAATTAGAGGTTCTAACTAACAACTTTTATATATTGGGTCTCGGAAAGCATTATATGATGTGATTCACATAATCATGAAATCTATAATATCACGAATTGAATGTAGTGATTCAAAAATAAGTAAAATTTCTTATGGATGTTTTTTTAAAAAAGGAAATATCAATAATAGGGTTTCTATACTACCACTAATTTATAATCCTTTACTCAAAATATAATTTTACTCGACCTGGAACGTTTATAGTCAGCACCTAGGGACATATAATCATATATACCACAAGTCCCATACCATTGACTATAGTGGTTTAAATATTATATTTTTCATGTACCATAGGGAACAAGGAACAAAATAATGTATAAAATGGAATTATTTTTATCGTAAAATTTTATTCATATTCAACACTAGAAATTCAAAATCAAAATCCTTGTATGTCTAAATCCAAAAACTCACATGCATTAATGGGGAGTACTTATGAGAAAATGGTCAAACCATTATTCAATTTAATGAAGGATATCATGAGGCAATTTTTTACCTATCTCAAAGACACCCAACTGATCAATATATAATTTTCCCTTTAGTTTTTCATGACTAATATAAAACTACTATCATTGTTAGGAAAGGCTCAAACCACTATATTCACACTTAAATTTTTAGAAGGCCAACAAGAATTATATATGATGACCCAAATATCCAAAAGAGATAAAAACAATTCTATACCTACTAAATGATATATGATAACTAATATCATTGTCTAAATATGTTGGGAATGAGAAATGCCTTCTCTGATCCATCTGAATCCTATTTTTCAAGAAACAAAATCTAGAACTATTAGTCATTGGTCTATTATATGGATTTCTATGTTGAGATCTATATATATATGACTTATTTATATAATGTGTCCTCATTATAATGTACACCGTATCTATTAGGCTGATAGTATTACATAAATATAAATAGAGTGACCAGATGATTGGTCTTAGAACACTAACAATCAATTATTTTCCTCTCCCCATCCACATATATGTGAAGTAGCTGTGAAGCATAATATATATACTGTTTATGGTATTAAAATGAAATTCATATAAAGTAGAAATATATTTTACATGGGTATTAATATCCAAACAGAATTCCAATAATGTCTTTAAATTAGAAAACTAAACATTTCAGAAATCACTAATTTCATTCCACAAAATAGATAACTCTCCACAATCCTCTATGAACAAAATCCATAACATCATGCTAACCAACAATGAAATGTCATGAATAAATAAATACAATTATAATTTTTATAATAGATTAGTAATATGGTAATATCAACCCCATATAGACAATATATTATATACCAATCTAAAATAATGCCTCCATAATTTTGATTAAACTCACGTTAAAACTCTCTAAGTTCCCACTTCTGAGTGAAATCAGTATTATCCTCTAAAATTCAGAGATCCACGATAAGATCATATGGAATTTATTCTGATAAAAAATGAATAAAATAAGCATATTATTATTTATGGTAAGGTATACTTTTCAATTAATTATTTCCCTATGGTAGAAAAATATTAAATATTAATTAATCCACTTAGTAATTCATTTTTAACAATTTCTTGGTGTCTACCACATTAAATCCGTTTTATGGATAACCATGGTAAAAGATATATTTCTAGGTATCTACACATAAAGAATAATTCCATATATTATAATGTATTATTTTCAGGATCATTTATGTGTTAGATAATTGGTGACCATAAAAACCCTTTCCCAATCTATTCTATTTTCATTATATCATTACATCTGATCATTTGATATTGTTTGGTTATCTCTATATGCATCCTCATGGGTTCTTGATTGAATAATATATTGTATCTCTATACCATAAAATCATATATGATCATTTAATGTCCCTTTCCACAAATGAACCATTATAGTTATAAATAAGAATAAATAGAGACAATGAAGCCATATTTCCACCTCTTTTTGGAAATAAGATTGACACTAGCACTCAGTGTATATCAATTAAATTATTAGGTTGAATAACCCTTTATATTGATGGGGTAGTTCGTGATAACATTTAAAGAACATATTACAAACACATTATGTAAATAATATATTAAATATCAATACATATAATTTTATACACAAACTAAAAATAAATACTATAATTAAAATTACTTATCCTCGGTAGTAACCATGAATTGTAGTTACTCATAATAGTTCCTCAACAACACATCCAATCTAATAATGTTTACAATATTAAACAACCTTTTCTTACTAGCCTAAAAATTGTCTCTATATACAAAAATTGATAATAAATGGTATATTTTGTAAGATCCTCCTAAAATATTCTTAGGAAATATGATAACCATTAATACACAAACCCTATCAAAATAAATGAAGCCAACAAGTTAGAAACTCATTATTTTCATTCTACCATACTCTATATGGATAGAAAAAATTGAACACAAAACCCCAAGTATATAGAAAACACACACACACAAAAACTCAAGAAATGTTATATATATATATATCTGTGTGTTTGTTTGTTTGTTTGTTTTGTGTGTTTCATGTGCGTGTGAGTGTGAAAAATGGAACCTCGATTTTAGTTCTACAATAGATTTCTATTTCATCTCCTATCATCTATATAATATTCTCATATATAAAATATAACATGAATGACCATTTTCAGTAGTATCACCATAATTATTACATCTTGTTAAAACCATAACATTATCATCATCATATCAAAATAGTGAAAAATTATATGCCTGAAATGCATTGTATCATGTGTAAATAAATTCTAACTCAAGCCAAAACAACTGAAAAAGGAACACACCTGGGAAGCTGATACTAAAATATCTAGATAATGGTATTTTTTTTACATCCAGAAATTTTATAGTTCACATAAATGAATTTTATGTTGTGATATGTCACATCAATGTTAGGAAAACACCTGAAAGTGTAATCCCTTGCATCTAATGTTGTTCATATTAATCTAGGTTATGTGGGATATCATGATATAGGGAGATTTCGTCAAAAAAATACCATCTTCATCCCTCGTATTAGACATAGAAACCCATCCTCAACACCAACAGACACAAAAAAACATTTTAGTGTCAATTTTTATAAAAATATGTCAACGGTATAACATGAAATCCATAAAATACTAAAATTATCATGCTCATCGACACATTGAGAAACTAACTATGCATTGACTCATTCACAACTATTATCTCATTGGAACTCATCTTCAAACATAAATTTATAAATATGATATAATCATACAAGAATCATATTTCATATTGATTAATTAATGATTCCTTATTTAAAATTATTGAATATTGATTTTATATTATTAACATGTTAATCAGCTTATTTATGTGTTTATATGACTATTAATTCATTATAGAAATTATAAATTATGTCAATATTATTTTTGAACAACATAATTGATAATAATTAATTTATTAGTTTATGTACTATTTAGTAATAATCATAGTAAACTATTACTCAAACTATGCTTCAATGGAAAAACAAAGAAAAATTGAATAACGTTAGACTACTTTAACTAGTTATAAACTGACCAATATAAATATCATCTGAAAATATAGTTATCAAGAAAATATCAAGTTGGATTAAGTAATAATGAGGAGAAATCAATACATTGAAATCTTCATGTCCTCTTAATATCCCCCACCATTCATTATATTATAATATATTGTGAGGTCATCATCAATTAAAATAACTAAATTATTGGATCCCTCTACATCCCCCATGTATTGAAATATCATATCGAATAATAGAACGTCTCTATCCCATTTTCCCAACAATGAACCCAAAATGAATCAATCATGTCATAATGAAAATAAGGTACCAATTCATATGATCTCTATATCATTTAAAATGTTGTATTCATATGTAGGTGAGGGAACCAAGTCTATGGAATCAAAGTATTGGAGCCACACACAAAAATAATATTACTAGTTTTCCATAATTGTTTTTTTTTGTTATCCATTATAATTAAATCTGGAATTAACTAGTTCATCAAACAATGATAATCTAATAAAGGCCAAAAATACTCTTTACGAAATCATTTATTTGAAATATAACCAGAATTTCATTCAAAAACAATTTCTGATGTTTAATCGAGTCCAAGTTGTATGATCATGTGTTACATAGATTTAATTTTTTCCTTAGCCACGTTTATATTATTTTCAATATTTTAGAATTTATACATTAGAGAAAATCCAAAACAAGATAACAACAAATATAATCCACCCTATCTAATAATAAATTATTGTTAGCATTACATTTAAAAAACATATGATCAGAAAACCTAACCATCGAATATATTATCCTCATTAGTTATTAAATATCATTATAATGTGATAATAATATTTTCAGTAACAAAAATTTTATAATTGGGAAACAATTCATATCTAGGAAAAAATGAACTTAATGTTATTACTCATTTACTAAAAGCATAAACTACACAATCATTATTCAAATTATATTTACTTATTATCCCATTGATAAAAACTAATATTAGTTAAAATTTATTCTAAACTATAATTAAATAATTTTCGTGATATTATTTATATAATTATTTGACTTTAAATATATTATTCAATAAGAAATAATATTAAAAATCATATCACAAGAATAATTAATAGAAAATAGAAAATAATATCAATAAATAAAATGATCATTATTATATATGATTTTAATAAAATAATCATTTATCCAAATGTGAACATTTATTATTATTATTATTTGAATAATTGAATTCAATATATTTTATTTTATTAAAAATAATTAAAAAAATATGACTTACCATCCTGGTATAACTATTTAATATATTACCAAAAAAATAAATATTTTATATTATAAAAATAAATATTTTATTAATATTTAAACGTGAAAACGTTGACTATGTTATAAATAAGGAGAATCCATTGAACCATTTAATAAAATAATATAAAATTTTAATATTTCAAAAATAAAATTTTTATTTAGTTGATATGAACTTTAATGTTACTTTTCTATGTTAATAACAAAATTATACATTATGTCATGATATAAAACCTAGGTGATTTTATTCTATTTCCCTTTTAAATTTCATTTTGGAAATTCATTGAAAACATAAAATTGATATGTTATTTCATTTTGATATGTAATATGGGGTGTGTGATCATATAGAATAATTTGTATGAAATGTTCAATTATTATAGTCAGACTATTAATGTAATCATTTATGAATATAGGTTTCATAATATCTGTTTTATATTTAGAATCCAAAAAAATATTACAAAATATGTTTTCGAAATTGATCATAGAATTTGACACTTTCCATAATTTACATATGACAAAATAACATATTTTTACATTGAAATATATTTTTCAAAAATATTATACTATATCATATTTTATATCATACAATATAACTATAAAATAATCCAATTTTAGAATGCAATTCAATTCTTTATAATTTGAAATATATTTACAATAATTTATAATATAAAATTTCAATATATTATATATTACACATTATATTTGAAATTAAAATATCTTCCTCACACAATTTTATAATTATTATGAATTTGTTATATGTAAAGTTATATGGACCTAAATAACGAAAAAATAATCTTTTATAATAAATATTTCATAATCTTTTAAAAAAATTAATTTAGAAAAAATATGGACAATTTTTCATCAGTTTCAATGAAAATACATTGGGACTATTTAGGGTCCTAAGAATTTATCAAATGGAAAAAAATACTCCCACAATTACTTTTTATATGATTGTAAGAATTCAAATAGGCTCAACAAGGAAATTGGATGCAAATTCAATTGAAAAAAGGGAAGAAACCTAATAGATTCTATTTTTAAGAGATAGAAGTGACTTGTAAACCATTAATTGGAAGGGTTTGTGGAATTAATAAACCATGGACCACTATTATTCGGAAGGAACCATGAGACGTTGACCCGTGGGGTGGTTCCCAATGAACCCTTATAGCCGCGAACCACATCGTTTGTGGAATCATGTGTAGGAAATCCATCCTTATATCATCCCATGAACTAACTACACATTTTTATTTTAAAAATAATTTTAAATACAAGAAACTGTATTTTAGATTGATATTTATAACTAACATTTATCCATTTTTTTCCCAATTTATGAGTTTAAATTAAAAAACAGTCATCTTCGGTTGTGATCAGTATGTAATTTGGAGTCTAATGAAAACAACATGATTTTTGATAAATAATAACATAACCTTATGAATATTTATATAAATAGTCATAAGACCCTAATAAATAGTAAATTAAATAATTATTTTATTTTATTTACAAATTATGATAATTTCAACTTCATTATATTTTCATGATGTTAAAAAAGACATTGAGATATAAAATTGTTAATTTTGAATAAATTATGAATTTTAAAAAATTAATTTATTTATATTTGGAAAATTATATTCAAAATTGTTTTTCATTTCATCAATTCTTACCGTTGATAATTGTTTAGGGTGAATTTTTGGGATTTTTATTAAATTTTTTAATTTTTTATGAGTAGAAAATTTTGATAAATTATAAAAAAAGCTATCTAAATTCTCTACTATGTTATATGTGATTAAAGGATAATTTAAACCCACATGGTTTTTATTCAAATTATATTATTACTATTTATGGTCACATGAATCAATAATATTCATAGAATTGTTTATAAATATTAGAAGAATGATTAAAATAATGTAAAATCAATCCTCTCTTCCACTATAAATTCCACCCTAATTTCCATCTTCCCCCCATTCCACTATAGCATTGAGACATACCTATATTTTTGCGAATACTTCCCCCGAGGCTGTTCCCCATGTCCTAGAGATACTTGTTTTAGAAAAATTCCAAAACCGAAGGCCTTAATAAGTATCTAAAGGAGTATAGATGAAGTTGTAAACATAGAATTTTGTTTTCATTCCTTTCTTTTCATTCTCATTTATGTTATTTTTTTTCCTCACCTCCCATTATCCGAGAGGCATGAATGATCTAGTATCTTATATATTCCTGATTTCATCATCTTTTTTAATACTCTCTATTATATTTCTTCTCCTCTTCCACTCATTCAATAAAATAAAACACTGTCTGTGATGTGTTGATTTACTAACATTGTGGTCAATGTGATTTCGATTTCTTTTACATAATTCACTCCCAATCATGAATTAATATTTATGGTTGAACCAGATTATAATATATATATATATATTAAAT
Source organism: Viscum album (assembly GCA_963277665.1). Lineage (NCBI taxonomy): Eukaryota > Viridiplantae > Streptophyta > Magnoliopsida > Santalales > Viscaceae > Viscum > Viscum album. Next base: position 924,839,975 of record OY728156.1, read on the forward strand.
CTTATATGATGTTCTATAATTATTTTTTACACATGTTATTAATTTATAAAACAAATAGAGTTCATTATGATGGTAGAATCACCAAAATGTCCAAAACGAAGATCAATAATGTTTTAAATAATTTGTAATCCTCATGTTGGAATTAATATTGATAAATCGTTTAATTTTTTTCATGTAAATATTTAAATAACATTCCATTATAATTCTTGGGTTTTACTTCCAATCGACAAGAATATCCATCATGAACCGACCATGGAAATCCTTTAAAGAATGCATCAAAAACAATAGAAGGAAAATAATACTAGTATTTAAAGGATGAAATGATTCAATTAAATTATAATATAAGGTCTAATAAACTAGAATATATTTATGTAATATATTAATAACACACTTTTATGAAATATACAGAAGGTTTAAATTTTATTTTATTTTGAGAAACCCGAAGTAAGGGAATTCGTAACCCAATTTTCATTCTTTGGGTTAACCAACTACTTAATTTTTTATGTGGTATTAAAATTTAATTCTTGATAAAATAAATTTATATTATGAATAATTGTTTGTATTTATAGTGTATATACCTATTCCATCCACTCTATTTATTCTATCAACAATTAAATTACATATTTAATGGGATGTTTTTAATAAATAATTTTTCTAAAATTATGGTTTAAAAAATTCATATGAAATGTTTAAATTAAATTATTCATGATGTATGATTGTATTCAAGATCTTGTTAATTGTTTATGAATATGGGTGGGACCAATATATCCCTTCATTTAATTGGGTATATGTATGTTGGAGGGCGGTGATATATTTACTCTATGTGTAACTGCGATGGTTACAAAAATTGTAAGGTAGACATGAGGGTTACAAATTATGAGGTAGCTGAGAGGGTTAAATGATTATTTATTTAATTTCCCATGATACCTATATGGTTCTATTTATGTTCATTATGTCTTTCCAGTATCTTGTGCTTCACAAAGTCAGTATATATGGGTGACTGGAATGTTTTTTGAAAAAATATTTCATGTGTTTAAAAATATACATGGAGTAATGTTTTATTTTCTTTTTTTATATACATTACTAGGATTTTTATTATCATCCCAAGTTTCTAAATGATTATCACATTTAATAAGTTTGTGTAACATAATGAATTAAGGCATGATAAATGTAATGAGGATTTTTCATGGAAATCATGTTTTATTTTAAAAGTATTAAATTTTTAAAGAATTGTATGATGTTTATGTGGTATCTTAACTATATAAATGTGGAATTTTATATATGTATTATATCCCAATTCCCTAAAACTATAGACATCAAAATATCCACAATATGAAAGAAATCCTTTTATTTATTAAAATTTAATAATATTTAATGTAATAAGTCTAGGCCTTTATAGTTGGTATCAGAAGATGGTTTAGATACCATTAATGTTTCAGATGATGATTGTATAATATGACTAATGATTTTTACTCTATGGTTAATTTTAGATGATATATATTTTAAATATTACAATGTTTCTTCAACTAGGATATTTTTTTAGAATGGTCTTACATAGAAGAAATGGGGAAGATGAGGATAAGAGGCCCCTAAAAATGATATCATTCAAAATATACAGCACAAAATGGTTGGGATTGAAATCGGGTAGTTTTTTAAAGTAATGGCTCAGCTGACATATAAAATAAATGGTTGTGAAATCCATGAAATAGAATGAAGATATGTACCAAAACGAATCATGATGATATTTTAAAATTTTATGATACAACACCCTCATGATTTCAATGGATCTTCTGACCCAGTACAGGTTGAATGATGGATTAAGGTCAATAAAATTGATACTTCATGTTATGTTTTATTCAGTTAATAAAAAGGTATTTCTTTCCTTCTGTCGTATTGATGGTGAAGCTGATCAATGGTGGTTAGTGGTCAAGAATATCTTGGATGGATTGGATATTGATGCCTTAGAGAGGGATGAATTTTGAATTATTTTACATTATAAATATTTTTCAAATGTGGTTTAACTAAGGATGGAGATTTAATTCCATGAATTGATGTAGGAGAAATATCTAGTGGTTGTGTTGGACAAAAAATTCACCTCACTAACTAGGTATGATCAATATCGTATTCTGTATATTGATAGAAAATCAACCTCTTTTACTTAGGATTAAAGGAAATGTATCGAAATGCAATGGCCTCCTATGAATTAAAAAGTTATGATAAACAGGTCTAAGGTGATGATAGGGTAGAGATGGAGTTCATTGATGATTAGGTTCAATTTTGAAACAAATAGAATAAGTGGATAAAATCAATTCTATGAGAAATAATCAACAAATGAAATCATATAATAATAAATTTTAGTTTCGAGTTTGTAAAATGTGTGGAAAAAAACACCCTAGTTAATTCCTGTTTGATACTAAAATGTTTTTTCGATTTGGTATGTTTAAAAATGTGTCCCAATAATGTAATGAAAATGATCCTTACAATAATCCTCATAATAAAACTATTAATTGTTTTAATTTTTGAGAGTTGGGTAATTTTGAAAATTCCTTCCTAAAGAGAGATCTGAATGATTCAAGAAAGACAGACTATAAGAATATAGATGTAGTGAGATCCTTTGAGACTATATCAACCAATGTTAGGATGTCCAATGAATTTGTATCAGGTACCATTTTTCTCTCCTATTTTGGTAATTTTTTGTTCGTTAAGGGCTATACACATTCCTTTATTAATAAAGTAATTTTCTTGTAAATTGGATATATCACCTCAACCAATGTGATTGAAAATTATTCTTAAAACACCAGGGGACATATTATAGAAAATAGGAATTATAAGAATATAAATAATGGTATGGGCAAAGACATTTGTAAAAACATTTTTTTACCCTTATTAGAGTTTGATGTCATTCTAGTAATAGATTTTATTTCAATGTATCATTCTATGATTGATTATAGAGCTAAATAAGATCATTTTTCAGTAAGTGTTTTAGTTTGAATACAAGAAAGAGAAAATACAATGGATAACATATCTCAATGATGAGAAATAGTTTATGTATGGAAATGAATGTTATCATGCTCATATTTTTAAAATCAAGGAAACTATACAGATTAATGATTTTCCTTTGGTAAATGAATCCTTTTATGTTTTTCTAGATGGCCAAACCAGTGTCACACCTTATCAGAAAGTCGAATTCACATTTGATTTAGTTCTGGATTATAAGATAATTTCAAAAAAATAATATTGAATGTCTCAAATGGAACTTATTGAATTGTAAAAATAGTTGACGTATTTTCTTGATAAAGGCTTCATTGTACCTAGAACATCACCATTGGTGCTCATGTTTTTTTCCTTAAAATGAAATATGGTAATATGATACATTTCATTGATTATTTTTCATTGAATAACATCAAAGTTAAAAATAAGTATTATTAGTCCTATATCAATGAATTGTTTGATCATCTCGAGGTAGATAATTATTTTTCCATGATTGACATGAGATCTGAATACCATAAACTGATGGTAAAGGCGTATGGAATCTTGAAAACCATTTTTCATTACATGGGAATTATGGTTTTTATATCATTTGGGTTAACTACTGCACCTTATATATTCATGATACCTATACATATATTATTTCATTACTTCATGGATTAGTTTTTGGTTATTTATTAATGACATTATAGTATTTTTTTGAATAAAGAGGAGCATGAAAACAACTAAGAGTATTTTTACAGTCCATAAATTAAAAGTAACAGAAAAGAAAATTCAGAATGTGTTTTGTTTGGAAAAAAATTATTTTTTTGGGAATAATGAATTGTTGATGGAATAACAGTTGATCCTACCAAAACCAAATTGGTTGATGAATTTCATAGACCTACACATGTTATAGAGGTTTCTAGTTTTATTAGATTAATATGTTATTTACAACCGTTTGTTAAAATATTTTCATGATTATCATGCACATTAACTATGATAACATGAAAAGGGGGTAAATTTCTTTGGATAGAAGAATGTGATGTTAGTTTTCAAAAAGTGAAGAAGTGATTGGTGATTTCTTCAATTCTATCCATTCCTCCCCGAAATGGCGATTGTTTCATCTATAATGTCTCTTCATTGAAGGGACTTGGTTTCATTATTATTCATAATGATAATGTAATTACATATGTTACAATACAATTAAATAATGATGAGTTAAATTATCCCACACATGATTTGGAATTAGTAGGTGTGGTTTTTATTTAAAAATTTGGAGACTTAATTTATACAAAGCCAAATGTCAAATATATAATTACCAAAAATATATGATACATATATTCACATAGAAGCAATTAAGCCCCAGAGTAAGAAGATAGATTCCACAACTAAAAGATTATTATTCGAAGAAAAATTAACATTAGTTAAAGGAAATCAATGTTCTGGATTCCTTAACTTGAAAACAACAAGCATCATTAACCATGATGCTATTGGAAAATGATCCCTTGATTAATGATATGATAAATTTTGGATTAGAAGTTTTTTTTATAGTAAATACATTGGTTTTTTTAGGTTTTTGTGCATTGATCATTATTATACATAACTATGTAAACATTGAAGGATGAATGTGAGCTACAAAAAAGGTAGAATTGGTTAACATGGGTAACTTTCCATAATTTAACATTGATAATGATTTAGTTTTAAGATTTGGTAAAAGGTTGTGTATGCCTTGTGATTATTAGTTGAAGAATGGTTTTCTGTGTGACGCTCTTAGTTATACATTTTCATTTCTCCCTGGATGAACGAAGATGAATACATAAAACTGAGATATTTATTTGCAAGATACAATTAAAGAAATGTTTCATATTTTATCATGAAATTTTTAACATGTAAATAGTTAAAAGTAGAGTGGATGTTTACAAAGAGTATGATTCAGCCACTGACAGTGACAATGTGGAAATGGTAGAATGTATCCACATACATCGTGGTGGGAATACCTAATACATCTTGAGGTAATAAATCTCTTTGGGTTATTTTTGATTAGATGACTTCACATTCCATCATGCCTATCTAGGTCGGATCAGGATCCATAGATACTCTGTGGTTTTGGGATTATTGGGTTTCTTATTAAAGGATTTTCAAGCACTCCCATGTAAGACTGTTCTTGTTTTTGGGCTAGTTTTCTTTTATTGGTGTGATTCCATTTCAGAGGCATCATCTTCTCTTTTCACTACCCTCACTCTGGGACCCTCTACTCCTCTCCAAGTTGGTTCTAGAGCAGTGTTTCCTCAAATATATTTGGAGGTGGGATTTGGTAGCTGAAGATGCATATTACATGAAATGATTTATATCTTTATTACTATGTAGGTATGTTATTGATTTCAATATATTCTCACGTAATTTTTTGTTCTAGTTTTGTTATGGTGGTGGATTTCGACTTTTTACAATGGTGTCATTTTGATAAGGTTGTTCTACAATGTTATTCAGTGATCAGAGTAGTGTTAGTTCTGTGAAGTTGTCGGGTAATGGCAGTGATATCGACAATGGTTTTTCTTGATTCTAATTATTGGTATTGGTACTCCGATAAAGAAGTTTATGATGGTAGAGATGATGAAAATTTTACATCGACGATAAAAGACTCTTATGGAAGGGATCGCTAGTGATTTGGAAATGCATCGAGGACTCCGACAGTGATGATGACGATATGGACTCCTATAAGAAGATGGCATAAATTTCCATGGGTCTCATCGTCATTGTGATGATTGGAGACTTAAGGACTACATGATGGGATGGTTGGAGTATGACTCGATTCAGGAACTAGACTCGAGATGAAAGATTAGAAATAATGACATTTTAATTTTGAAAATTGAATTTTGTGGAAACAATATTTTTTTTAAATCCTTTTGAAATGTCTGGTTAACAATAATAAATATTGAGGGTTTTTAGAAAATGGGAAAAATGGATTTGCAGCCATAATGGGATATCTTGGATGTTGGGATCAACAACTTTTTTTAGTTGAGTTATCTTTTAATAACAGTATTTATTCCAGTATACAGATGGCACCATTTCATGAATTTTATGTGATGCTATGTCGAAAACCATCTATTATGGATGAAGTTGGGGAATGGATTTTCATTGGACCAGAATTAGGAGAGGAAGTGCATGAGAATTTGAAGATGATCCAGTAATTCCTATGGAATACTCGAGAGGAAAAAAACAAATGAAGATGACATGAGGATAAACTTTTATTTTGAGGTAGTTGATCATGTATTTCCAAGAATCTCACCATGAAAAATTTTTATGTGTTTTGGTAAAAAAGTAAATCCATGTCCATGGTTCATTGGTCCTTATAAAATTACAGTTAATGTGGAACCATTCGCCTACTGAGTATCTTTTCCTTCGAGTTTATCTTATGTACACAATTTTTTTCTTGTTTTAATTTTGAGAATGTATACGCAGATTCAACCAATGTTTTGAGCCCAGAACCAGTTCCGATAAAAGATAACCATTATTATGAAGCGAAACTGGTTCATATTCTTAATTGACGGTAACATGTATTGTGGAATAATGTAATCTAGTAGGTAACCATTTTTTGTGAAACCACACAGTTGATGAAAAAACATGGGTGTAAAAAATTCAATGATGGAAAGCTTCACTCGCTTGTTTAATAATTATATAAAATTTCACAGACCAAATTTATGAAATGTGGGGATAATGTAACAACCCATGTTTAAAAAAAACTGAAATGCATGAAACCATTTTTAATTAGGTATTTATAACTATGATTTTAACATAATGTTATTAATTTTATGATTTGAATTTAAAAAATTGTCATCTAATGTTGTGATCAGTATCTTATTTAAAGTATAGAGGAATAAACATATATTTTTGTTAACATTAACATTCCATTATGAATAGTAAGATTAATAGTAATATGACTCAACTGAATAGTAAATTATATTATTATTTTATTTTATTAAGTCTTTAAGATAATATCAACTTGAAATTTTTCCCATTTTGTTATAAACTAAGTTATAGATTAAAAATTATTATTTTTGAATAAATTTTGATTTTGTTTAAAATTTTAATTAATAATATTAAGAATTTCATTTTCAAAAAATGAGGTTCATTTTTTATTTCAACACGTCGGAAATAATATTGCGTGAATTTTTGTGGTTTTTCTGAAATTCTGGAATTTTCAATGAATAGTAAAATACGATAAATTATTATAATTGAAAAATCCTTTTTTTACTATTTCATAGGATATGAAAGAATGATGTAAGACCACGTTTTTTGAAGTCATAGTCAATTATTACTATTTATGTAAACATGAATGAAGAATATTTATAGTCTTGAGAAAAAAATATTATATTAATGATTAAAATACTGTAAAATCCCTCCTCTCCTCCAATATAAATACCAAACTCGTTATCCTCTTCCTTCCACACATATCAAGACCATATCCATACCAAATTATTTCCCTATAATCCCCCCAAGTCTCTTCCCCACATCCTAGTGCTACTAGAATCTACAAAAGCATAAAACCCCAGGCCTTAAGAATGATCTCAAGGATAATATATCAAGGGGTAAATATCCTCTTTTGATTTCATTGATTTCATTTCATTTTCATTTCTATTATTCTTATTTCCTCACCTCCTCTAATCTAAGATGAATAAATGAACCAATATCATAAATATTTTATATTTAATCTTGTTTGTTGATGAATCATCACTAAACATCATATCCTCTCCCAGATTTTCCAAATATTAAAACATCGGTCGTGATATGTCGATTTTCCAACATCATGGGTGATTTGAATTCAATTTAATTTAATTCCCCCAAGACTGGTCCTGGAAAAAAAATTATTGATGAAAAAGGTTATAATTTATTATTAATATCTTATATAAGGTTGTGTAATCATTTTTTACACATTTTATTAATTTATAAAACAAAATTAGTTCATTACAATGGAAGAATCTCCAAATTGATCTAAATTAATATCATAAATATTTTAACATATAAATTATCCTAAGTCTTTTTATTGGTCATACTTCTATGCAATGTCGTAGGAATTTGAAGTGTACACTTTGTAAGTCGGTGGGTCATACCTCTAAGCAGTGAAAAATGATTTTGGCGGTGCAGGCTGGTTCTAAGTTGGTTTCTAGAGTACAGGAGCCTCCAAAGGTAGGCCCTGCCTCATTTGCTGAGGCTGTTTAGTTTGGTTTGGGTAAGCAGTCTGTTGGCCAGCCGGCTGCTGCTGATGACAGATAAGTCGATAAGGCATTGGAACCATCTGTTGTTGGAATTACCAGGGGTGATGCTTGCAGGTCATGGGCTGATATTGCTGAAGAGGAGGAAGGGTGTCATCTAGTGCATACGGATGCTGCTACAATGGTTACTGAAGTTCAGAAGGAGGCTACGGTTGATGCCCAGCAGGGTGAATATATGCTTGTTGAGGAAGAGGACGGGGTCCAATCGGAGCATGAGGTTTCTGTTCAGGATGATGTCAATGCTGAGTTTGATCGTGCTGTAGTGGCTTCCGCTTGTATGAAGGGTAACATGAAGATCCTTGATGAATATGGGTTTCAATTGGTGACATCGAAGAAGTTGAGGGCTGATCCAGCCCAGGGTGATGCTGATATTTGGACAGAGGATATTCTGGAGAGTTCAACTCTGCGTGTTGCTGATATGGAGGCTTCTCCAAAGGATACTTTGAGTGCTGAGCCAAAATCTCCAAAGCCAGTACTTAATTTCTTTTCTATGTTGGAGTCAATTAATACTTCGGAGTTTGATATGATTAATCTGGTGGGGCTTAAGAAGGCAGGATGTAGCAATAATCGAGATAGCACTTTGATACCTGCTGCTGATAAGGGGATGGAGATCCCAGTGGTAGTGGAATCCACTGCTAATAATACTGCTTGCTCTTCATCTGAGATGCAGGTGGTCCAGGATACACAGGAGGTTCGGCCAGTGAATAAAGAGTATCATGCTGCTGCGGATCACAAGGAAGACACTTGTACTGATGTTGGCCTGCATGGGGAAGCTTCCTCTTTGGAAAATACTGAGGAACTGACTATGGCAATGGAAGCTGGACAGCAGAGTGGGCGTGGCCGCCTCCCGGCCAGTCGGGGGGGATCTAGGGGTCGAGGTCGTCCTCGAAAAAGGTGATCTTCTGTTTTCTCTATTTGTTCTTGTTGGCGTGGTCTGTTGGACTATATCTTTTCCCCCTGTTTGCTGCAACTTTTATTTTTCTTTGAATAAATTTTGGGGTCATGGGCCTTCTGCCCATGATCGAGCCTTCTTGGTATAAATTATCCTAATGTCAGAATTCAAAATAATAAAATGAATAATTTATAGATATGGAAATATTTAAATACCATTCCATTATAATTTTGGATTTTCACTTACAATCAACAAGAATATCCATAATGAACAGATCATGGAAATCATGTAAAGAACGCACATAGAACAATGAAAGGAACAAAATAATAATTATTAAATGATGATATTATGTTACTAAATGACCATATTAGGGGTTATGAACATTTATATTTTTCCCTAATATGTAAATAAAAATCATTTTTTCATTATTCAAGAGGTTTAAATGACATTAATGTAAGAAAATCCTAAGGTTTGGGAATTCATAACCCAATTTCCATTCTTTGGGATGACCTTCTACTTCATTTTTTACATTGTTTTAAATTTGATTTTTTGGTAGAAATTGTTTATATAATGATAAATTATGTGTATTTACTGTGTATATACATATTCCATCCACAATATTATGTCTATCATCATTTATATTATATTAATAAGGGGATTCTCACTTAACATCATCTTTTAAAATTATTTTATAAAAAATTAAAAAGGAATATTTTTAGGAAATTATTCATTGTGTATGAGCACATTCACATTATTTGGAACCATTTATGATGAATTATGTGACCAATATCTCCATTCAATGCATTGGTTATGTGCATTATTGAATTAGGTTGTATGGTTACTCTATGTGAAACTACAATGGTTACACAAATTATAAAGTAGTCGTGATGGTTACACATTATGAGGTAGCTGAGTGGGATACAATATTATGTATGTAATTCTCCAAGAAACCATTATGTTTCTATTTATTTTCATTATGTTTTTAGTTATATCATGTTTCGTAATGATTGTATATATGGGTGACACTTATTCTTTTTAAATGGTTTCATTCGTTTTAATGTATTCATGGACTAATGTTGTATTTTATCTTTTTATATCCATTTCTATGGTTGTTGTTCCCATCCCAGGTTCTTAAATTATTTTTACATGTTATAGGTTTATGTGCGATATATAATAATGACAAGTTAAATGTTATGATTATTTTTCAAGGAAATTATGTTTTATTTGAAAAGAATTTTTTTTTAAAAAAATGGATACTGGTTAAGTTGTATCTTCTCTATATAAATGTGGAATGTTATGTATGTATTTTATCAAAATTCACTAAAATTGGAAACATGAATAAATCCACAATTTTAAAGTAACCATTTTATTGACAAAAATTTATTATAATTTAATGTTATAATGAAAGGTTCTTATTTTTCCTCAAACCATGACTCATGAACTGCAGCCTCAGCAATCACCGGTTGTTGTAGTCTTCTGCAGATTGAGATATCTATACATAGTCTTCAGAAGATGGTGAAGAATGCCCATAGATATTATTTCATCAATTTTCTATAAAATTATCCTAGGAGGAAGAAGAAATGTAAGGATGACAAGGCATGGAAGAGACCATATTTATTTGAAGAATGAATTTGCAGTGGATTTAGACTTCAGTTTAAAATCATCGTTGAAGTGAAAACTGCGATCCAGATTTCCGTAGGTATAATCGGACATGAAACAGAAAAATAAGGAACATAATAATAATTGGTAAACCAATTATATAATTTTTTTCACTACAAAAAAAAATTCCTCATAGATGAACTATGCACGAACCATAGGTTTCAGGACATTCTATCAATACAGCGCTCTACAATGTGAATCACATTGTGGATCAGACCCAACACCGTATACTACATCAGTATACAGATGGAACTTGTTGTGTTGTGGAAGACCAAATCCAGGACCATGTACCACATTGGTATGTGGTTGTCCTCACAAATGCCCATGTACTTATTCAATATGCAGCTGACCCCTCTACCCGCATACAACTATAGTATATTGATCTCCAACCATCATGCATGATAAAATAGTACGAGGAATGTGTCGTTTTCAAGTGTCTTTCTCTATGGCTCTGGTCTCTCCCCTCCATTTTCGTCTAGTTCATCATAGCTCCTCCACTAACATGTCCACCAGTATTAGGCCTACTCCTTGTTTAAATCCACTAGAACTGTATAATCATTTCATCAGACGCATCGGCATGCCCCTTTTACTCTACATACCCATTTTAATTGGAGTCACACAGGTAGTCCCTAAAAATGTTTGAACTCTCGGAATGCCTGTATGTCTACATTCCCATGGTATCCTGGGGTCTTACCTTCAGACGATAACGTGAAAATCCCAATTATGGGGATCAATGGAGATCACATGATTTTCCATTCAATTAGGAATGATAATCAGTCTAAGGAATCATGTTTTCTTCTCCTTTTGATTGGAGGCGATGCACCCCCTTCCCAAAGTGCAATCTAGGGAACACCAACAATGGTTTTTCCCTAGAAGTCTAAGAGCTGAACCACATGACCCCCACTGTCATCCCAAATTGTAGGGTTCATCACTCTATGCCATCTCCCACCATCTCCTCAGCTTCGTCCGTCGTAGGCACGCCCTCTCCCATCATTTGGAGAGATGTTGTGAGGTTGGTTGAATCTATCACACCGTCATTTTTATCACACCATTTATGACTCATGTGGGATTATAGATTTATTATGATTACAAACTCCACACATAAAATATTCTAAACCATGAGAACATTGAAACCTTTTCAAACTAGAATGCATATGATGCCTTCTTGAAGACCTGAGCTCAAAAGGGGGAATCCTACATAAAGGCTTCACACAATCATGTTCCTCTCAAATAAGAAACTTCCATGAGTAAGCCACAACTCATCATGAAATATGATAACATTGATTTGAGTTCAAACTGGGATATGTAATATTATTTTCTAAAGGCTTGAGCTCGATGTGGTACCCTTCCATATGGGTCCATCCAAATTATAAAACCAAATGGGCATCCTCCCAGATCCAATATCTATTTATACATAACTATGTGGGATTAGATTCCACTCTATAGGATACATAGGAATAATATATTATGGGTATAATCCCATCATCAAGCCACCTTCCATCCCTCTTTGATGATAATAAAATCTAGAGTGCCTTATTTCATGGTTTATGTCAGTATTAACAATATATCATAAAATTTATTAATATCCATGATGATCTTACAACCTAGGGGTGGCTCATGGATACACTCTTCACGGATGATCTAAGGATTCACAAATATATTTTCACCACTTAATCAATAAAAGAGTCCCAGAATAAGAAACAATAACTCCAAAAAGGGTGTGATGATAATGAACTCCAATCCACTCAATAAATGGTGTAATTTATATTTTTTGGCCAAATAATAATCCAACAAGTGCTTGCATTTGTAATTAAGGTCTATAAATCATGGTTAATTGGTAAGGTGGATATTTTTGGCTCCATAAATAGACTCACTATAAATAACCTCATGAAACTTCCCACTAAGAGGATAGATTTCACAAATAAATAACCTCATGCAACTTCCCACTAAGAACAATAGGCTATGGAACCACCTTCGTAATGTAGAATTGATAAAATAAATAGTCCCCATGGGGTCAATCCAATTCCCCCTAAAGGATATTAATGAAGATCATTTTGAAATAATGATGGTGATGGAAAATTCTCCATTACAAAAGAAGAATGCTCGTCACTCGTCAGAACATTCATTTGATTTTCACCTAACCTATAAATTCACCACCTCGGAGTCCAAACAAAAAATGGTGAATCTGACATGAATTTAAAACAATGGTGGCCATTCTACCACCCTCAAGCCCTATTTCATTATATTAAAAAAACTAAAGGGGGCCATTATGTATCATCAAATATGCATATGTTCAGGCTATGATACATTGATGGGGATTTTTTCAATAAATTTCAAATATATTGCATGTTACCATAGAGTAACCATCAATCCAAATGACATACCGAAGGCCACTACACGAACACGCCATACCAATCTTGAAGGTGTCTGGGGTCATGATAAAGAATATGAACCATCTCCAACTCAGCATCTTCAAAGATGGTTACAAAACAATTAGTTTAAGGACTACCCCCGAAAAGGTACTCTTCACATAGTGGAGACCACAAGTCAAGCCATCCAATATAAATAACTATGCCAGCCATCTCCTTAGCAGCGACCGACGTCCCGACACAATGTGGCCCTGGTGGTCGTCTCACACCATTTCAGGAATCTTTCCCCAATACATGATAGAATATACCTCACCTATCTCAATATGATATATGTAGTTGATCTTGAAGACTTCATTTCAACTTCATAGGGATCCTACTCATGGGTCCCTTCTAGAGAGTGTCACCACCATCATTGGGTGACCATGTATCCTCACTCTGAAAAGGAAATTATGCTGAGGGAATATGGTAAAGTCTAGAAGAAATGGTCCCCTTAGGTTTTCCACACAGTATGGAAAACATATATTCATAAATATGCTATCACCCTGATAGCCAAGGAGGAACTAGACCATATAAATGTGGTGACATTCAGTGATCATGAATTAAAATATTCCCCCTCTAATAAATCCCCCCACAAAAATAGAGTGGATAAATATTAGCACGTTCACATGTTGTCCAATGGTTTATGGTCCCTACGAGTTGGAAAAATTGAAAATTATTGTCACATGTAGACATCTACTAATGAAAAAGGATCCTATCATCTAAATATGGAGACAACCAGCAACAAGCAGGCACAAATACCTTATAACTCATATCAAGCCTTCCATCAAAATATTTTGGCAAGAAAATATTAGTATAGTCAAATACCTCGGAATTCATACAAAGCATGTGATACAAATACAATAGAATAAGGAAAATGAAAATTCCATCTAGTAAAAAATAATCTTACCATACAAATAATTTTCCAACTAGAGAAAACATATAGGTCTAGACTCGTTCCACTATCTGGAAATATGATATCTTCTAGTATCTACTAGAATCCTATGGAGGACTAGAGCTGTCACAAACTCTTGATCCATAATCTGAATGGTCCATCATGCCCATTCCATCCAATGATATATCTCATCAAATATTAGAAATTATGGAATTTCGATGGTCTATTCTTAATCAAATCCTGCAAACATTCCAATAAATCCTTGAATCAATTGAAATGTTGGGAAACTAGGACCATAACCCAGTTTTCACAAACAGAATGAAATACTTTTCAAAATAGTTTATTCACTCTAGAGTTGTTATTCATCAATGACCCAATCTAGGTGGGTAAATTTAAATATACCGGGATACACAGAAAATTGGAGGTCGAAAAATTATTCATTCCAACTGGGGACACTGGTCCAACTTTTTGGCCACCGAGGGAAGGCATATATCCCTTTCGGAACTCATGATGTCAGGAGGAATATCTCGGTGACATCAAGGGATCAAACAAGTCAGGGACCTAAATATGAAGGCTATAACAAAAAATAGACGTCCTTGGTGACTCACATGAGGGCACCCAAAATGATATGTGCCAATGGAAACTAGAAAATGAAGAGCACATACATGATACAACTCTTCTGGAATCTAGGGATCATGATTTCCATGATCAATATACAATTGAATCTCAAAAACTGTCAGTCCATTAAAAAATATGGAAGTGGGAGTTTTTGTTACGAAGTCCCTCCATAAAAGTTTTCTACATGAGTCTCTCAAGGTACTCCCTAGACCATCATGGGGGATTACTACGTGAGTCATGAATGATCGATCAAGAGAGCATATATCCTGATGCATGTATTAGTAGACCTCTCCTTGACTAGAATATCAGACAATGAGAACCCCCCCCCCCCCCTCATTGTTGTCCACCATGATGATCCTCCCCAGGGTATATGTCATAGATATTCTTCTCCTTATAGTCAGACTTCGAGTCATTATAGTAGACTTCTACATGATTGAATCCATTGAAAAGGCCCTCCCAACATTGAAAATTTGTTTAAAGGCCCACCCCATTGAAATAAAATGTAATGAGAATGTCCTATCTTTATTGCGGTACATTTTGAAGTCCCTCCCTAGGATGTGAACTATTTTATTTCTCCCTACAACCAGATATCCAGTGGTGATAGTAGTCCTCATCAGCATTGCCGTCATATAGAATGTATGACCCTCAGTGACATCATGTAGTAAGTAGATCCTCCCATCAATGTTACCTACCTTGATGGTCATCCTGAGTGCATATACTGTAGGTATATTCCCCACGGTCGGGAATCTTGTTGTAATGGAATCACTCACCATTGTATCACCAATAGTGAACAAGCTCCCTGCAATCAAAATTTACACTTGGAAAAAGGCCCTCCCCTTGTTGGAAAAAATGTGATAAATCCTTCCTACGCAGAGGTGTTCGTAAAGATAGTGTTAATAATATTAGAAACTCTGTCTATAATGAGTGATATCCTTTCTCAACTAAAGTCTATTCTTGGGGAAATGCTCATCTTTCGAGTTACCCCCAAACCAGTCATCTATCTATGAGGCTCCTACCATTACTACTTCTTGGAATGATATAATTAATAAGATGAAAATTTGAGAATATCTAATAGAGGAGCCCTCTAATGAACAACAATATGATGTGTTGATCATGAGAAGACAACTAGATAATGATAATATACTAGTGATGTTTTGACTCATGAATGTTTATCACATAGAAATACCAAGGGAGTTGTCTGAGGAATGTTTCTATAGAATTCTACTCAATATCTAGATGAATCATCACCAACATTAAGGGAATGTAGACCATGTCAACATATTAGGAGATATTTTCTGTCTAACAACCTAGAATCTCTCTCATCTCCACGGAAGACATGATCAGAATGGAGAATGAAAATCCATGAACTGGCTTACCTCCATAGACTAAACATGTTGTGTTTCCTCATCAATGATTCCCCATATAGAGATAATATTAATGGATGGGAAGATCATCAAACTATACACTTCATCCCACATCTCGTCCAGTAGAACTCATTAGAAACAGAATCATGCAATTTTATTTCCCAAAAAAATCAAATGAAATCCCAGCTCAAAAAATTTGTGATACTCAACAAAAACAATCTAGGATCATTCCTCAAATGCATTAGGCCTGCTGAGATCAACCCATCGAAAATCTTCTAAGCAAGAAAACTGAGAACATTTGACAAGCTTCTCACCTATGCGAATCCATCCAGCAAGAAGTGATCATGTATTCTAAATCCATTTTATCCAATGGGGAATAGTTCTATACTTGGCTCCAACCTTCATAGTAGTTCATGAAATTAAAAATATGGAAATATTTGAGGCTACCACCATAATACAAGAACACCCCCAGCCCCCAATAATGGGAGAATTTTTAAGTCAAAATGAACCCATAAGAGTAACAAATCCAGGTTATAGGGAATCAATTGAATAACGAGATCAACCATCGTGTAGAGTTGGAGGTATTTTTACCTCAAGATCCAACACAACAGACATCTATCTTCTACGATCTAGGAAGACTGATGAGTAGAGAGGTCACCAGTTACACTTCATATCATTGTTCAAACCCTCCGATATGAAACAACATTATGAGGTCATATTGGGGCTCCCTTAGGGTTAATGTGTTCCAAGAGACAAGAAGAATACCACATAATATATAGAGAATGTACAAAAAAGGATGAAAAAGAATTCCAACCATTCGGTACCTAGTACACCTCCCCCAACACTGTATGCATCCGTACACATGGTAAACATCTACACCATAGATATCCTGGGAAATGATTCAAAGGGAGAGGATGAAAGAGAAGATTGTTCCCTCATGGAAGCACACCACACCGATCCTAATGGTGTGCATACCCAGAACTAACGAGCATTCCAAAATTTGTGTGCCCCATCAGTTAATCCACTATTTCCTCCCGCATGAATCCCCAACAACTAGAATAATAAATCTAATTTAATCTATGACACATAACCTCCTACCCTGAGATTTTTTTCACTCACACTTGAGGAATGATTAACCAATCCAGATGAAGTAATGAAAGAGCTATTGTGGATTAATGCTTAGCTGCATTGAGGGAGATTTTTTTCAGATGTGTTATTCATGTGGAACATCAGCAGGTTCTCTTATTAGAGGTTCCCCTACCACAAGAACTCATCTAAGTAAATGAAATAAGTCTCGGACTCCTGTATAATCTAGAACATAAACCATAAACCTACATTAATCCAGCCACAACTGTACAACAATACTTCACTCCATAAAGAAGGTATCCAGAGTATATTCAGGAAATCCCACAATTCATACCTCAGGCTAGGTATCTACCCAAAATTACAATAGTGTCAGCATGTCTAGATTTCCCCCTTATAGAATCTTCCCAAGCTTATGTCTAGAAGGAAATGCACCATGGTCTCTTGAATACCATTGAGAAACTAACAGATTGATTGGATTCTATGGATGAGCAGCACACTTTGATACAAACCATAGTGCAAACCCTACCCTAATATGGTGAGAAACATTCTACCACCACCAATAATCGAAAAGCTAGTATTCCCTATGCTAAATGGTTCAGGGACCCATAACATCATTCAATGAACATGCATGTTACTGTACCCCCATTATTAGATACTCATAGAAGGAAGAAGTGGTGAAACATAGGTTCTTAGTGTGAACCTTGTAAGGTTCAGCCCTCATGTAGTATACTATCATTTCATCTAAATTAATCACAGGTTGGGAGGACCTTCCACAACATTTTATCTTCCTGTTAAGTTTGAAATTGCATAAGACAATGATTACTAATCCATGAACTGTATGAAATGAGAGAATTAAATAATTTCATACATTATCTCTAGAAGGAAGGGCCTGACCTACCTCTGGAACCGGCCACTCCCTCATGATGAAATGCGAGCTATGTGAATTGATAATCTCTGCGATGAATTATGAACAACGCTCATCCTGGTGATGTACACATGTTAGTTATAATATTTCTCCACCATTGTCCAAAGGATTGAAGAATCTTTGTAGCGGGCCAATATCTAGTCTCGTGTGTCCCCCTCAGCCCAAGGTAATATAACGTAGAGACCTGAAGCATATTCTATCATGATTAAGTCACATCAAGCACTAGATTTGTGGTGGTGAGGTATCCACCAAATTGTGTAGGAACCCATGGACGCTAATATCCACCACTACATAAGAAATTGGAGAAAATGGGTGCGATAATAAATCAGTTTGAGGAATGAATAAATAAAGTCAACTCATTCAAAGATGACCATGTCTACTGATACTTCATAGTCGTTAAGAATCGAATCTTGCTTCATCTACCAGAGCCAAATCAAGTCGATGATGTGGGTCTCAATGACTGTACTAATCATTTTCCATGTCACCAGATATAGGGGAACACCATCCAAGGGTCATTTTTATTCATAGACCACCAGAAAAAGATGGTGGAGTCATGGCATGTAAATTTCTATCTCATGCCAGAACAAGTGGCGTGTGTCTACACCTTAGACCTGAAGGAGGAAGTGGAATGGATAACAGTCACCAGCAAAAAGTAGAAAAAATTAAAAAGTTGGATGACATGTAAAATAGTCAACCATGCCCATGGAAACCTCCATGCATAGTTGAAGCAACCAAAAATTCCCCCAGTAGCTCGTTATGTAACACATCCATCATCCTTAGCACCATAATCCTCTACAGTCTAGATGAGAAGAATGTATGAGCAAGGTGATGAGCTAAAACAATAGCTAAATCTATTCTCGAAACATTTGGACTTAATTTTAGAAAATTTGAGACAACGGGCACTACCCCGCCAAATGGAACAACAGGAACCACCCCACCAAAAAGCACCATCTGAAAAATAACATCATATAGAATAATTGTCAGATCAATAATCGATCTCTGGCTCAATTAATTTAATTCCCATAATGGTGCCCTTCATTTATTGAAACTAATGAAATGAACCAAAATTCATAAATCAAATCAAAGAGTTGGGGGAAGAGGCCATAAAGGCAGATGTTTTCTTGGAAGGAATGACTATGATAGGATTCAAATTATTGGCCATTCATTAGCTCAAATAATTAATATTATGGAAACCCATGAAGATCCCAACAGAACACTCAACAAGAAATAATGTTCTTATCTGCACCCACTTGATGAAATCTGATCCCATTTATGTGGGAGTATATGTTGGAGGAGGAAAAAATTTAAAATACTGAAAGGAATATACATAGACCATTTTGGATGAAAAAAATGTACATCATCGGCATCAACTATTATCACATAGGTCGTACCATCAATGTCCAAATCTAGAGAACCTAAATACCCAATGAAAGAGAATCCCCGAGCTAGAAAGCGCTGACCATTAGAAAAAAATGATATTCTGATGCATGTAGACTTAGTACCAGCAATGATATCGATCCATGATTCCCTGAGTCAATCCACATAAATTTCAGAGGCACTCATCAAATCCTTAAATTTTCCCCCTGAATTTATGGTCGAAGTAGCATCTACCGATAACTATCGAACGGAGACCAATTCCGAATAATTAAACATCATCATCTTCTTCAAATATCAACATTAATATTCCATAATACAAGGGAATTCTAACCCATTATACGTTTCTCTAATGGTAAATGACATCAATGTTCAATATATTTTCATTGACAATGGCTATGGATTTAGCCTCCTCACACTGAAAACAATTAGTTGGTTAGTCTATGTTGAAGAATTTCTAACACACTACACCAAAACTTGATTGGGAATGGAAAATGTGAGATGAAGCTATTTGGACAAATCAATCATAAAACATGGGTTATTGACCACATGGATGCATATATGTTTCTAGTATTACAGAAAAGTACAACCTTAAACTCCCTATTATGGAGGCCCTGACTACATCCACACATTGTGATTCCCTCGTCATACCGTGAGTGTGTCAAAAATTCCGCTAAAGACAAAATGCGACATTTCACACCGATAAATATCCATTATAATCATGTGAGACTCATTACATCAATGCATGGGTCTATGAACCGAATGAGAATTAATCTTTGGATAATGATGTTGATTGGATCACCACACTGAATGGGTAGGAAATGGATTCTAGTGATCCCCTCCAATATCTTGTGAAAGAGTAAGTACTACTCATCAACCATGTTTAATGCATATATTAAATATCAGGTAATGACAATGTTATATGAATGAATTTTAATGTGTCTTCCAATCCAAAGTCATTGAAGTGCTCGTTAGCCCCTATGATGATAGCGAAGATCCAGAGAAATATTCTCCCAGCCCATCCTAGGGACCCCAAATAGTTCCCACCTTCATCACTATGGTGGAAGAATATTTCACTCATAACACTATTGAATTCATCTTTGTAGTCATGTCTCCATAACAAGTGAATGAAGATGATGAAGATGATGATGAAGATGAATAAAAAAAGAAGAAATTATAGATTCCCCTCTCGTTTACGTAAACGGTGTCTCGACTATAATCAATGAAAATAGGGAGATAAATATAGGCACCTAAGGTGAAACTTAGACCAATCTGATTAGGGTGGCTATGCCTTTCAAGGAGAAATAGGAATATACATCCTTCGTAATAAGAATCGAGTTGGGTTAGCCTTGAATTACACATAAATGTCATGCCTCGATCATGAGGTCTCCACTAAACCTATAGGTCTTCGAATAGTCAGTCGTGGATATATTCATGCAGGTAGAAGGTCCCACCAAACACATGATACAAACATATAGGATGGTGTTAACAAACTAACCAAAGCTGACTTCATCCGGGAATTCCAATATCTGATCTGGATGAAAAATAGAATCCTTGTGAAATTAAATAATGGATATATTATAGTCGATATTGACTTCAAGGGCCTCAATGGGCTCTACCCAGTTTATTTTTTTCCGATTATCGATCACATAATTTTTGATTGATGTGACCACCGAATATGAGGCCATCAGATTCATGAATGAATGTTATAGATTCAACCAGATACATATGAACAGGGATGATGAAGAAGCCACTGATTTATCAGACCCCCAGGGAGTGTTCTTCTATTAAGTGATTACCTTCAGTATGAAAAATGGTGGTGTTACATATCTTCATGACATGCATATCATTTACCATCCCTTTCTAGGAACATTCATCAAGTGCTATATCTATAATCTACTGGATAAATCATGACAACACTCATACCACCTGGTTGATCTTAATATTTACTTCAATTAAATGGGACACCAAAACATTATGGTAAATCCCCTAATGTGTGCATTCGGTGTTACCTAGGGGATATTCCTTGTTTTCGTCATAAGCCATCATGGCATAAAATTCATCCGTAAGAACATAAAATCCATCCTAGGAATGCCTCCACCTCGCAACCTCACTAAGATGAGGGGCCTCCCTGGGAACATAGCATATATTTTATGATTGATATCGAACCATGGGGGTATATTATTACCTTACTTGAGGTTAATGAAGAATGGGACTACATATGAGTGAGGTAATGATTGTAACGAATCATTAAAAAATTAAAATGATATCTCTTAATTCCTATTGTGCTAATGCTTCCAGCTGAAGGGGACTAATAATTTTGTATATAATGACCTTCGAACAACCTTTACGTGCATTCCTCATGTAGTGGAATGATGCTTGGAATGAGAAAAATATAAATTACCTCAGCCAATTGATGATTGATACTGAGACTCAATATTCATGGATAAAAAATATCTTCCTAGCCCTAATATTTGTAGTTCAAACATACATGCATTACGTGAAGCACCATGAGGTCCATATTTTCTCCTGATAAAACCAACTCATGTATATCCTCAACTGACCTAGTCTATCAGGGCTCATATAATGGTGGGAAGTCATACTACAACATTTTGACATATGGTACATGACCTAGAATCCCATCAATGTCTCGGAATTTTAAAACATCTTAGAATATCATCTCTCAAAAGAAATGATGTCATTGGATACTAAACATCTGGATGAAGAAGTATTGTCTATTCAATAAGGCCACTAGGAATAAGAAAATTTACATAGACCGTGCTACAAAAATCCTAATAGGTAAAAGGATGTATGATGTCAAGAACAACAAAGTTGAGTTGGGAGTTATACTCATCTCCCAAGAAATGGTTGTCTTTTCATAATCATTCGTACATTTAGATGGATTCACAAATAATGAAGCAGAATACCAGGCCTGCATTGTCTCCTCGGATCTGGCGCTTCATGCATGATCCGTTTCCAGATGATAACGGGTGATTCAGAGCTCATCATAATGTCGGTCATTTGTGAATATACAATTATGAAGTAAGTATTGGTACATTTGATCAACCATTATTGATATCAAATGGTAGATTTATCATCATAACTGACACTAAATTATGTCCCCCAGTTCAAAAATTCTCAATTCAATGCATGAAAATATACAGCTAAAACCATGGTTCATCCATATCGGGATGAAACAATAATCATCATTTCCCACCCCTATATAGTCTTATAATTAATTCAAAAAACAAAAGAAAAAATTGAATAAATTTTCTCCATTTCGGAGCCCTGTGGTCACACCATCATCTTGATGAGACCCATTCCAAATTACCTCTCTATTATGGAACTCCTAACAGATATGTATGTAAGATAACAGATCTAGAAGAGGGAATTCAAATTTGTCTTTTAAAATGGTGAAAACCAATAAATGATTCTTCAGAAATGCACCCTTAACCGGTCTTTCAAAGGTTCATCGATGGGGAAGAGACAGTTACCATCTTGAATGATGTTCATGACAGAGCTTTCAGAGCATGCCAATCAGAAACCAAGCTCTTGCATCAAATTTAAAGGCTTGGATACTATTGACCCACAATCATACATGATTGTTCCACATTTAACAAAATGTCCAATTATTATCATGTTCATTCCACTTTTATTCCCCAATTACTAGGGGTAATTTACACATCTAGGTACTATTTAACATTCCTCATATGAGGGATGGATGTCGTGGGACCCTGTCCTCCCACCACAACCAGATAATTTGAGTTTATTCTTTCAACAACTGACTTCATTTCCAATTTAGCTAAGCTATACACCTTAAACACGTTCGGGAAAAGGAATTGATAGATTTGTAAAATCCTACATCATAACTAGATTTTGGGTCCCTCATAAAATACTAATGAAAAATGGAACCAACTTTCGCTCCATTGAGTTGGAAAAGTTATACCATGAGTATGGAATCAAATCCAACTGTTCATTCTGCTATTGTTCAGCGGCCAATGAGTAGATAGACGCATTCAACAATACTATATCCAATATAATTTATAATGATGTGAAAAATGACATGAAATCATTTCCATAAAATCTCTTTTGTTATTTATGGGCTTATTGGACCATGAACCACACTACAGCCCATGAACCCCATAATCATTGTTATACGAGATAGATGTGGTTTTGCCCATGGAATTTCAATTTCCATCGCTCCAAATTTTCATTTTTGATAAACATTCCTTGGATTACATATCCCAAAATTGGGTTGAGAGGTTGTAGAATTTAGATGTGAAATTGATGCACACTTACAACCATTTGGATGTCTACAAAAATTAGATCACACGAGCCTTTAATAGAATGGTTCACCTATGGTCAACTTTCAAGGAGAGAGGGTGTTGGTCTTAAAAACCCCAATAATTCTCAGGATGAATCCCCCAATGCATGAGCCAATATAGTAGGGATCATATTTCGTAAATAATTTTTACTCCAATGATTCATTTTCAATGATATCAATGGATGGGCAGCTCATCACATATCCAACCAATGCAATGTTTCTGAAGCAATACATTATGTAACGATGATGAAATATCCATACATAATTAATCTAAACTGAAGAGCATCACATCCTAGATTCTAGACGTTAAAATGCATAGAATAAATCATCCAAATCATAGAATGCTAAGCTCTGATGCTCGAAGCGTCCTAGCTATAATATGTTAAATTGCATAGCATAAAATGTCCTTACCACATGATGATAAACTGCATGGTTAAATTTTTCGGAATCGCATGACATTAAACTATATGGAGTCCATCCTCACACTAGATGTTATACTACATGGTTTCTTAGGAGCAACATACGGATTTATTCCAATTCATATGTGGAATATGTAGCGATGCCTCGACCATTGATAGTGGACCATACCCCCACATTAAAAAATGCCACTATTATATCCTCTATCACCCTATATTTTTAAGGAAATTCATGTCACTAATTAGTTATCACATTGAGTATATCTCACGTGAGATTAGGATCATAGGTAAGAATTCCCTTATTTGAACAAACTATAGAAGAATATGATATACCAGAAAACTGTAGTGTATGACACCCAAATTCTCATACTCCGACGTCTGAGTCTAATCGGTATAAGGGACATGTAGAACTATGTATGGATTGATTCATCCCAAAGAGGATACATAGTGAGCCCTTGATCATATCACAAGTCCCATCCACCAATTAAAAAATCCCTCCAATTTTCAAACTCATGGACCATACCCCTATATGAAATATCTCGAACAATGTACAACTTGATTCCCATTCATCATTGGGATATGTACTGGCTCAGAGATACTCTAACCTGATCTAGCCGACCCAAAAAAATATACCCCTTCATCTATTTATCGATCAAATTAGCAGATGTGAATCCATGAATGATCCTAAATACATGACACTAAACTACAAGGTTCCTCTAGAGTCATGTTCGACCACATTCTCAGCAATACTAGATCCTAAACATGCCCCAAATTTCATGAAAAATTAATTCAAGGAGACTAAGAATATTCCATGTTTGAATTCCAATGCTCACAAGGATTCAAAAGATCTTGTTTCCCCTTCATATGAGTCAAATCGGTGTAGAGTCTTTAGTATTTCATGGATAATCACAGTTTGGGTATTTCCCACATTCCTAGACACATCTTTATTCTTTTAAAAAACTCCATACTTCATGAATTATTGGGTCACCATAAACATTTATGCCCATTGGAGATGGAAAGACAATGTCATACTGACTCCTTTTTTGACTATGCAAAGCATGCCCTTGTGGATCTACATATGTTTCCTAAAAACCTGATGTCAACAAGTCGAAAATTTTTCCATAGGAGAGTCCATTCCTACATCCATATGCCTAATGGATTCTAACCCCCATGTCATTCCTCCTCATCCAAGGGACCCCAGTATTATGGTTTACACCTTCAATCGTCATTGATGTCTAAGGAATTCCAGAATATCTATACCAATAATAACTCAAAATTATTTATGGTCATTTCAAAATGTTTTATCCACAACACGATGATAAATGGTGAGACCAACATACTCACCACATGAAAATAATAATTATATCCAAAAGTGTACTCATTGAATGACATAAAACTACTTCGCTCAATGGTTATGCTCAGATTTCGATCATGGTTTAGCCTCCTCAATGAGACATTCCTTGCATTCCTGTGTAAGGGAAACCCCTCCATGGGTAATTCTCATTGGTAATCCAAATTAAAGTGGACTCCCCTTGTGATTATGTGTAGTGGACCCACTATCTACAATACAGACCCTACCACAAAATGTATTGAAATGTCCCGTTCTCTGTGGGAAAATATAATCTACAACAATAATCTCCAGACAAGTACAATTTGTAGGGCTGCATAAGATTGTTATTATTTCCATTATTTAATGATTGGTTTACCCTAAATCCACCCTAAAATAAAATAAATTCTGTGGATGTTGTCCTTACAACATGACATTCAACTGAAAAGCATTTATTTAATTATCAAATTCTCCCTCTCATTGATTATTCTACTTATGTGGTTATCTAGAATCCTCAAAATCCCTTATTTCTCACACCGAGCATAGATCATGTCGGCAGAGGGACCACATCAGGGGATCCACCATGATATCACAATGAGTTATTATAGGAGTTGTGGTCAATGGAGGAGAAATCTTTTGTGAATGTCATGGCTCCCTTCAATATAAAGAACCTCGGTCCTAGTCATACACCGTTAATCTATAGAGGACTCAAAGAATGGAATGATTTCCCCATCCTGCTTATGAGTTAGATCTATGTAGGGGACTACCTGATCCCATGAGTAAATCACAACCTAAATGATTCTAATGTATCCATATACACTACATCCATACACCAAATTCCATGCATTGAGTAGTGTTGAATGTCCATAATCCCCCATGGCAATCGGTGGTGGAGGGACAATGTCCGACAAAAACCTATGTTTGACTATGCACATAATTCCCTAGGGGATCTACATATTTCGCCTACAAAACAACCATAAACCATGGAATAATCATCCTTTGGAGATTACCCTCTTACCTTAATATTCAAAATAGCCACTAACCTCATGACATCTCTCATGATTCAAGAACCCTCAATGAAAAGGATTATTTACTATTTCCTACCAATGTCTTGGACATGTCATAAAATCCTAGCCCGATTTACCTCTTGTCTCTCCTGAGGCATCTACGAAATGAAGATACTCTATATGTATGTGTGAAGTTGATCTGCGTTTAAAAAACAAAATACCCTCACCTATATCATATTTTCCAGAAAATGATCATCTAATGAAATGACCCCTTTCATGTCTAGGTGCACACCCTTTCATAAGCCACACGATGTGTCCAGAAAGTTCCCAATCCCCATAATCCTTTATGATCATCAATGATGGAAAATAATTGTCATGTGGAAACCGTTATATTACTATTCACATCATTCCCATGTATCTCTACATATGTCTCCTATAAAAAGACCATCATCTAATTTCAATTTTTCTATATGGGACTCATTTCTAGTTTCTATATGCATGCATGACAATTAGGTCATATATCACTCAAAGGATTTGGGAAACCCCATTTATTATAGCTTAACTGTCTTTTTAAATGAATAAACATGAATGAAATTTACAATTGAATAGATGAATTATTTACTCTCCTTTGGTTAGAGAAATATGATTTCTCTTAAAAGGTGTAAAATATCCTAGTTGTATAACATTAAACATGTACCATTCTCTGGTCCCCCTCTATACAAGAAAAATTCATGTGGGAGTGGTTTACCATTCAGAGACATTAAAAATGCACCAAATACATTTTAACATTATCCATGAAGTAGGCCACCAACTATGGTCCTCAACTGAAAAAAATTAATGTGTTATAAATCACCCTTGTCTACTAGATAAGAACGTCTAGTGTCTTGCATACACAATTTAATGACTATCCACATCATGTCCCAGTGGCTCTGCATATGTCGTCTATAAAACAACCATCAATAATAGGTAAATTCGTCCTCAAAAGAGTCATCTCCTACCTATTTACACCTAAAATGGATCCCAATCCTAATGTACATCCAAAACTCCCAAATTCAATGTCCAAAAAAATTAACATTTATGTATGAAAGTTATTAGTACATTACCTACTGATAAATCCCAAATTCGGGAGCTTGACCTATCAATTCTGGTCATATATGTTTGACCTAAAATATTGATAATATGTCTGAGTGGGGTGACTATAAACCACCATCCAAAAAGATGCAATACTAGCCATAATGAAAACATGAAAAGAGAACCCATGGATAATAGATGCGTACCATATCATTAAACTTATAATATTTATATTTTAGTCATATAAAATTGTGCTATCAAATACTCAAAAGATACATTAATCTCATTAGGTTGAAAACCCTTAATCGATGGCCTAGTCCAATGTCATGCTATACCTATTAAACCTGTATCAAATAGGATTAGGAAAGAATTATGGTGACAATGAAAAATACACAAAAATTCATGAGGTTTTCCATAATACCCTAGTAATTTTTTATCTACACTCCTTGTGTCCCATATATTAGGAAAAAATTTGATTCATATTTTATTTTTTCAATTTACTAGTTTCGAATCACGGTTTTATATTTATACCTCATCGATATAATAAGTATATGGTTAATTGTGATTAATTAACATGATAGAAAACATGAAATAAGAAACATGATAGGTAAAAATAATTCCATCGAATATCATAATGATATAGAGGGAATCCATGAACTGGAACCTCTTCGTACATGTGGGGCATGATCGTTACAGGATATGTTCAGCAGAATTAAAAACATGCATCAACAATTGTTCTGACTTCTCAATGGATTTATAGAGTTTTTATAAATTTGTAGTCTCAACCTCCCTACATTCTCGTAGTTCCTCTACATCCCTCATAGCTTCAAGGCATGTCCTTTACCCTTCTGTAATCTATCATCCCTCCTTCTCAATGGTTACTATATCCTAGGACTACTTATATTGAAGATGATCAATCTTCTAAAACTATTTCTTCACATCATCTCACTATTGTTCCACCAAGGACCCTTTCTTTATTAGATCATTTTTTAACCTCGCAACCACTCCATTTCGGTTGGAAGATTCTTTATAATGAATTATATCGGTAGTAGCAAGATGACTTTTCATCTCTACTATATAATGTTTAGAATCATGTGTATCAATTTTTTCCCATGTAGAAAACACTTGGATTATTATAACATGGATTCCATGAAAATGTAATCCAAAAAATCCCAGCACCACAAACTGGTAGTGTGGTTTCAAAGACATCCCTAGTATATCATTCAATGGGATTTGAGAGATTAATCTCCAAATGTTTTTCCATTATTTTTGACGTATGATATGAAGGTCGACTAGGATTTCTCATTCGGTCTAAGAGTCACGCTCGGATGACAAAATATAGCCAAGGGTTGAACATTGTAAGGGAGGTACTTGATATTCTGCCCACAACATGAGTCATCCTTGTAGTAGCCTCCCCTCTGATAATTTGAATGAAGGACAAAGTGTGAGAATCCACTTCAATTTATATTTCTCATGGATATAATTATAATAATTAGGGAGAGAAAACTTTTTTACATCCATCATCCTCGAAAATATCTCTACAAAGAAAATGTGTCACCACATATTCAATCCGTATTTGTGCTTCGTGGTCACTTGGTTACATTGATGGCCCAGGACCTTGCCCAATTAAAATAGTAATCCCCAGGGTGGACCTCAAAATAATTCTTACTAATATCATGACTATAGGTATTGTATTTATATAAGAGGGTACTGGCCGTATGATTTTGGGTGTCGAAAAAAAACATCTCTATGAATTGAAGTAGAAGTTACAATATCCAGCGCAACTTTTTCAAGGGATGGGATATTAGCCTCCACAATTATTGTGAATTGTGTAGAGTTGGCATGTGAAATCATTGTATCAATCACCAAAGTGACCACCTCCACATGGGTACGAACCATTTCATCAGGAAGGATATGTTCCAAAAGATTTAAATATCCTCTAAGATCCTGTGGGTTTGGGGGATCATTAGTAGATTCATCCCATACAAAAATGGTTGTGTTGTCTCCCTCCAGGGGAACATGAATGACATGGTAATCAGTATCCCTGGCCTCCTTGATTGGCCATATTCTACTACTTTAGTAAATCATAATGAAAGGGGGACCTTCAACTTCCATAAATGGAATTGGTGCATTAGATGCCTATGTAACTAGCATCTGGTTACTGATAGGTCATACAACTAAATATGCACACAACAGATATTTAATAAGATAAGGTTACTCTGTTCAACCAACAAGTAAATAGACGATTACTGTAAATTATATTCATAATTCATTGTGAATGTTGGTAGGATTTTTTTTATTTCATCGATTTTCACATAGATGGATGTTTCATAAGAGTGCCCAGTAGAGATGGAGGGTAAAATAACATGGAAGGGTGTTTGATGACTACTTACATGTTTTCTTGTGCTATAGGGGATCATTCTATAGAACCCACACAATTGGTAGGGAAAAGTCCCAATCTATGGTACCCTCTATAAAATAAATTGGGGAAAAAACCATTTCCCATGACCATGTGTGCACCTATGAAATAAAATGGGGGGACCTTTAGCATCTCCTCAAAATAATTTAATGATAGGGTTTGTAGTTAAAATAGGATATCCCTCAATGGTAATCATCTGTTGGAGTACTGCCATATGTTCCACTAGGTCAGACCAGTAATGCCTATCATTGGGGGTGTGATGACAAATGTCCATTTCATATAAGTATGCAACCACCTCATCAGGTTCTTCATTAGCAGAAATATAGGTAGGGGAAATGACCAACCAAACAAGAAGTTTGAAGTACCTACCCTAAATAACATCCAAATATCTTCATTAAAATCATTCTCCCTCAATTCATTCCAAACCATCTTGGCATCAAGAAACATAGTTATGATTGGGAAGGATAGTTCATTGGGATTTTTATGAGGGAGCATATAGGGTTTTATCACCCACAAATGTTTCCTAGGTTCTCCTACAGACTAAGGACGACTAGGAATAGATGAGTATGGGTTATTAGGAGTAGGTAAGAAGATTCTCCCCCTGTAATTGCAAATGGAGAGACAACGACATCATCGTCCTTATCATCATAATATTTTCATACTGTGGAAGGTTTCCAATGTGAGGATTTGCATCCAGTATTTCTATAATGGATGAGGGTCTCAAGATACCCATTTTAATTACATACCTTATAAGGATCCTCTTGAAAAGACACATCATTGGGTGGTATAATGTATCCTATTTCAGTAAGATCAAATTCAATAGTCATGAGGAGATACCTTGATGTAGAAGGGGACTGGTCACGAGTGGATCAATGTCCATTCTAAGGGAATCATTTCCTCTAGGACATAGGGAAATCATCATTAGGATGGATATATGGTGGTATTCTAGCCAGAGAATCAGCCTTTCATTCATCCAAATGTTAATTATAATCCCCATCCTTCACAAATTTCATTGGGTAGAGCCAGGAGGATTTTGATGGACATTTCATGGCTGATAGATCCTGAAAAATCCCTTTACATTCTCCTTCCCATTGGCCCTATATTACTACGATTTTGTCATGAAAGGAACCAGATTAGCTAATTTTCCATCTAGTTATGATTTTACCCTGGCCACAACAAATCTTCTTGTATCTATGGGAATAAAATCCCCCGTGTCTGAAATTCTAACCTATAACTGGGGTGTTGTCTCTGGTAATCATCAGCCACATTTTAAGGGAGATCATCTTATACATATCTTTATAGAAACTGTTGGGAGTTGATGGAAACAACTTCTAGACATAGATAAATTGGTGACTGAATTTGTAAGGTGCATATCCCTCGAAGATGAGCTCCCCTATGATAGAAGAAACAAATATGACTTCTCATAAATAAAAAAATAATCCTCATTTGAAAAATTATTCAGATGCATTATTCGTAATAGAACAGGTAGAGGAATCCAAAGTATTATAATAAAAATTTTCATGGACTTTGAGATGATCCATTTATACTTCCTCCTTGTTTTTAGTCTTAACTTATTGCTAATCATGTGAGGCCCAAGCCACGAGAAAAACCACACTAGTAATTTGATGATATTTATATAGGATGGATGTGAAATTTCGATGGAATTGATAAAGATATAACCTTCTAAGTGAGATCTTATCCATCCTCAATGGATTTAGAAGGACCCAATCATCCTCTATGGTTCCCCACTTCACTGATCTAACCCAGCAAGCGATAAATCATTGAAAAAACCAGAATAGATACATTTATTCATCTACCAGTGGCCTGCTATGTGGCCATGATGAATATTGAGGCTCTCAGACCCCCAGATACCAATATTGGTAAGATCCACCCACTAAAAAACATGTCAAAAAGGTTGATAGTCTAAAAAGTCATTTATCATCAAGGATGAGCCATCATCCCAACTCGTGATATTTACCCTCTTCTAAGGTGGGACAATAGCTATCTGCTTGCCTATGAGTTTTTTTGGTAGGATATTCCTTATGTATGTGCGGACTGTGCTCTAGGAAAATCTTCATAACAAAAGAATTAGACCACTCAATGAAATGAATGTCCTTCATTGGAAAAATAACATGATCCTTCAAAATTGTATTCTCCTAAATAGCGACATTCATGGCCAAAGGAGGGGTCCTCAACTAGTTATCCCAATTAGATGATGGGGAAAGGAATTCACTATATATTTTCTCAACAATAGGGACTCCTAAAATAAGCTAGATGTCCCAATGAATAATGTTGACATCCCCATGGGTTAAAAGAATTATATTTATGTCCTGTATCTTCCTAATCATGAGCTATCAAATAAGGGAATTGGTTTTGTGGGTGTATCTCTTAGATACTAAGGCAGCCTTGTATAGTCTCATAAGCTGTAGATCAGTCCGAAATTTCATGAAACTGAGAAAAACATAGAAGGGACACCCGCAGTCTATGCTGAAAACGCCTCTAAATAAGATGAACCTTCCTAGATGACCAGTTGTGTTATTCATTTGTTGTACCCTTATGCATAATGCGTTGAGAAAAATTGGTCATATTGTCAAGCTTCCACATCACATCCTCTAAGTTTCATGGTGCGTAGCTCAGCAAGAACCCAATGATGACATCTCTTTGAATGTATCATATTCTACAAGAAAACAAGTCCCTCTAGGTAGAGGTGTTAGTTCTCCATGAAGTATAACCATCAGTTGGATTTTGTGATGTAATCGCTGTATTGGACAATAGATCAAAACCACATGTAGGATGTTTTTAAGAGGTGGGTATTCACCTTGACTAACTGTATTCATATCTTCAAATGATTGATGTAATGGAACAACCATAATTTTTTTCATCGACCAAATACACTATGTTCTCCAATCTATCACAAGTATCAAAAAGTCTGGCAGTACCTAAAGCCTCAGAAAATACAACGACATCGGGCAACGGTCAGTTGAGGAGCCATTATGACCTATACAGAAAGATACAAATCCCACATAATGTTAGTACAATGAGAAAATTAATAGATACGGGATATAAAAATATCCCAAGGGTATTAAAAGAGGGTCAACATGGGGATCCGTGTACTATACTCGAAAACGGTACACATGAATCATTTCCATCATACTGTATGGTATGTGTAGTCCATTTCTTGCCTAACACAACAATAAATGAAATCTATATAATGTATACAAACATGTTTTGTGAATTTCTTGTGAGGAATTATCCCCTGGAGCATTGGCCAGTAAATAGAATGGTTTGGGCCATAATAAAACCACAAACCAAGGCCTCACCATGCTGATATTCAAGTAATAGTGATTAAGATTTTATGTTTGGATCTGCAATACTTAAATTTATGTTTTATAGTTTTTGTTCAGTGTTGAACGTGAAAATTGAACAACATTCTCTTATGCGGAAGTCCGAACTATAGGTTTAAATTTCAAAACATAGTTCGCGAAACCAAAAACTCATTTTGCGGGTAGAAACAATTGTGAAGAGATCAGTTGACGGAACAAATAGAGCAGTTCATGAATAAATATTTCGCTTATTTGGAGGTATGCAGACACATAGGATGCCAAGGGATATTCGAGAGCATGTTTCACCACGAAAAATGGTAAAAAAAATGATCAGGGCAATTATAAATAGTTTTGTTCCCCTCTTACTAGACCTGTCTATTCTACCGTAAACTACACTTGTTCATGACTGCTTCTACATCGTAACATTCTACTCGTCATTCTGAACAAACCTCATTACGATGGGGGTAATTTGTAGGATCCACGAAATGGCGTAAATGGATCCAAATACCACCAAAATCCCATTTCAAAAAGATGATGCAATCCCACAGATACAGTAAGGAAAATGGATACAAATTTATTTGAAATCATAGGAAGAATCAAAAGGATAAAATTATTTGTGAACCATTACCGGGATGGGTTCCTCGAACACATGAACCACATACCACCAATATTTGGATGGAAATACAAGGAGTTGGCCCATGGGGTGATACCCAATGAATCCAGGAATCCATGAACCACATTATTCACAGAATCTTGAACAATAATTCCATCAACATACCTTCCCACTGACATGGTAGATTGCATATGAAGTAAATTGAAAGGGTTCCCGGATCCATGACTCGCAAACCACAGCC
Source organism: Viscum album (assembly GCA_963277665.1). Lineage (NCBI taxonomy): Eukaryota > Viridiplantae > Streptophyta > Magnoliopsida > Santalales > Viscaceae > Viscum > Viscum album. The sequence goes on from OY728156.1 coordinate 924,874,174, forward strand.
TCTGCAAACCTGAGTTGAGGGAGATATGATTATCCAATTTACATTTAAGAGGATAATGGAGGATGAAAAAATGGTCTAATAAAAGAATCACATAGGGAACCATAGAGATTGTCAGATAGAATTCAGATGGGATTCCATTTTTAGTTTCAAATCAACACTAAAGTGAATATCATGAACCACGTTTCATCATGTATAATCACCCGCACACCATAAAAATAAGGAACTTAATAATAATGGTAAAACCAAGAACATAATTTGTGGCACTAAAAACTACAAATTCCCCGCATATGATCTCCCCACGAACCACATGTTCCACATCCATCCTTCAATACAGCTCTCCGCATAGTGCATCACTATATAGATCAAACCCAACGTTGTTTAGTGCATCAGTTTGTGGATGGAACCTAATGGTGGTGTGGAAAACTGCGTCTTGGACAACGTATGACTTCATTGTGTTCTGGTCATATTCATGCTTGCATACAACTTTTTTATGTAAATGACCCCTCTACTCATTATTATCCAGTCCTCAAAATCTCCTCTGCTAACAAGTCCAGTGACATCAAATCAATGCCTCCTGCAAGGGAACCAAATCCCTATTATTGTTTCATACAGCTCTTTTGTACGCCCATTTGATACTTCATACCATTGGTACGTGGAGTCAGGAAGGCAGTCCACACAATAGTTCCTGATCCTGGGATGTTTGTAATTCTACATTCCCATGGTAACCAGGAGTCCAACAATGGGATTCTAATAGGGACCACCTAGTTCAAGGGATCAAGGGAAATCACTTGATTTTCCATTCCATGGGAAATGGTGATCAGTCGAAGGAATAAGTTTCAATTCTCCTTTTTATGAGAGGCAACATTCCTCCTCATTCACAAAGCACATTCTGAGGCACTCCAACTTAGGTAAGTCGCTAAACCCTTTAAAGACCAGCCACATTACCCCCAATGTCATCCCACGTTGAGGGGTTCATCACTCCATGCCCTCACTAACTACTACTGTGACTTCTTCCCCCGTATGTTGGCCCTCACCCAATTGTATAAGAGAAGGCGTTTTTTCATGGAGTATCATTCATCTTTATGTTTATAGCACCAGGTATGACTCACATGAGATAATATATTTGTGATTATTAAAATATCTAAAAATTGAACTCATTTTGAACTACCATAACTCTAATTATTGTTCAACAAAAGAAACACATGATGCCTACATGAAGGCCCGAGCTCAAAAGGGGTCACCCTTCAAAAGGGTTAACCCAATCATGTTCCACTGTAATGGGAAACATCTATGCATAAGATCAAACCCATTATGAAAAATGAGAAATCTATTTCATTTTTCTGCTAGGATATATAGGAGTCTTGCATAAACTCCATGATTAATGGGGTACCCTTCCAAATGGGTCTACCCCAATTATACCCCAAAAAGTGGCCTCCTCCATTGACCAATCCATTGACCTACCGAACAATGTGGTCTTTAATTCCTCTTCTGATGATATTTAAGAATCTTATCTTATGGGTCTGATCCCACAATTAAATCACCACCCATCCCACCTATATGACGATCAAGTACAATGTGAATTTTACAATGGGTTAAGTAAGTATTTCTTCAATAGAAAAAATTTATGTATATCCATTTTGTTCCATCAACCAAGGGGTATCCCAGGGATACACTCTTTGGGAATGATGAAAAAATTCACGAAAATATCAACATGACATAAATTTATAATATAGTCCTAGAATTAAAAATAATTCATCCAAAAAAGGTACAATGAGCCCGACCTCCCATCATCTCGATTAATTGATTCATTAAATGTTGTTGGGATAATCATCATCAAACGAGCACCTACCATTGGAAAGAAGGTCAACAAATCATGGATACCAAGGCCGTTAAGAGTTTTTAGATCCATGAATATACCAACTGGATACCGTCCGAGCAAGTCAAATCCTAAGAGTACTGATTGAAAAAAAAAATAACATCTTGTAAACGCCCTCTAGGATAATTGGACTGTGGAACCTCCTTCATAATGCAGAATGGATAAACTACTCATCCCCTATGGGGAAATTACAATTCCCCCTAATGTATAATTATGTTTATTGGGTAAAAAAATATCGAAAAATGAATTTCACTATCACAACATATGAATTCTTGTCACCCACTGGATAATTCTTTGAGTTTCATGAACCTGGTAAACACGCCGCCTAATAGGCAAAATAGACTAATCAAATGAATTTAGTAAAATAATGTAATAACATATCTATATAGTTAGTTAATTTTATTTACAGTATTTATATATAATATTAATCAACTAGAATGTCCATGATGAAGCGTGGATACTAGTATGAGAGGGAGGGTTAGAGAGAGAAAGTGAGCAAGAGTGTTTCAAACATAGGATTTTCTATGATTGTTTGTTATGAGATGAATATATAATCCCTATCTTGTAAGAAAACATTAATTAAAAAGGATCCTTAATTAATTTATGTATTTTTATGATTTTATAAGAAATGAACTCTCCAAAAATTGGTGTGTGGATCCTCCTCGGAAACAACATAGGTTTTCGAACAATTAAATTTATTTACTTACCATAAAGGTACTAATTTATATTAATTTACATGGAAAAAGTACTCAAAAGAATTTATAGTGAAAATAATAGATTATCGATCAATAAATAATTTTTTACATATTTGAACAGTGAAAAATTTTATTTCCTAGATAAATATTTGAATGCATGATATTTTTTAAATTAAAACTTGTGAAATTTACATGATTTAATGGATATATATTAATAAACGAGATATATGAAGGTTTTGATATATTAATTCAATTAAATATCCCTACTATTGTATGATTATTATGTTCACTTAATACATCATCTGTTATATATTATTGAAAAAGGTGAAATTTTCATTCTATTAAGAATACATTAATATAATTAATTGTTTTATTAATAATTTTCATTATAATTAATGAGTATAATATAATATATATGTATCTATGAATTTATTTTAATGGTTATTATTGACATAAAGTGTTACCATCCATTTCATTTTTAAATATCATGGGTGTATTCTTTATAAGTATGTTTCTTGGCTAGGAGAGAATAAATTCTTAATAAATATTATAATTTTATTATGAAATATAGGAATATATTTGATCAAAATAGAATGAATATATTTTATATAGAACAAAATCTAACCTTCATTAATAAAAAATTATTATAAATTTTTGATATTTTCAAATATATACAATTGACATATCTCACCATTAAATATAAATATGAAAATATATAACATTAGAATAATAATATAGATGAAATCAATTATATAAATGTATTCTTCAACTCACTTCAATATTATTTTATTGTTATAATTCATCCCATTGTTTTCTATCACAAAAACATTCTAAATTTTATTTTTTTTGTGAGATTAATATTTCTATTGAATACAATTGAAAATTTATATAATTTTTTGAATTTTATTATTTGTTTCCCAAATAATCATAAGGGAATGGGGAATGTTTGACATTTTTCTATTCTCTATTTGATTTATGATTAAAATATTTTGTTGAATATAATACCCTGGACTTGTTAAGAATGTGGCATGAGGGTATTGTAACATACAATAAATCTTCTGTCATTATCTATTTTGTATTACTACATATTGATTTATCACGATTGTTATGTGATATAACAGTTTATCTTCTCAATATTACTATCTTTATAATAAAATTATTATTTACAAAATAACATAAAAAATAACTAAAAATGTAATAAAATAAATTATAAATAAAATGATAAAAACTGACCATAAAATTATTTTAAAAATTATACCAAGCTTATCATTTTTTAAAAACTACTAAAATATACAAAATTAGAAAAAAAAATATTCACATCACACTAATTAATCATTTTAATATTTATAATAAGAATAATTCTTTAAAATTATATTTGAATATCTTGTTTTGTGTTTAAAATTACAAAATTTTCCATTATTTTAGTTAAATAATTGTACTTTTATCTACAATTCAACAAAATGATTGTTTAAGAAAAATATTATTATATTATTATATATCTTATTTATATACTTATATAGAAATATAATGAAATTTCAATAAAAAATTATTTATATCATTATAAAAAAATGAAAAAAATCAGAAGTTATTTCAAATATACATATTTAATAATTAATATTTATATTGTGAATGTCAAACCTGCATCAAAACAAATTTTGACCACAAATATCTTCCCCAAATTGTTATCATACTAAAAAATAATTGACATGTAAAATGATAAATGGTCAACCTATAGAAATATTTATTTAAAAAAACCAATTCCATGTTTCTCATAATAAATTAGAACCCATGCCTATCGATATAACTATTACAAATTAGAGAATTTTATAATAATTTGAAGCAAAATATAATTTTTTATCTATTATTATTATTATTATTTTATTAATTCCAACACACATATAACAAGTATCATCATTATATTATCAAAAATTTAGACTTATAAATTGAAATGTTTAAATTGATTACCTATACAATACATTATAAATTACATATTCTATTAAACATGAACTATTATAACCCTCCTTAAAAAAAATTTCATAATGTTTATGAAATAATATATATATATATACATATATATATATTAATATAGAACTTAATATCGTTTTTTCATTTATATTAATATAAAAAGATTATGAATATGTTTTTCTTATCGGACATGTATCCTTGATGTAAGAACCTGGTTCTTATTTTTTGAGGCATGAGCTTCTTCTTTTCTTTTTCCTTAAGTGTTTTTGAGAAAATATAGAAAATGGGGAAAAATCCTAAATTCTGGAACTACATGTCGTGTGCTTTTTCAACACACCGTGTACTTTTGGCCATGTTGGGATGAGAACATGGGGCGTGTAGCCATGTCAGAGACGAGGGGTGTAGGAACCGACTACACGACGTGTAGTGGTACCTTACACACCGTGTAGTCAGTCGGCAGGCTTAAATAGTAAGGCGGTGGAGTCACCACCAGTTGGGCGATAGTACACGCTGTGTACTCAGGAGTACATGCCGTGTACTCAAGTCGACAGATGAATAGTGTAGAAGTGCCGCCAAATGAAAAGTTAAATGAAATAAGTACACACTGTGTACTCAGAAGTACATGCAGTGTACATTGTTTTTTCTTCTTAAAACTGGTAGTAGCCTCCTCATTTGGTAGTGGAGGAGTTTGAGCAATTTTGGAGCCAAAGAGGATGGTCAGATCTTTGAATATCCACCAGGTGTTCGTCTGGAATCCGATTCGGCTTCGGACGATCTCGTTGGAACCGCACGGGTAATCCCTTTCTCATCCTTAAGTCCTTCTTCCAAATTCTTCTCCCAACAGATGTTATTTAACATTGAATGGGTTTTGTTCTTCGTCAGATCTATGACGTTCTTGGGCGTTTCTAGAGTCGGCGTTCGGGTAGAACGTTCGTTGTCGTATAAGGTAGGTGGCTTGGTGTTATTTTTCAAACTGTCATGCGTTTTTTTGCGTTTTTGAGCTACGGACCCATATTGGGGTGTCGTGAGGCTTAGGTCATGGCTAATTTAACTACCTAGAACTGTATAGGTAATTAAATAATGATGTAAAAATGATGTTTGGGATCGTTTCTTAGATCTAGGATCATCCCGAGGGGTGCGTTCCTCTGATTAGCCGTTTGGTCGGGATACCCGAGGGAATGCCATTAAAGTAGTAATTGTATAATTTCCATGAGTGGAATTGCTTGGTACTTCTTGTTTACCTGTGAGCCATGGTCAGTTACATGTTTAGCATGAGGTCATTGTTGTATTATCCTGAGGTCGTTGTTGTGTTTAGCCTGAGGGTGTTGTTGTGTTTAGCCTGAGGGCATTGTTGTATTTAGCCTGAGGGCGTTGTTATGATTAGACTAAGGGCACTACATTATTTATCCCGAGGGATGTATTATTTCACCTGAGGGAAACCATTAGTGCATGAGGTCTTGCTTTATGTGCCTGAGGGCGACACTTCCTACGCCTGAGGGCAATTTCTTTTACGCGTGAGGGTAATACCTGCGGGTTGGATTCTGTATAGCCTGAGGGCGTGGTTCACTATATTAGCATGAGAGAAAGATACTGGTTGTCTTGAGGGATTGGTGCTGTTGAGCACAAAATGTTACTAAATTAATGGGATTAAATGAATAATGAAATGGAAATATAACTGGAAAGTTAGTTACTCTTAGTACTTCTTATTTTATTGCATTTTATTACTACACACATGTTGCATGTTTTACACACAGGTGGGCACAAACCTTTGGTGGGTTCCTACTGGGAATTTATTTCTCACACCCTGTTTGGGTCACGCATTTTGGCCCAAACAGATTATGTTGCTTCAGGTGTAGATAGGGGCAAGAGTCCCTGTACAGGTACTTTACTGTTGCTGAGGAGTAGGAGGGCTTGGGACCGAGCCTAGGCTTGCGATGCCGCTGCCAGCTGTTTTTCTTGTATTGCTGTACTCAGTATTTTGTTGTACTGTATTGAGGTATAACATGTTCTGGCTTTTTTCTTATATCTTGAAACATGTAGAATCATCACTTATATACTGATGGTTATATCCACTGTTGTAGTTATTTCAGTTGTATATGTTTATGACTTCCTCTTTCGTTGTATGTTTTATTTAAATTCCTCTACGCTACACATTGACACATGAGGGCATAGTTTCCCCACTATCATACTTGGTCCCTCGCTACTAGTTGGCAGCCTCTGGCTTCTGGGGAAATGCACTTCAGGTCACGTGGCGAACCGGGCTCAGGGAACCTGTTACGTGGCACACAGGTCCAGGACGTTACACCAGATCCCATAAAAAGAAAATTTTATATCTATTGGAAAAATATATTACTAATACATTAATATACACATATGAATGAAAATAATTAGAGGTGTGGGTTTGAAAAAATCCCCATATCATTATCATGCATAATGATAAATATTTTCATGATTGATCAATAATAAATATATATATCTAAAATGATAATTTGGTTAAATTTATTTTTTATCTAAAAATATGAATAAAGTAATTTTTTTTAATATTATTATGGTAGGGGGTGATATATTTATATATATTGTTTCAAATATTTCTTTATGATTATTTTTACTCAATATTAAAACCATTATTCTTGATCTAGACCAATTTTTTCATCCATAGGGATTCAAACTACTTATATATATGTTGACTTGTGACCAAAAGAACATTTTTTGACACATTGAATAACTGTTTCAGAATATAAATTATTGATTCCTTCCACATGAAATTTTTTATAGGTTGTATGACCTGTATTAATATTCATGAATTTATTTATATCACATGCTAATACTAACTAGTTTGTAATAAATGATATATATAATATTTTTAGTCATTTGATCATTTAATAATTAGTTTTACATTGTAGAATTTAAACAAGAAACCATGGTGAACTGGCATATTATCTATTAGAATCATCCTATTACATAGAATGTAAATATATTTTTATATGAAATATATTTAATCAAATCATCTATAAATATTATGAAATTTAAAAATGGAATGTGGCCTCATCTTAATTTCTATAAATCCAATACAATATATGTTATAAATTTTTGCTTTTAAAATACTCCCTTTACTTTCTATAATTTATGGGCCATTTCTAGATTAGGATATTTAGTATTAGGTTAGTTCATTTTAGAGAAAATATTTTATTTAATATAAAAACCATGATGTTGTTCCAATATTGATTGAAATATCTCTATACTTTTATTATTTTTAGTAATTTTCATATAATTTTATTTTAGGTTGAATTAATTCATAAATAATTCATAATTGATTTCTCCCTATGGATGAAATGATTTTTAACATCATGTTTAAATAAATTTAATTTTTTTTATCATATAAATCTATATAAAATTTAATGTCTAGATTTTATCTGAATAATTTTATTATATTCGGACTATTTTAGGGATTGAATTATATGATTTTGGGAAAATTATGCTGAAGAGGAACATGAAGCTATAAATTAGGGAAACCACAATGATTTTAACAGACATAAATCCTGGATTGATTTCATAAGAAGTTGATTTTTTGGAAGAGTGGTGATAGGGTCATGGGATATTTTATTAGTTTTAATAGAAAGATAATAAATGTTATTTATGACAGGACTATCATTAATATATGGTATAAAGAATGATGTAAATGTTCCATAGGATTTTCATGGATGTATGTACTGGGAATTTTACTAGTCGAAGGTCCTACTTGTAAATTGATAAAATAATATTAGGTCAGTATGTGTTGAGGATTATTATATTCAATTAGAATAATCGTTCATGTGTAAAACCCATTTTCATGTTGGATGATCTATAAGTCTTGTGTGGAAGGAAGGTATGAGTATCATTTAAGATCATTTTTATAGGATTATCGGCATGGATTTTGGTTGAAAAGTTATCCATATGGTCATATTGGGGTAAAAAATTTCTTTTTCACAATGATATTAACAATGTCATATATGATTATATGTTTGGTATTTTTCCAGATTGGATATATGAAAAATAAATATACCCAAAGAAGCATTTTTATGAATGTATGTAAAATGTGATTGATGATAAAGGATTAGAAAATATCACTCCAATGAAGAATGAATAAATAAAATCGTTAGATTCATAAAAGGGAAACCAAATTAATTATTCCAATCAATAAAAATGTCTTGGGGGATTAAGATGGAGATTAGAATATATTAAGTAAACTACTTTATTATTATTAATGATTTTTAATGGTTTAGTTGTGTACATGAGAACATTATAAATCCCACCTAACCCCATCCCTATTTTGTCTATATATTTGTCAATTAAAATAAATTTTGAATTATTTATTATATATTCATGTATAAATAATGTTTATATATAAAATATAGAGATTTATTTGCAATATTTTTAATAAATCATGTTGAAATAAATATAAAAGTGTAAATTAAGGAATAATAAAAGCATAATAAATATTACAAATTTAATATAATTTATAATTGATTATATATGATAATTTAAATAAAACATAATTAATAAAAATATAATATAATATTGATAAAATAAAACAAGAAATTTTTAAAAACAGGGACTAAATGAAATTAATAATATAAAATAAGAAATAAAAAAAAATAGATTAGATTTTAATTAAAGAGTTAATTATAGATTTAAATTGATTTATTATTGTTATGAAATTGAAAAATATATATTATTTTAGTAAAAATATTATAAATATAATAAAACATTTTAACACTAAAATATCATTTATGATGCCAATTTGTTATAATTCCATTCTAAAAATTAAAGAAATATATAATGAAAATTTAAATGGAAAAAATAGTTATGAAAAAATAAATGATGAAAATTTGTGAATTTTCCTTGAATGAAAATGTTTAATGTGATAAATACATGGATTCAATAATATAAATTAGTTAATAGAATACTATATAATTAGGAATATTTTATATGAGTACATTTTAATATTTTCCCATCCTATTTTGAAATGGTATCATGTTTTGTTTAAAAAATATAAATTATCTTCTTCTCATTGTTAGATTTTCCTTCTTAAACACATTAAAAATTTTATGTGCTAATTATATAACTGTCTTATAGTTCACTCATGATTTTCTATTATTATAAAAATTTCATAACAACGTTATGCATGGTTCAAATCCTATATTCCATCTATATCATATTTTAGGCTATGTTCAGGAGAAGTATTATATTTTACATACATTGGGGTATTGAGAGTTAAATAAAAAACCTATTAATTTAGACTTGCGGTATTACAACTCACTAGATATAATGGTTTTATTTTTCAATGAAAAATATAATTGAAGGAAAATATAACATTCCATTTGTAACCTATAATGATAATTATTATTTCAATTGTATCTAGATGTCGTCAAATTTTTCATTAGTCATATATAATTTTTTTAATAATTTAATATCTCTAAATATATTCAACTTTCATGATATGCTTATTTTTAGGGAAACATTTCACTATGCTTAGATAAATAAATTCTCCTTCATGGAGGGGAATTAAAACGAAAACAGAAATATAATTATTGAACTCTAATGTAATACTTTAACATTTTAATTATATATAAATAGATTTTAAAATAAAAATATTTTTTTAAATTAATTTAAAATAAATTCATATAATTTACTTGTTATATTTCCATTATGTTTACCTTCATCGCTAGATAATATATTATTTATCTCTAGTAATTATACAAAAAATGTTTTTCACCAAAAAAATACATAAACACATACTTATAATTTAATGTATTTTTAAATTAGTTAAATTCCTCTATATCCTATTAATATAATATTTATTGACATTATTTATTACATAGATAATAATTATTTCATTGTGTTTGATTTTGAAAAAATTATTAATGATTGGTTCATCATTAATGTTGTTCATGTAGTTATAATCTTCAGTCATTTAATGTTAGCATATTTTTTATGATAAATAAAATTAATTTTTTTAATAAATTCTTAGTGAAATATTTTCACGTAATTTTCATAAATATATGTTATTTGTTTTATATAAATAAAATTATTATAATTTCCTAATCTAATACATTGTCAACGGTGTATAATAAAAAACATTTCATAACAAAATAACTACACTATTACTAGTACAATTTCACGGAATCCCCAAGGAGATATCTACAATGAATGGATAACATATAATGTAATTGATATTTGTTTTTTGTTTTCATTTAAATATAAATGGAAATTTTATTAAAAAAATTATTTATTGATAAAAATATTATATAAAATTTATTATTAAATTCATATTTTAAAATTTATTTAGTACAAATATTGATCTTAAAATAACGAACTTTCAGGTGAACATATTTATTTATTAAATAATTTTCACATAAATAATAATATTTATAAATCCTTATAAACCTTAATATTAAATAAAATATAAAATATAAAAGAATTTAATGAAATTATTTTGAGAACTCTAATTTGATTATTAAGTGATAATATACATTATTGAATTGTAAAAATAATCCCTTAATATTACAATATTGTAATGTATAATGTAAACAAATTTTTAGAATTCATTATTTTCATCACACATTATTCTTCTAAACTAATCACTTCAAGTGGATTAAAATGTATTTCCATATTGAAAATTATTTTGGATGATCAACTTTAACACTAAAATCATCACAATATATTTTACATTTTTATTAAAAACTCTAGATACATTATTTAATTAATATTTAATAATGTACTCATATTATCCTATTCCCATTTATATTCATTAATATTTAATTATATATACCAATAATGTGTGATCCATTGGGAGTTATATGTTCTATATATAATACTATTGGTTCATGTGAATTGCTCAAAAATTATAAAATTCAATTTTTTAAAAATAATTTATATTTATTGAGTCATTTTAACCTTCAATGCCTATAACATCCATTTTGGGGATTTATTTTCTAGTGATATGGATTCTATATTTAAAATAAATTTTTTCAAAATATCTATTTTGATATTTATTTTCCTATCAATGGAAAATTGTAGTTATTATGTTCATTGTGACTAAAATATATATTTTTTATTTCATATTATACATATATCAATTCTTAATATAACTATCTTCATAAAAATAAATTGATAGTTCATATATAAATCATTATAGATCATATAGAGAGTGAACATGTATGCATTAAAAGCAATATATATATTAAATAAACATCAAATGACTACCTCGATTTTCATTTAATTTATACTAACATTTAATTCTTCATTTTTTTCAATATACATCATAATATAATCTTTTGTATACATATTTATAATATTTTGATTAAATATTTCATTCCATTAAAAAATTCAATAAAATGTTATCTTACAAGTAATAAATGTCTTATGGATTTTTCTCCATCTTGTTACATCTACTTGTATTATCCATCGTTTCTTATGATTCAAACATTAAAAATTATTATAATGACTAAAAAAGTTTTAATTTCTATGATATTTTACGAGGAAATATTATTCATATAAATTTGAATATATACCAGGATTCCTATAATGATTAATACGACAACTATTGAACATATATGATTTCATTACATTGATTATTCATCCTAAATAATTGAGAATATTCATCCATTATCATTATGTATAAAAAATAATTTTTATTTCTATATTATAGGATTTAGAGTCTATAAAATAATTCACATTATAAATAAAAATGAAGAGAAGGATAAAAAGCTTAACCAAATATTCCAAAATGTAATTATACCTATAAATAAAATATTGATACGTTATATTGTAAATATTTTCATCTTATTCATCAATAATAAATCAACTAGTCAAATGTTTTTTATCACATTGATAATTATTGGATACAATATGAATTTTTTTAAATCAATGGGAATTTTATACTTTTTGAAATCTCTAATATATATTTAATTATATATTATATAAAAGAAATTAACAATTCAAATGGTTAGTAGTGATGTAATAAATGATTTAAACATTTCTACACCTCACATAATTTATACATTGTTTTTACATAATATAATATCATGTATTTAAAAGTATAGATACCTTAATATTATATAATCCATATCACTTTATGAATATTTGGATAATATTAGTTTTCACTAAATAGAAATCATTTAATAAAACAGAAAAAATAAAACAATTTGTTGTAGGAGAATGTAGGAAAATAATTAAAATAAAAAAATTAAGAAAAATTAATTCATATTATACTAAATTACATTAACTTGTCAATATGTGTTAGTTTCATTCTTCTATAAAAATTATAAAACAAACTATTCAACCTTACTGTAATATAGTTTATGAATCATTAATCATTTTAATTTTTTTACCAATTTATATTAGAATTTTGTGTTAAGACAAAAAAAATCCACAAATCTGAAATCATTAAAATCATTATTTAGATTAAAAGAATGTTGTATTATTTATTTTAACAAAAAACCGATGAAAGTATATGTTTAGGTAGATAAAAACCACCAAAAGTTAGATATATGGGTAATGATATTTATATAATATAATTCCTCCCTAGTAATAAATTATAGTTCATTTTTTATGAATTATTATATTGTAAATAACTGATACTAACCTAATGTAATTTAATATCCCAATTAATTAATCTCACAATTACTTATATTATTTACTAACTAGATAAAAAATATTTTTTGTCACCACTAGTGAATATATGATAAGGAAAATCATATATATATATAATATTACCATACCAATATAATATTAATTATTCTTCTAAATAATTTTTACCATGTTGAGAATCCCTAACAGTATCTAAAAAACTTCTAGATAAAATTTTAATTATTTTTCAATAAAATATTTCATTTATCCAATTAGTATATAAAATATTAATTTTTTAAAAAATTAAATTATAAATATTATATTGGGAGTATTTTTAATATTTTTATTCAAAATTAGTTGTTTTGTAGCATATTAAAATAAAACAATAAATTATTTAAATTATATTAAGTACATAGAAAATCGTTTCATTTTATAACAACATAAACTCTATACCCTATATATTTTAAAAAATTATCAGAAATATTTTAATATCTCATGAGATAATTTCACATAATTTTAATACAAATTACACCTCATGTTCCTATATAATAACATTATTAATTAACTAAAGTAAATATATTAATAGGGGGACACACCAAATAAAAAATCTCATTCAAATTTTTTTTTATTAACTATATTGTTATTTTTAAATTTATGAAAAGTGGAATTCTCTCACTACTATATAGAATAAGGAATTTGTAACTTGTGATATATATTAAACCTTCCATATATTTTTCTTGAAATTATACAAAATATCGAAGAAATATTCTCAAATTGCCGATTTTTCATTGAAACATTAATGAAATTTACCCTTAATATGATCATGTGTAATTATTATAAATCAATACTAATGTAACACATATTTTCTATTAATGTAATTAGAAATGACATAAAATGAAAAAGACTTATATAAATATAATAAATATTAATATTTTTTTATTGAGTCTTTTTATATTTAACCTCATTTTTTCAACATAAAATGATATAAAAATTAATTTGTGATAACATAATAGAGCTCACTAATATAACCAATGAGTTATATAAATATCTCATACTAAATTAATATGGACTGATAAATATTCTAAAATTATATACTTTTCATATTATATGAAAAACTTATAATTATTATAAATATTTATATACATTAGAGAATATTATAGTTACATGTTCCCTTGGTAGCGCTAAGAGGAGGTTAAATCTATGGTATACTTTTTATGATTCTTTATTTATAATTAGACTCTATAATTTATTCAAATCATGATTGAATCATTTTTTTTCTTCTCAACCTATATCTTCTACATTTATATAATAAATGATATGGGAACACTATACATTTTCATGGTTTGTTTTCATTTTGTGACCGTAATCTTTATTTTTATTTGTTAGATTCCTTAATAAAAAATCCATCCACTATTAAACCATGTTGATTAATTAATAATACTCCTCATATCATTAGTATAGAGTCCCGAAATGATCTTATTTCATAGTCAAACCACAATATTATAACTTCTCATTTACAAATAAATAACATTCAAAACATTAAAACAATAACCATTTTTACATATTTTTTTCTTCACTAATTGAAAAATATTATTTTATGTTTGTATCCTAGATAAACTAGATTGTGTGTCTACATTTATTCATGGATATTGATAGTAAAAAAATATAATAACCCTATTAAGAAGGCTTAGATGAATAATTTATTGAATTACACTATGATACAATAGATCACATCATAAATGAATTATCATCATAGTAGTAAGGAAAAAAATACATATATAAATACAATTTTACAATGAAAAAATATATCAAATATATATAAAATTAAATATTTTATAATCTATTATTGATTTATAATATCATTATTCATATCATATTTCAAGGGAAAAAATAAATTGTGATCTCAATTACTCATTATACATTACATACTTTAGTAATTTTCATGAGAAAATAAGGAATAATAAATAAGGTAACTATATTAAAAAAATTCACATTAATAATTAACATGATTACAAAATGAATCCATGTATATGTAAATCCAAATATAAGAGATTTTATTAATGAAACAAAGATCCAATGGGTTCAGGTTCATCTAAATTAGAGTATCCCAATATAATCCACTCAAAAAAATATATATACACAAAATTGGTGGGGAGAAGGGGGGATCCCATTATATAAAAAATAAAACAAGAAATGTAATGTTTCCCCTTGATATAATAAAATCTGAATTTATATTTACATATTGGCACATGTTTAATGGCTCTATGTGGATTGAAAAAAAAATTCTCTTAGATCTTACGATGTGATAAATAATGGACCATGGGATATTTTTATATGATTATAGAGAATAAACAATAATGCTATAGTGAGTTTCAATCCTGTCTAACATAGTATTTTGGAAAATTTATACCTACATGATAGTGAGAAGGGACTAGTCTCTATTTTAAGGGAATCTCCACTACCATTAAATCCACTGAAGGCCACCAATACCAAATTATTCGAGTATCTAATAGCTCCCCCGTGAGTATGATGAAACAAGAACTATTGATTTTGTTTACGATTCCACATATAAGAGTTTCAAATGAGTCACACATCCATTTAGAATCATCATCTATTATAAGGGGGGTATATTTTTTGATAATTGATCATCTTGAATGATATTGTTTGATCCACTCACATCCGGAGCGATTATCGATATGTCACCAAACATATGGACTAGACTACAATGTCTACATGTGAGCTATGTGATCCCTCAAATCATGAATCTATACATCCATTCCATATGTATCAGAAAATATCATTATGCAGGAGTTTTTTCACAAACATTTCCTATATATTTCATCCAAAACCATTAAACCACATCTAAATAAAATTATTTTAATGGGAAAATCAATTGAGACTTACACATAAACAACACAATGTCTCCAACAATCTTTTGAAAAAATATATTGGCATACATTTCTTATTTTTACCTCTAATAATATATAAACATTGATGAAATATTATTTCCCTTTTATTTAATGTAACTCCCCAAGCTTCCTTGGTACGCTTCCCTTTGAATAATACAGTAGCGTGTGTAGTACACAACCTCGAGTTCTAACACACCGCGACCAATCAAAGTACCCGTTATGAATAGCAATACCCACTATTTGAATTATATAAATTTTATATTTCATAATGGACATCATTTTTGGTTTCGAAATATCGAAATTAGCCTATGTTGAATTTTTGGTATTTTTCCGAGAACTTCCAATTTTTGATGAATAGTGAAAAATACATAAAACAAAATTTTTAACAAAAATAATTTATAGTGATAAATTATAATACTGATTGGTTTTAAAATATAATCAGCATTAAATTTTACCATTTTATCCAATGGTTCTTATTATAATAAATTTTTCTTTGGAATTGGACATAAACAATTGTCAATCTTTTGATTGATATTCTTTCTTAAAAACATGTTATTTGTTTCGACAACGTGAATTAATTATAAAAATAATTAGTTTTAATTTTATGTTTTGAATTTTTTAAAATGGACATCATTTTTTAGTTTGGAATATCAAATATATCTTAGAGTGAATTTTTGGTATTTTTCGGAAAAACATCGATTTTTTATGAATAGTGAAACCACTAAGTGGTAGTTAAAAAACTGATTTTTCGTTTAAATGAAAATTTACCACCTCTGTGATTTGAATTTAAAAACTCTAACATACATAATTGTCATTAGGAAGTAAAATTTGGTTCAATGGGATTAAAATAATTTTTGGTGAATAGTAACTTTTATCTTTTATTAATCGTGATTAAAGGTAATTAGTGTAATTTAAGGTAAATATAATGATATAATAATATGAAATTAACTTTACACTTGTCATACACTTATTGGATGATTCATGGCCGTCCAATGCAATCCATGGGTCAAATTGGGGGCCAATGGATCCACTTGGGTAAGAAAATGATAATAACTTTTTATTTAAAGTAAAAATAAAAGTGTCACAAACATGTATTGTTTTAATAAAACAATTTTTACATGGGGTTATACAAGTAATATTTCTCACTATGAATAGTCATTTGAAACATAAAAAGATTTATGACATCATGGTATTTTTTATATAATTTTTAGATATTAAATAATTTTATTTATTTATGACACCATGATGATGCAGCAATTACCTCATTAATTAACGAATTATATAAAATGAAAAGATAAGGTAAAATATAAGACTTACACTTGTCAAAAACCTATTCTAAGGGTGGATTTAGAACCCTTATCACATTATCCTTGAAATATATAAATTTGGGACCTTTGAAATCCGAAAATCACTTCATAATAAGGTAACATTTCATGACTTTCCAAGAGTTCCCCTCCTCTCCTCTTATAAAAGGCCCCCACCTATACCACCTTATTCACACCATAAAGACATTTGGATATGACAACCTCTTCCCTAATACTCTCCCAACTTCCCTCTCTTACTCCTATAAGCCTCACTTTGGGCATACGTCATCCCAAGGAATCCTTTGGATCAAATCAAAAAAGAGTTACCAGATTTAAAGGTAACATCATCACTTGTGTTCTTCTGTTTTATTTTTCTTCTCTAACCCAATAAACTCTTTTTATTCCCAAATTTTGTAAAAACACCAGTATCTTCAATATATTACTATTTTTTTTGATATGGATTTGATTTATAATTACACAGACCTCCGTCTAATGGTTAAAGAACATACTATTTCTGTGGTTGGTGAATTACTACCTCACGAAATGATGATTGTTCAATCTTCGTTTAACACCTTTCATGGTGGCCATTAAGATTTCACTATATTTATATATGATATATTTTTTTTCTTTATTATTCTTTATTTTTCATTTATGGAATACCTTTATGGTTTCCATTATGGGTAAACGTGATATCTTCCTTTTAGTAAATGTGGACTACCGCCCCCTCAAAGTGATTTGAATCGTTAATTCTATATGTGGGATGTATAAAGGATGGAGTAAATGAAATTGTATATGGTATTATACTGGAATTATAATATACCTTTATATCATTATTATTTCATTCCATTAAATAGGAAATAGAAATGAAAGTAGAATTCATGCTTACGTACAGCTTACCATCTCCATGAACGGTGCATTTCATTTCTTACATCTAAATGTTACGTAATATTATAAATGAAAATATATACTGGATATATATATGATATATATGATATATACATCATGAATATAATTCTGGATATTATTTATATTTTACCACATGACCAACTTGTAATTATAAGATGTTTATCTTTTACTCAAGTACCAAAGAACGACAAAACGACCATTGTTAACTAAAATAATTACATAATGTTCATAACATGGTAATAAGTGGTATTAAAGGAATAATGAACTTGAAAAAGGTTCTTAATCAAGTATAAATTAACTCTAGTTTATTATTTCAGAGTTTAAAGAAAGATCAAGTCAAGTTGGACAAAAGGTATGGGACTTCGTCTCAATCTCCTTTCATTGATGCATTTTTTGTTTTATAAATAACTTTATTTTTTATGGTGTATAAACCCCTTTTACTTTTATGTTTATTCAAAATTAATATTTTATACAAAGTGTTGTTACTAAATGAAAAAATGAATGTTTTTTCTTACGTACGCGGTGACAACGACTTCTCCACCGCCGTGACAATTATTTGAGTTTCGGCTTCCTCTACAAGCCATAACATTTTTAAAATGAAAAATAAATACCAAGTTTTACTTTCCATTTATTTTGGTATTGAAAATGGTTTTATTATATCAATGTGTTGTATGGATATCTTGTGATTGAAATGTGTTAAAGATATGTTTCCTTTATTCATGTTTTATGTGATACGATTATGATATGGTTTATGAAATGTTTAACCCTGTTCATATGAGGATTGCAATGGAATTAATAAGTGACGGGTGGATCCCGCTACAGAACCTCGATGCATTGGTAGGTATCATGAGACAAACTAGTTTCTTTTCATGAGACCTTGACAAAATCTTATTTGTAGTCTTGGCATGAGGGCTTGGCTATGTGGATATGATAGTCTAGCATTATGTATTCCATCATTATGAATGTGGTTATTGATATTTCATGTGATTATTCGACTAGTAGAATATCCATGTGAATAAGTAAATGACATTATTCCATTTTACCTTTTCCATATTATGATGAAGTTTAAGTTTAAAAGGCTTTTGTTTTAGTTATACATTGCCTTAAATGTTTTTTTATTTATGAAAGTTTCGTCTATATTGTTATCCTTAGTGAGCATCTGAGCTCACCTCTTTCTATGTTTTATTTTTACCAGGATGTGAAGAAATATTTTATGACTGACCTACAAGGATAGTCTGAAGGGGATATGAGTGTGGACTAATGAGAGCATGTTATTGTAGTTTTTCACTTTATGATGTAATGTAACATTTATGAATGTATATCGTGTTTTCCAAGGCTACTAAAAAAATTGTTCATCCGAGACTTAATCTTTTTTTATCATGCCAATCTTACGTAATAATGCACTACTCTAGGTAACTGGGGTTGGGGCATTACAGTTGGTATCAGAGGCAGTTTAGTACTAAACTTGGAAGCTAGATTTAGATAAAATCTGATTAGAGCACATGTACCTAAGATAGACTTTGAGGATTATTATAGAAGAACTTCCTAGAATTTTGGTATTATAGAAATTTGGGATTTTTCCGAGCAATACATCCCTGTATGGATACGGGCAGGAAGAGGTGGCTCTGGAACAGATGTACCTAGGGCTAAAAACTGAAAACCCCACTTTGAGCTAGACTCGAACGGGAACTGCTGCATGACAACTGGCCTTGCTGCACTCTTGGTTACGACACTCCTAGGGGATATGCTTAGGATAATTCCCATTTTCTTTACAAACCATTATGAAGGGTTTACGAGTTTATAATTCCTCAAATATAACATTTTTATGATTATGGATTGTATCTATAAACTATTCAATTTATGTTAAGTGGTTTACATTTATGGAATTATGTATTTTGATTCATAAACTGATCTAGTGTATTCCATTGTTTATAAATGGAACCTATTGGAAGGAATGGAAACTGTATAAATGCACAAACTCCATATAGGGATTTCTCTCCTGCTCAAGATAATTATAGTGGGGATGGTGATACAACGGGTGCTGATCATCTTATCACTATACTACGACAACTCACTAGGGTTATGAATAATAACCTTACTCATATGGAGCACCCGGATCCGCAACGTGGAGGATCAATGGTAGACCACTTCATGAGGAAACAACCACCAACAATCAATGGGAGTACAAAACCCTTAGTAGCTGAGCAATGGATAATCTCCTTAGAGATAAAATATTCCATGCCTTGGGGAGTAGTGAAAGGGAAAAGGTTATCATGGAAGTTTACCGCCTCACTGGAGATGCTGATCAATGGTGGTCATTGATTCAAAACACAAAGGAAGATGATGAATTATCAAATATGGAATGGAGAGAGTTAAAAGAGCTTTTCATAGAAAAATAATATCCTTGTGACCATCGAGCAGATAAGGAAAGGCAATTTCTACGTCTGAGACAAAAGGAGTATGAAGAATGTCGCAAAGTATGAGTCTAAGATTACAAGGTTAACAAGGCATGCAACAGATTATATACGTAACCCAAGAAGTAAGATTGATAATTTCTTTGATGGTTTAAAACTGTTTCTCCGTCGATCCTTAGTCTCACAATCTTTCTCATCGTATGAAGATATAGTCTCGTGTTCTATCAAGACAGAAAAAAATTTCTAATTACTACGACAATAACGTAAAGCAATAGAAGAAGAGAATAGTGGAACAAGATACAGATAAAGGGAAAAAGGGTAAGAAGTATTTTTGATTATGCGATAATTGAGGGAAAAATCCCCTCAGTACTTGCCTAAAAGGAATGAGAGTTTTTTCTAAATGTGGAGAGAAAGGTCACCAGGTTCATGATTGAAAAGGAAAGAACGAGGCTGTCAATGTTGAATGCTACAATTGTAGAGAAATGGGGCATTATTCAAATTAATTCCATGAGCACCAAGGAAACTGACCTCTGAATAGGCCAAGGGGAAAATGCCAATATTTTGCTGTTACTACAGTTGAAGTGGAATAATTATTGTATTTCTGTTTTTGGACTCAAGGATTATATTCTGGTTATAAGAATAATGTGATATATATAAGGATTGTACTACAATACTTTTTATTTTAATCAATGTTTTAATATGATTAAGGTAATCATATTTTTAATATTATAAAAAAATAGAAACTTTACTTTGTTTGGGGAATCTTATGTTACAATTGATTTTGGAATTTAGAGACCATTTAGAGAAATCCTAGATAGAGGTACTTTGGATAACTCTAATGTTTGAAATGAATTTAGTTGAACTTTGGATAGTATTGTATAAAGTTAATACATTTCTGAAGATTATTTTTGGAATATTATAATACTATAGTTTTAGGAAAAAGTCAACCTGCAGGTTGGGGGACAACCCGTTGCGTCAGAAAAAGCTGTAGGAATCGATCCCACAACCATAGTGCGACATGAACTTATTACCTACCACTAGCCTACAGGAAGTACCTGGTTATTACAAAATAGTTTTCCTAATCTAAATGGTATATGTCAATATTTTTAACATTGTATTACTAGGATAAATATAATATTTTTGAGTTCTGTTATCTTTTTTAGTGAAAGATGAGTTTGTGGTAGAAATTAGTTGATGGTTGAAACACTACTTGTCAAGCATATATATATATACCTATCTCTAATTATATGAATAAATTAATTCATAAACATTAGTAAAGGGATATTAAAACAAAAAATGTGTTATCCTAATACCTTATGTTTAGTTGAACTGGATATATTTTAAAACAACATAAATTGAAGGCTGTGAGGCCCTCAATTTTACACTTGTTTATGATTGATGACCTCAATCACTCCCTACAAATATTTACGTTTTCCCTCCAATAATATGTCTCTAATTTCCACCAATGTTCTCCTAATAATGATCATAATTTGGTGGTGACTTTTTCATTTCCATTTCCCTCTTATTGAGGCTAAATTTTATTAACCTTATTTCTGATGTGGGTTTCCCACAAAGGTATTTTCTACACTCAACCTTTTATTTTCGAAGAACAATTTCAAATTACAAAGATGCAATTTATTGAAGGAGGGTATAATGTAACACCCAAATATTCCATGGTACTCTTCCCTTTGAATAATGCAGTAGCGTGTATAGTATACATCCCCGAGTTCTAACACACCGCGACCAATCGAAGTACCCGTTATGAATAGTAATACCCACTTTTTGAATTATATAAATTTTTTATTTCAGAATTGACTTCATTTTTGGATTTGGAATATCAAAATTATCCTTCTTTGAATTTTTGGTTTTTTTCTGAGAACTTCTAATTTTCGATGAATAGTAAAAAATATTTAAAAACAACATTTTTAATCAAAATAATTTATAGTGATAAATTATACTATTGAGTTGTCTTAAATTATAATTAGAATATAATATTTCCATTTTATCCAATGGTGGTCATTAGAATAAATTTCACTTTTGAATTGGACATAAACAATTGTCAATCTTTTGATTGATATTCATTCTTAAAATCACGCTATTTCTTTTGACAACGGGAATTAATTATAAAAATAATTAATGCAACTTTTATGTTTTTAATTGGGTAAAATAGAAATCATTGTTGAATTTGAATTATCAAATATAGCTTAGAGTGAATTTTTGGTATTTTTCTGAAAAAATTGATTTTTGATTAATAGTGAAACCACTAAGTTGTAGTTAAAAACCAATTTTTCATTTAAATGAAATTTTACTACCTCTGTGATTTGAATTTAAAAATCTGACATAAATTATTTTCATTAGGAAGTAAAATGTGGTTCAATGAGATTATAATAATTTTTGGTGAATAGTAACTTTTAAGTTTTATTAATCGTGATTAAAGGAAATTTGTGTAATTTAATGTAAACATAATGATATAATAATATGAAATTACCTTTCAAATTTTCCTACACTTATTGTATCGGTCATGGATGACCCATACAATACATGGGTCAACTTGGGGGCCCCATGGAGCCACTTGTCTAAGAAAATGGCATTAATAACTTTTTATTTAATGTAAAAATAAATGTGTCACAAACATGTATTGTTTTAATAACAAAATTTTTACATGGGGTTATACAAGTAATATTTCAGACTATAAATAGTAATTGGAAAGATAAAAGTATTTCCTACATCATGGTATTTGTTTTATAATTTTTAGACATTAAAAAAACAAATTTATTAATGACACCATGATGATGCAGCAATTACCTCATTAATGAACGATTTAAATAAAATGAAAAGATAAGGTAAAATATAAGACTTATACTTGTCAAAAACATATTGTATGTGTTTATATTGAAGCCTTATCACCTTTTCCTTGAAATATATAATTGTGGGACCTTTGAAATCTGAAAAGCACTTCATAATAATGTAACATTTCATGACTTTCCAAGAGTGCCCCTCCTCTCCTCTAATAAATGGCCCCCACCTCTACCACCTTATTCACACCTTCATGCCATTTGGCTCAGCAATACTCTACCCAAATACTCTCAGAACGTCCTTCTCTTACTCCTAGAAGCCTCACTTTGGGCATAAGTCTTCCCACGGAAGCCTTTGGCTCAAATCAAAAAGAGTTACCTGATTTAAAGGTAATGTCTTCACTTGTGTTCTTTTGTTTTTATTGCTTCTCCAACCCCCTAAACTCTTTTTATTACACTATTTTGTAACAACACCAGTATCTTAAATATACTTTGATTTTTTATGATATGTATTTTATTTACAATTACACACACCTCTGTTTATCGTTAAAGAATATATTGTTTCTGTGTATGGCTAATTACTGCCTCACGAAATGATGATTGTTCAATATTATTTGAACACATTTCATGGGGGACATTAAGATGTCACTATATTTATATATGATATATATTATGTTTTTCCTTTATTATTCTGTATTTTTAATTTATGGCAAACCTTTATGGTTTCCGTTATGGGTAAACATGATATCTTCATTTTAGGAAGTGTGGACTACCGCCCCCTCAAAGTGAATTGAATCGATAATGCCATATGTGGGACGTATAATGGATAGAGTATATGATATTATATATGATATTTTACTGGAATTATATTATATGTTTATATCATTATGATTTCATTCAATTAAATATGAAATAGAAATTAAAGCAGCGTTCATGCGTACGTACGGCTTACCGTCTACATGAACGGTGCATTTCATTTCATACCTCTAAATGTTATGTATAATTATAAATGTTTATATATACTGGATATAAATGATATATATGATATCTAAATTATTAATATAATTCTGGATATAATTGATATTTTACCACATAAACAACTTGTAATTATAAGATGTTTATTTTTGACTCAAGTACCAAAGATCAACAAAACGACAGTTGTTAACTAAAATAATTACATAATGTTCATAACATGGTAATAAGTGATGTAAAAGGAATAATGAACTTGAAAAAGGTTCTTACGAAAGTATAAATTAACTCTAGTTTATTATTTAAGAGGTTAAATAACGATCGAGTCAAGTTGGACAAAAGGTAAGGGACTTCGTCTTAATATCATTTCATTGAGGCATATTTTGTTTTATACACAACATTCCTTTATACGGTGTATAAACCCCTTTGAATTTTATGTTTATTCAAAAGTAATATTTTATACGAAGATTTTTTACTAAACGAAAAAAGTAACGTTTTGTCTTACGTACACGGTGACAACGACTTCTCTGCCGTCGTGACTATTATTTGAGTTTCGGCTTCCTCTACAAGACATATCTTTTTTAAACTGAAAAATAAATACCAAGTTTTACTTTTCTTTTATTTTGGTATTGAAAATGGTTTTATTATATCAATGTGTTGTATTGATATCTTGTGACTGAAATGTGGAAATGTTATGTTTCGTTTATGCATGTTTTATTTGATACAATTATGTTGTGGTTTCATATATGTTTAAACCTATTCATATGAGGAATACATTGGATGTAATAAGTGATGGGTGGAGCATAGTATAGCACCTAGATGCATCGGTAGGTATCATGAGACAAACTAGTGTCTTGGCATGAGGCCTTGAAAAAATAATATTTGTAGTCCTGGTACGAGGCCTTGGTTACGTGGTTAGGATAGTCTGGAATTATGCATTCCATAATTATGAAAGTGGTTATTGACATTGTATGTGATTATTAGACTAGTAGAATATCCATGTGAATAAGTAAATGACATTATTCCATTTTACCTTTTCCATATTATACTGATGTTTCTGTTGAAAAGGATTTTGTTTTAGTTATAAATTTCCTTTAATGTTTATGTTTATTTATGAAAGATTCTGCTATATTGCTATCCTTACTGAGCATCTTAGCTCACCCCTTTCTATGTTTTATTTTTCCCAGGATGTGAAGAAGTCTTTTATGACTGACCTACAAGGATAGTCTGAACGGTATATGAGTATGGACTATGGAGACCATGTTATTTTAGTTTTTCACTTTATGATTTAATATAACATTTACGAATGTGTCTAGTGTTTTCTATGTCCACTATACTAATTGGTATTCCGAGACATGATCTTTTGTGATCATGCCAATGTAACGTAATAATGCACCAACTCTGGGTAACTAGGGTCGGGGCATTACATTTAACATCCTCATCCATCGATATTAAATTATTAATGATATTCCATCTGATAATGATAATTTTCAAGAATTTATTTATAATAAAAAGATTTTATTCTTTACAATTTTTCATGATATTTATGTTTTGTGATATATTATGCCTTTGAACAAACACTTCCCACTAAGGAGGGTAAGAAAAAATGATTGTGTTGATTCAACATAATCATGGTGTTAATGATTACCTAACAATTTTTCTAGCTCAAAATACATTGAATGAATCTATGATGATGAATAACATATTTTATCTTAATTTTTTGTCTAGATAATCCTACGATAGAAATAGGGACAACTTCCCATCAATGGGATATAAAATATTTATTCATATAGAAAACAATCATCCTAGATTAATGACTAATATCTAGGATGTTCTATCGAAACATTTAAAATAAAAATATATACCACCATTAGGTTCCCAATGATTTTAGTAAACATATATAAAATGAAATTTGTTAAAAAATAAATACATTACAATGTAAACCATGTAGTCCTTGAATGTTGGTACTTCCTTGGATCAATGACACTACTTATTGAAATCCAACCCACCTCGTTTAGATTTTGTAACTAACCCAATGATTGGTTGTGGAATCTACCTTAAACCTGGAAATCATAAATAAGGAATGAAATGATATTTTTTATTGTCATTAGAATTTTTTTTGAATCCTTATGAAGATACATAATTTTCATAATTATACATGTGAGGAAAACATTAACTATAATGATTATTCCTAGAAAAGAGACAATGTGATTTTTTTAGTTTTTAATGTTGATGTAGATAATGTCAACTGCCACCCAAAATGATGGATACAATGTATTTCTGATGTAATAAGAACTCCCAGGATCCCCATCCAAGGAAAATATCAATGCATAAATCTCATGAATAATAATAGGTAAATTCATAAGGAATTAATTGGTTTTTATTGGATTTTATGATCCCATAACTCATGATATATTTACCTTTAAGGCATCGTTCTTAGAAAATATGATAAATGGGTTGGTATAATCCTAAAAATCCCTATTTGATAATTTTGTCCAACTTGATTGTCTCATTATTCCTATCATTTATTCGAGGGGATATCTATAACTGAGATTCACACATTACAGAATTTTCAATGCATTCATCATAAGTTGAATGAAAATATTAAATAATCTACAATATTCCTTATCAGTAAATATTTTTATTGAATAAATAATTTTAAATATTATACTTTCTATATTTAATAAATAATATATCATAATAAAACACCATACGTAGAAATATTACAAGGATTAGAAAATAGGAATATACATGATACCAGGAATATGAAAATTTAATAAAAAAGAGATATCCCCTGAAAAACTATCACATGATATTGAAGGCTTCAATATAATGAATATAACACTAATTTAGTAAATGGTGTCCATAAACTCATTAAAATGTAGGTTTTTGTTTAAATTCATACCTTTGGGAAATGATAAAAAATGGATGAAAAACTTTAGAACAATAATTCATTCATTAATTTTTGTTAAAAAATTTTACACAATAAATATGTGTTAAATATTGTAAAATGATTTTGGTATTTTTAAAATCTACTAAGGAACTATATTATTTTTTAAAAAAAATCAAATCATACTTTTTTAACGAATGTTTAAAATTGACCTTTCTAAAAATAATAGAATATATCCATTCAAAATATATATAAAAAATCAATTTATAAGTTATTCATATAAAATTATAATAAATTTTTATAATTCTTTATAACAAATTAATTAAATTGATCATTTAAATAAAAAATAGTTGATCAAATGATAACTATGTTAAGTTTTCAGAACCAAATAATAATTTTCATGATACAATATCAAAGGATTCAAAATATATAAAGGAAATATTATTATCCATTTATATATAAAGGGTAAAAAATAATATTTTTAAGACGTATATATTTTAATATTTCTTTAATAAAAATAATCAATTCCCAAAAAATGGAATTGTAATATAAAGATACAACTCTTTGTCACTATATAATTGTAACCCCTTGAAAAATTCAACATGAATTGAATCATTAATTGAATTGAATAAATTTAAATTCAAGTTAAATACATCAAAGGTTTAGTATAATAACACCATAAAAATAAATAGGTCCATAATACAAATTATGTCTCAATAAATTGGAAATTTGGAAGAATTTCCCTACCTCATGTTCTGTATGCCTCCAAAGTGACAATAACATTATATGTAAAATATATATATATATATATATATTATATTTATATCATGTAAAATTATAAATATCTATAATATACTATATTATAAATTTATAATGTCTTAACACTTATTTGTTAATAATAATTTATTATTTTCTTTATTTAATGTATTAAATACTTTGTTTTTCAGGATATTTTTTAATTTAGTATTTCAATTCCTTATTCATTGGTTATGGTTCCATAATATTAATACTGTTAATAAGGATATATATATTACATATATTTAGTATATATATTGATATCCATAAATGTTATAGA